>CM047883.1:17539329-18120733 GCA_026212405.1 Petrea volubilis
AATCTGGCGGTTTGTTGTGCACGAGATGGAATGGGTTTTCCAGTGGATAGTAGCTGAAGGAAGTCTATTTACAATGTAAGTGGCCATGAGAATTGCCTCCCCCCAAATTTGTTGGGAAGATTGGCTTGGAAAAGCAAAGCTCGAGCTAATTCAAGTAAATGTTTATGCTTTCTTTCTACTGTACCGTTTTGCTGAGGAGTATATGGTGCTGTTCTTTGGTGCAAAATTCCAGCTGAAGAGAAAAGGGATTGACAATCATGATTGATGAATTCTGTCCCATTGTCTGATCTTATCACCTTAATGCTAGCTTCAAACTGTGTGTGGATTATTTTGAAAAATTGGGACAGAACACTGGTGACTTGTGATTTGTGGGACATGAGGAACGTCCAAGTGGCTTTGCTATAGTCATCGACTAAGGTGAGGAAATATTTGGCACCAGAGAGGGAAGGGAGGTGGTAAGGACCCCATACATCCACATGAAGTAGTTCAAAAATAGCATTAGATTTGGAATGACTTAGAGGAAAACTGATTCGATGTTGTTTTGCCATAGGACAAATTTCACAAGGAGGCAAAGATATTTGTGTTTTATTTGGCAAAAAATGTAAATGCGACAAAGTATGCACTGAGGCATGAGCAAGTCTTTTATGCCATTTAACAAAGGTGTTATCCTCACAAGGTTTGAAACTAGTAACATTGCTTACAGAATTGTTATAGCCTAATGAATGCAAAGATAAAAGGTCTTTGTTGAAGCTGGTGGAATCAAGGATGTACAACTTTCCAATTACCTTTCCCACTGCCAAGATCAATTCAGTTTTAAGGTCCTGCAAGATACAATATGAAGGATAAAACAAGAATTTGATTGAGTTAGTGCCAGAAAGTTTACTAACAGATAACAAATTGTAATGGAAAAATGGCACATGAAAAACCTCTGAGAGCTGAATGGAATTAGACAGAATCACATCACCGGTTTGTTTTACCATCTTTATAGATCCATCCGGTAGATGTATTGGGGTGATGGATTGCATGGATTTAGGATTGGATAGGAGTTTAGAGTCATGACACATGTGGTTTGTAGCACCTGTGTCTATTATCCATGTACCAGGCTGCATTAAACCAAGTGCATTAAAACTAAAATGGTGAGACCTCATACCTGCAAAATCTCCAAAGTGAGCCATGTTCACATCACCACCTTCCCCCACAGCTTTATCCTTGAACAGTTTGCTGATTTCTTGCTGTATGATGTGCTGGATAGTCTGGTTTAAAGGTTCAGATACTCCCTCAGTGTTATTCATGTCCTTGTCTGTTCTCATCTCAACCATGTTAGCCATATTTCGATGTCCTGTCCTTTTCCTGCTTTCAGCCAATTCCTTGTACCAATCAGGAACACCATGGAGTTTGAAACATGTTTCCTTGGTGTGTCCTGTGAAGTTACAGTTACTGCACCTTATACCAGATTTGTCCATCTTCCTTTCACTTCCATAACCTCTCCCTCTGCTTGAACTCTTTTGACTCGTTTCCTCATAGTTAGATCTGTATTGCTTTCTGAAATTTCCAGTGTTGACCATTAATGCATTTTGTTCCACAGTTTCAGTGAAGCTGCTGTGAACTTCTCTTTGTTTCTCCACTCTTAACACCATTGAGTAAGCCTTATTTACCGTAGGTAGAGGCTCCATTAGCAAAATTTGATTCCGTATGTTGTCATATCCATCATTCAATCCCATTAAGAATTGTATCAACTGTCCAGACGAATTGTGCTCTGCCATTTGCTTTGAAGCACCACAAGTACACAGCGGCAGAGGCACTAGACATTGCATTTCATCCCATAACTTCTTAAGCTTAGTAAAATATTGTGCAATGGGTTGATTGCCTTGCGAAATAGAGCTGATCTCCCTCTGTAATTGATACAGCAACGGTCCGTTGCATTCACCGAATCTCCCTTCTAATTCCTCCCATAGTTCTCTAGCAGATGAAGTGTAGAGAAACGCATCTACTATTTCCTTTGAAATAGAATTCAAGATCCAGGACTGCACCATGCAATCCACCCTAACCCATAGATCATATTCCTCTGATTCCTCATCCGGTTTTTCACATCTTCCATTGATAAATCCAATTTTATCCTTCGCTCCTAACGCGATCCTCATGGATCTACTCCAAGTTAAGTAATTCCTACCAGTTAAGTGAGACGAAACCAACATCATACCTGGATTGTCTGAGGCATGAAGATGAAGTGGATCGCCATTAACACCCTGCGGTCTAGCTCGAATTTGTTCAGCCATGATTGAGTTGAACTCACCAACTTTCTTCTCGTCTTGATTCAGATCTGGAATAAGGAAGTTAGGGCTAGGATCGATGAGAAAGCTCTGATACCATGTTCGAAACTGAAAGAATAATTTTGGGGAAAAATTTTCTGTGTATTCTCTCACAGCAAAAGAAGAAGTACATGATTATATACAAGTGTTGGTTACAACTAACTCTAACTGAATTGTCAGAGTAATTAAACCAAGTAAAACACGCTATAGAAAAAAACGTAATAAGCTAACTAGAAACTAGCTAAAGTAACACGTTTTTGTTAACTGCATGCTAACTAAACGCTAACTGGAAAATACGACTATGATAACTAACAACAACTATCAAAATAAATATATCTCAACAGATACCATGGATCCAAAGAAGAGTAGAAAACACAAGAATAGAATTGAAGGTTTCTGCCAACAGAGTACAATTACTAGTGAAGTGACGCAAGTAGTCACCAGCATTACTGCCATTACTGCCAATCCTGTCAATAGCAGAGAGAGAGAGAGGTAGAGAGAGTCATTTTTCTTGTAGTGTGTATAAAGCTAGACAACCCAAGAATTTCACATTTCATTTATGACGTAGTTCAAAATGAACTAAGAAAATCCAAATCATAATGATAAACATAGATAAATAAACGAAATAGTCATTTGAAGATATGTTTCATTGGCAATTGAAATGAATGATCCTTGGAAAAATGTAAATGTGTGTGACCTACCTGATGCATTTCCCATGTGTTTTATGTCCCTCAATTCAATTGTTACTGCAATAGGGAGGGTCATGAGCAACCAGTTTATCTCAGGTATGTCGTGTATTTTGTCAGAGCAGTGAACAACTTTGACCCTAGGAAAGCAACCGAGCGATTGACTATGGTTGATTATGGAGAAGATTCCACTGATGACTGCCTGACTCCCCACTACAGAAGCCAGTATTGCCACTATAATCATTGGCCACCTAACACTTTCTGTGAAAGAATGTCAGCACACTAATATCATCACCACAAGTGTTGCCAGAAAAAATATGAAGGTGAGAGAGAGAGAGAGAGAGAGAAATGAATAGGATTCTCTTTTCTCCAGAATTTAGTTGTGATATGTTGTACCCGCAACTGCAACATAAAAGCCTAACTCGTGAATCCCATGATGTTGCTTACATAAGAAAACTGCTTCGCCCATATATGCCAATATTAGTGCTGGATAAACCAAAAAGGTGAATGCTATCTGCAATAAAACCAAGAGCCAATGAACAACCATTTCAGACTAAGATACAAGCTTCCCATAAGTTTAGAATTTTATAAGTACTTACACATATGGGGACTAGACAGTATTTTCACCATCAGCGAATCAGCCAAGAGTAGCAAACTTGGTTTATTATAATTTAACCTTTATCGCTGCATATGAAAAATGGCCAAGATCAGCAAACCTTGCTTCAGAGCTAGCCTGCAAAGCAGAAAAGAATAATCATGCTTATTCATGAGGAAATTATACTTTCACTCGATGCTAACTTTCACCTGTTATGCACAAAAGAATTCCACCCAATGACATCCATCCACGCTTCTTTGCCTTCTTAAAAAACGTTATCATGTAATGCGGGGAAAGCGCTTGATAAACTTGTGGATTCCAGCGGATAATATTGTAGAGGCCAACCCTACTGATGCACACCAACCAAGTCAGCACAATAGGTGCAAAGCAGAAACCAACGCGATGTGTGCCGTAGTGTTGTAAAAGCAAACAGGCACACTAATATGAAGCAAGTGACTGGAATTACTGTATCGGCAATAGCCGAAATGATGCAGATAAGTAAGACAATTTGAGTGAAAGTTGAAGAAATATCTCATTCAATTTTATACTGTGGAAACATAATTAACCTCAAAGAAGAAAAATAACCAAAAATCATGTGTAAATGAAACTTGCTGCACTGCCATACTTCATTGGAGAAAGAACAAAATTATTTATGGTAACCCTTAGACATGGATATTTCTAGACCATCATAATAAAGGATTTCTGGAAAGAAACTTACGTTGATGATAATCATCAGAGATGGCTAACTCGACCCCAGAAACAGCAGCAAGGACTGCAGAACATAGTTACATATTATTTATCAGAAATTTACACTATGCCTGGTACAAGGACTTCATGAAGTAATTTCGAAACGTGTCGTACATCTAGAGTGTGAGATAGGGGATAAGCCACTATTATGGGGTAGGAGATCCGGTCCACTAGTCACTCCTGTCGATTCCAATACTCGTGTTTCTATCACCATAACCCTCACTTCACCTATACCACATTTCTATAACAATGAACAAACAATTTCATAGAAAAAAACAGAAAAAGAAAAAGAAAAAGAAAGAACAAAAAATCGCCACCATTTTCATTAACTCTGAATATCTTTGATTTTCCTTTCCTTTACCTAAGAATTTCCTTAGCAAAATCCTAGAACTAAACTTATTGTTAGGATCAGCTTATCAAAATAGTACATGCGAATCCAGGTAGGTAAAGAATATTAACCGACCAGAATTGTAATATTTGTTGTGCCACAAAACATAATTTTTTACAAAATTTTAATTAGTATGTCTGTAAAATTGATAAGAACTTTTGAATCTAAATAATAGTTATATTATTCGATATTGCTCCTAATATTTTTCACAAAAAAAAAAAAACCTTGATTACTTTCATTTCATTTAGAAAATAGCTGGTCATATGAATCGATCAACATCGCCATTTGAATTGATACTTGGGATGTAGGATTAATGTCAACATATATTTTGATATTTTTAATTTGAGCAGTAGAGTAGTAATTAAAAGAGCACAAGTATCATTATTTGGTCTCCAAAATGGTCATGATAAAGAGCAACGATGACATCTATAAATGCATGGTCATTATTGCAACTGCTGGGAACGTAAAGTTGATAGTTATGCCCATGAGATGAATTTTGTTATATATTCTCAAAATAAGAACTAGTTCATTGTAATTAATTTAATAAATCAACAGAGGGTTTATTGTAAGAGTTCAAATTATATTTTCATATTTAACCTTTCAAAGCCGCTTCTGACGCATGTCGAACACTGTTCGCTTATTGTCTTCTATCAAGCATATTGAATAACCACTTCATCATATTTATTTTGTGAGGTGGAATTGGCTCCACACACTGACAATCACACGCCGATTTCACCGTCCAAAATAGATATGATGAAGTGGTCATTCAATATGCAGGCGATAAGACGATGGAGGAATGGTATTCGACAAGCATCAGAAGTGGCATTGAAGGGTTAAGTATAAAAATATAAATTGAACTCTTATAATAAACCCCTGTTGATTTATTAAATTACAATGAACTAGTTCTCATTTTGACAATATATAACAAAATTCACCTCGAGGGCATACCTATCAACTTTATATTGCCGCCGTGAAATAAGTCAACCTAAGGATAGACACTAGTTATAATATGGGTATAACCTCAGGGGAGTTTTGATAATTTTTGAAACTACGGAGGGTTTCTTATAAATTAGCCTAGCCTCAGGGGTGGTCAGTGTAATATTTTCAAAAGGGAAAATAAGTCAACCTAAGGTTAGGTGCTAGTTATAATATGTGTATAATCTCATGGGGTTTTTGTAATTTTTGAAACAGCAGGAGATTTTTCTTAAATTAACCTAATTTCAGAGGTGGCCAACATTCAATCTCCCGAAAAAACCTTCGTCGCTAGTGATTTTTCGGCGAATTTTCGGCGGGAAAAATATATATATATTTTTTTAATTTTTTAAATTTTTCGGCGGAATTTCCCGCCGAAATTTTTTTAATTTTCGGCGGAATTTCGGCGGGAAATTCCGCCGAAATTATTATTTATTTATTAATTTTTTTAATTAAATTATTTTCGGCGGAATTTCCCGCCGAAATTCGGCCAAAATTTTTATATCATACAACAATTCAAATAAAAATAATTATTAATAATAATAATACGTTTTTATTTATTGAAAATTTATATATATAATACATAATATTATATACATATATATAGCATACAAAAATTAATTTCATTCTAATAATAATAATAATAATAATAATTTTATAAAAATAATTCAAATAAAAATCAAACTTTTTAATTTTAATATATTTTAAAAATATATAAAATTATTATTATTTTATATTTAAAAAATATTTATTTTTAATTTTTATTTATTTTTTAATTATTTTTAATTTAAAAAATATTAATTTTTATTTATTTTTAATTTTTTTAAATTTTCGGCGGATTTTCGGCGGATTAGCCGAAAATCCGCCGAAAAAATTAAAAAAATTTTATTTTTTAATTATTTTTAATTTAAAAAATATTATTTTTTATTTATTTTAAATTTTTTAAACTTTTCGCCGGGAAATTCCGCCGAAAAATTTAAAAAAATTTATTTTTTAATTATTTTTAATTTAAAAATATTATTTTTTATTTATTTTAAATTTTTTAAACTTTTCGCCGGGAAATTCCGCTGAAAATCCGTCGAAAAATTTAAAAAAATTTATTTTTTAATTATTTTTAATTTAAAAATATTATTTTTTATTTATTTTTAATTTTTTAAATATTTCGGCTGATTTTCCGCCGAAAAATTTAAAAAATTATTATTTTTTAATTATTTTTAATTTAAAAAATATTATTTTTGATTTATTTTTAATTTTTTAAATTTTTCGGCTGAAATTCCGCCGAAAAATTTAAAAATTATTATTTTTATTTATTTTTAATTTAAAAAATATTAATTTTTAATTATTTTTAATTTTTTAAATTTTTTGGCGGAAATTCCGTCGAAAAATTTAAAATTTTTTATTTTTTATTTTTTTTAATATTCCGCCGAAAATTAAGCTTTTTCTTGTAGTGAGTTCTGAAGGAATCGATTAATTTTCTAACCTCATTAATGTTGGTGTATTTACAAAGAAACGTCTTGCTAACAAGTCAACCATGTATACACTACAAGAAAAAAAATGGTATTTTCAGCAAATTTTTTGGAGGAAAAATGGTATTTTCTGCGAATTTTTCGACAGAACAAACCCACCGAATAAACCTTCGTTGCTTTTCAATTTTCAGGGGAAATTTCGCTTGATTTTTTAATTAAATAAATTTTCTGCGGAATAATCCACCGAATTTTTTTTAATATTTTTTAAAATGAAATTCTAATTGCCCAACCTAGGAGTTGAACCTAGGACCTCACAATTGCTCCAAATTTTGGGGCTACTAGGAGTCTAACCTTTGCCCTCTTAGTTGGGGAACAACTCTCTTACCGTTGAGCTATCTTCAATTTCTTATCATAATTCATTACATTATATATTTATAGCATACAACAATTCAAATAATAATAATAATAAGTTTCTTATTTATTGAAAAATTTAATATTTTTTAATTCTTTAAAAAATTTATATATATAATACATAATATTATATATATATAGCATTCAAAAATTCAATTAATTCTAATTAAAAACTCACAATAATAATAATTCAAAGAGAAATCCAAATTTTTAAATTTTAATATATTTTTTAATTTTATAAACTTATTATAATTTATTTAAAAATTATTATTTTTTCTTTATTTTTTATTTTATAAATTTTCGGCGTAATTTCCGCAGAAATTCTATTGAAAAATTCAAAATTATTATTTTTATTTAAAAATTATTATTTTTTATTTTTTAAAATTTTTGGAGGAATTTTCCACCGAAATTCCATCAAAAAATTGAAAATTATTATTTTTTATTTAAAAATTATTATTATTATTTTATTCTTTTTGAATTTTCGACTGAATTTTCCCTTGAAATTTTGTTGAAAAATTCAAAAATTATTATTTTTTTAAATTTTCGACGTAATTTTCCTCCAAAATTCAATCGAAAATTTTAAAAATTCTTATTTTTTATTAAAAAATTATTATTTTTTATTTTTTTAAAAATTCCATCAAAAATAACATTTTTTTTCTGTAGTGATAATTGAAGGGCACTTTCAAAATTGCACCTCTATCCTTCTAGGTCATGGTGACATCCACGCATGTCCTAGGGACCCTTTGTGTGGATAGCTTGACTAGTAATTTAGGTGAAAACAATATCCACATTAAATGCGGATGTGATGCGATGCGGAAAATTCTTGCCCAGACCTGGCTTGACCGCACTCAATTAATCATATAACAAATATTAATACACTTGCTATGTGATTGGTTACTCTTCTTAAACTGTACACCAATCATATGACAAGTGTAAAATACTCGCCATGTTATTAGTGTTGGTATAACTAAATTCGGTGTGAGTAAGAATTTCCCGATGCTATTGTGGCAAGCATTAAATGCCATGCGGCAAACATGCTAAGGTATGCTTTTGCGTTAGCTACAAGTACAAGTGGATAAAATATTCATAAATACTAGTATCTTCGGAGATCTCACATCCTCTTACTAACAACATGGTTTGCCGTCGGTAGATACACTTCTTAAATGTGACTTGAGGAAGTCATGTGCTTGATGCCATTTTGTTTTCAAACCCCCTGAAAACAAACCACTCAATAGGTTAACGTCTCAATGGAGATCAACTTTCATAAGCTTTGAGCTAGGAATTGCAATCGAGGGGATGTGTTTGATCCCGACCTCAAAAGAGCAAGGGTCAGGTACTGATCACGACTAATTAATTGTTGAAATGTTGCAACATATTTTTACCAAATTGAATCACGTCGAGTATTGTTATGCACTTATTTTCAAATCAAAAAATTAAATAAAGATAAAATGATTTTAAAGTAAGGGATCAAAAGTGAGATTCTAATCATTGGATGCAAGATCATATATGATGCCCAAATTAGCCCATTTAAATTTAACTGCGTATAATAATATAATAATTTTATTTTTTAATATTTTTTAATATCATTGTATCCATCTTCAAACATTAAAAATATTAGTTGAATAATATCTTTTTAAATAGCATGAAACAATTCGCCCAAATGTAAGCTTTTGAAACTACACCATTCTACATTATCTAATGTCAAATTGATGTCGTTGTAGCCTTAATTAAATGAACCGACCAATAGAAAAATCGGACCACGTATAGAGACAGCTAGCTGTGACTGTGTGTGACTTGCGTAGCAAGAATTATCCAGTGGGGAGCTCCGATTAATGATGCACCGTCACGTCGTGGGTAAAATTTCCAGGAAATTTGGAACGTGGACGCTGTTCAGTGGCGGTTCACTCAGGCTGTGACGTCATAAAAATCGGTTCGTATTTTTTTGTTACATTTATCAATGCACGTCATATATATTGATGGATGGTCGAAATAAGGAACGAGAATTTTTTTTTCATATCATTAATTTTTTTCAATTCTTATCTTGATTATTCACTAATACACATAACGTATATTGATGAATATAACTAAAAATATAACATAATTATATAATAGAAGATTCGAATCGTTAAAAAACGCCCTATTCGTTCGCACTTTTTTGCTAGACAATAGAGACTTCCCCACGTGCTGCTGTATGGCGCGTGTGCACTATGGGCAATTGCAAAGTTTCAAAATTCAAATCCCTTTCAATTTTATTTTCATTTCAAGAAAAAAAATCCTATTTTTCGTTTCATGAGTTAGGTATTTGTTAAGTTTGAATATAATATTTTTATTAGTTTTAATTTTCATTTTACGACTTTTATTTTTTTTTTAATGGGAATTCATTAAAGAATTTCTATTAAACTCTTAGTAGAAAAATACAAATACAAATACAAATTACGTATGTTTAAGTTAAGCGTTCATATACAAAACAATCACGTGGTTATCTCTTGCCACGTTTTAACTCTTATTTCGAACCGCACAAAACACCTAAAGCTCAATTTTCGCATCATCTAAGTCAAATCACATACATTAACCAAAATCGACGAAATGGAGGTGCAAGATAACTGAAATCACTTTAAGAAACCGCCTCTTTTACTAATGAAACATTCGTTAGGATAGATTTTGTCACAAATAGAAGTTGCGATGGGTTTATAAAACTATATTAAAAGGTAACTAAAGCAATAATTAATGATAAAATACTTAATAATAAATTTATACCAGTTAAAGGGTACACTCTTGTAATAATTTTTGGAAAGATATTAATACTTCAAGAAACCTTTGAGTGAAAGTGAATCTTCATAATAGAAAAGCAAATGATAATCCCCACCTAAAAATACAGTAATCCTTGCTTTAAAAACTATTTTGTGCAATGTAATATGTGACGGTTAATTAAGGCTTCACTCGATTTATTTTTATAGATATATAGATAACACTATTAACTAACATTAGTTTCCATTAATGAACATTTAATATTTGATGGATTATTGTGTTCAATCGTTTCCAAATAAAATAAATATATAATGAAGGTGCTCCTAAAGTGTGGCCTTTTTTGAAAAAGTCACAATAAAAAGTGTGGACATTTGTCATAAAAAAGCTGGGGTTAAAAAGGATAAAACAGAAGAAAATCGGCTTTATGAAATGGCATTGTGAAACTCCACTCTTTGAAATTTTTTTGTCCAGATCCGATTTGGTCTTACTCAATTAATTATATAGTAAGTATTAATATACTTATTATGTAATTGGTCACTCTTTCTAAACTGTACACCAATCACATGACAAATGTAAAATACTTGCCACGTGATTAGTCTTGGTGTGACCAAATCTGGTGTAGGTAATAATTTTCCCCACTTTTTTTAGTCAAATTTTCCTTATCCTCCTTGTTCCAGAAATAGGTGTGTGTAAAACTTTTTATATCTCCAACTTTGCCCTATAGTAATAAAAGAAGAATGTATTCAATTAAAATTTAAAATACCACCTATGTCTCCGCCGACACACTTTCAAGTACTTAAAATTACATTCCACATTTCCACTGACCAAAATTTTCCTATATTTGCATCACACTAAAATTTCCACAAAAGGAAATATCTTACTCATGTATGTGTGTGTGTGTGAGAGAGAGAGAGAGAGAGAGAAAACAAAATTCAGCCAAACAAGACATGTAAATTCAACACGTGTTGTGGTGAAGCGCGTGGACTTTTGGTACAATAATCTGGCCTTTTTGTCTGTCTATCTTTTTCTTTTCACACCCAAGACCCAACACTTCTTTTTCTTCTTATTGCATACGCTGACCTTCCCAGGATTCATCACCAAGAAACCACCTCTCTCTCTCTCTCTCTCTCTCTCTACAGTACACCCCCCCCCCCCCCCCCCCGACACAAATACATTCATTTCTCTCATAATTCTCTCATAAAACCCCTCCCAAAAGACCCATCTTTATCTCCTCGAGTTTCTTGCAAAAAATTCAACTTATTCTCCAACCATGGCCAATCCAAAACACTTCCAATATTCCTTCTCTATGCTTGTCTTGTTTTCCCTTATCGTTTTTGGACTTGCATCTGCGGCCCGGCCCTTGGATGGTGCAACAATTATCAAGCCCGCCAGATTGAATGAAGAAGTCGTTAATCCATCACATCAGACGGAGGATAAACCAGAAATCAAGCAAGAGCTTAAAGCCGTTTATAGCAGGAAACTGGGAGTATTAGCATTCGGGCCCTCACTCATGCACATGCTGCCTAAAGGAAGAATCCCCACCTCCGGCCCGAGCAGAAGGATCAACAGTGCCAACAACTAATTCAAACGGTTCTTCATTTTTAAAATCCAAGTGTGCCTAGCTAAATTAACTTGAGGTTTTGTACCTTTTTTTTTTCTTAAAAAAGGTTAGGTTTTTGTTCGTTCGTTGTTTGTTGTTCTTTTTTTCTTTTTTTTTCTCTCTTTTTTTGGGAGTTTACAACATTTGTTTATTCTTTTCCATTTCAATAATTCCAGTGGAAAAGATGTAAATATGCTAGTTTATATCAAATCCCCTAGACATCGTAGAGTTGAATGGTTTCATGGAAAAAGTCTGGTTCAAATTTGATTTAGTCGAAATCAATCAATTATATAGTAAATATTATTAAATATATTATTTCACGTGATTGATTACTCTCACAAACATATATATCAATTATATCGCAAGTATAAATTACCTGCATTATGTAATTAATACTCATTCGACCGAGAGCCGTATGAGGGCTAAAATATTCCGATGTCATGTTATATCGCATTAATTTTGAGACTCCCCTTTTTTTTTCTTCTTGGGTAATTCTTTAATTTTGAGACCCCTTAGAACTAATTACTTGTAATCTCGTGCATGTGATATATAGACAAAATTCAAACCTAAACTTGGTTTGGCAGAACTTATTAAATCATATAGCAAGTGTATTACACTTTTCAAGTGATTGGTCACTCTCCTTAAATTATCGACGATTTATAGGATAAGTGTAAAATACTTGTCACATGATTAACACTGACTCGATCGAATCGGATTTGGGCTAGAATTTCCATATTTTATGCATATGGACTCTTGACTATAGTACAGTGTGATTTACTTAAATCTTTTCTGGGATTTACTCAACGTTTCAAATATTTAAACGATGAAGATTAATTAATTCACTTGGATTTACTTAATAGTTTAATGTGTTCCTTTAAAAAAAAGCAGCAAAGTTCAAAAAAAACACCCCACTCACCAAACATGGGTTGAAACGCCTGAGTTAGAATTAATTGAGGTTCACTTTTAGTTATACAAAGGACACATAAAATTTATGGCTAAATTTATCTTCTTCTCATCTCAAAATCATTACTTTTGAGGTCAAGACAATATAATCTCCGGAATCTAAGCATCTGCTTCGATTAATTTCAACTAATTAATTTTTTTCGTTTTCGTTATTTAAGTATATGAAAAATCGAGTAACATACCTCATCATTGACCAACACCCACATCGTGGCGCCTATAAGAGTGCAATATTATTTCGTACCATCTTGATTAGGTACCTAAAGGGAAATTCAAGTTCATATTCGATTCGGCTGAATCAATGTTAATTACGTAGCGAGTGTTTTACATTTATCTTGTAAATGATCGATGATTTAGGAAGAGTGACCAATCACTTGACAAATGCACTACACTTATCATATGATTTATTGGGTTCGACCAAATCAAGTTCGGGTAAAAATTTTCTGACAAAAAAATATAAATAGTTGAGCCTCCAGCAATAATTGTTAGAAAAGAAAAAAGAACTTAACAAATCCTAAATATAATCAACTTAACAAATGTGTCATTATCCTTTAAATTAAATAATGTGTTAAGTCAGAAACCTAATTCCGTTATTTTCCACATGAGTTGCGTGGAGCATGTATAACTTAAAACTATCTTGTTCAAAAAGTCAATATTTGTGAACGACCATATGGCATAATTGTTCTGTCTTTATATGCGGAGCAAACATTATTAATATTATTAATGATTATTGTCCATTTTTCTCATTTGGTGTTCCCTTTGATTGAAATTAGAATGAATTTTGGCCGTCAGTATTGATAATTGGCAGGAACATAGTGACAATTTAAAAAAAAAAATATTAAGAGTAATTTTATTATTTGGGAGGATAAAATTCATTTTTTATTTA
The DNA here is from genome assembly GCA_026212405.1 of Petrea volubilis. Classification (NCBI taxonomy): domain Eukaryota; kingdom Viridiplantae; phylum Streptophyta; class Magnoliopsida; order Lamiales; family Verbenaceae; genus Petrea; species Petrea volubilis. The sequence goes on from CM047883.1 coordinate 17,553,098, forward strand.
AAAAAATGCATGTAATAAATTTTCCAATCCCGATCTCCCGTAATATCTTTCTATATCATATTTTGCTATAGTTATCGATACACACTATACGTATATTGATAATAATTAATTAAAATTAGGAAAAAGAACTATTTTCATGGTAATTAATATATTTATGTTAGGTGGGGTGGTGACCTATTAGAGGATAATTAAATCAACTATAGTTAATACAAGCAGCCGGCCCAATAGTATCTGCACTAAATCTAATCCATGGGCATTAAATTTGATGCACAGAATTTAATTAATCATGACCATTAATTATACACGTTTGTTGTTCGTAAACTCAATACATCTGATTTTGTGTAGCTCAAAGATTTTGTGAACTCAACAATAATCTTTTATGAAAAATAGAAAGTTGTTTTGCCTTTTATGGAAAAATATTAATTAAGAAAATCAATATTAAGTAAAACTATAGTATAACAAGCTAGAGAAAACTTATCCTACTCGCACAATAAAATAGATGAGAAGAACAAAGAGAACAACCTACTTGTAATAACTATATATGGGAGTCTTTGGGCCCAAAAATAATTTTTTGTATAAATTCAGAGCGGTTGATTTTGATTCTTTTCACCACGCTGAAATGAATTAATATAGCCTAGGTCACTTCGACGCACACAGGGTAGCCCATGTTAGAGGTCCGGGCCAGAGTGAATTAAAAGCTCATGACCCAATTAGCCAAAAATGAAAAATAAGAAAATAAAATAAATAAAGATAATAAAGTCAAAAATTAAATCCTTACTTTTAGTGGTTGTTAGATAAGAAATAACAAATTGGCTAAAAATAAGCATTATTATACATAAACATGTCAAAAATAAAGGACATGTGATGCTGAAAATTTGAAATTTAAATAAGATGGCCTAACTGTCATGTCCAAGAAATAAGAGTTGCCATTCATTTAGAATGGACATGCTTGAATAAACTATCAACTCCAAGAATAAAGTAATTCAGTTGCAGCTTGAAGCCTATAAAAGAAAGCTGGATTCACAATCATCAGAACACACACAACACAACGTCAATCAACAACAACAACAACTCTTTCAATCAAGAAGTCAACACTTCTTTAATTTTTTTTTAGTCTAAATGAGCAAAGATTAGCTTTAGTTCACTAGGTAGAAAACCGTTACATGAATGTTTGCAGCCATACCCCATTTGGCTCGAAGTGAGGATGTCAATGCACTCATTCTGTAACGTCACGAGGTTATAGCCATTACTCACTCGGATTGGGCCCAATTCGATGTGCGATATCAATGCGACGGAGTGGTATCCCGCATTCATATTGAGCGCATACATGAAGGGATGTGTTGCAGAAGTCAATCAATGCTCGTCAGAGTGAACAGTCTTTGAATGCATCCATGCGTAGATATGGTTTGAGTCATCAATGTGGCTGACTTATAGCTAGAGCTTTTAGGAGCTGCTCAATGCATTTTAATCATAGATATAGCCTGAGTTATCAATGCACGTGTCTATAGTCGAGTTTTGTAAAGTTCAAATGGCGACTAGCCATCGTCTTTGAATATATTTCCTCTTCGATTCAAATTTTTTGACCCTTTTCAACTCTTAGAGTACTAAATTGTTAAGTCCTACATCAAATTGTAAGCAAGTAAAACCTCAGGGGTAGCATTTGCCTACTCCATCTCAATCGTCTTTCAGATAGAAGTCTTAGATGCAAAACATTTCTATTTCGAATTATCAAAACTTCCACTTGTGTGTTCTTATACACTGACACTCTCGCGCTGAGACACAAAAACTCACTTCGAATTTACTGTTTCCTTATCGGATTCGATGACTTCAAACTCTAAGTGGCCACGTCGGCATAACTGTCGAAAATTTATACAAATAGGGAGTAAACAACCGATCGAGCTGATTCATTTTGAAAGCTCAAAGCCAATCTCGACTAAATTTTAATAATATCGAGTTCGATGAGCTTGTTCTTTAGAGTTGGGGTTCAAGAACGAATTAAAATAGTGAAATTCTAATTCAACTTATCAACTTGTTCAAAAATAAAGCTCAAAGGTCATTTCTAGTGAAGACCTATTTTACTTTAAATTCGTACGACATAAAACTTGTTAAAGTATAATATCATTATCTTTTTAAATATTAATTATACATTTAAATCATAAAAATGCTAACTTATTTTGCAAACATAGATTTAATATTATATTATTATTTATCATTTATATATTTAAAAAATAAAAAAATATATGAAAATAAAATCTAGCACATGAGCTTTTAAATAAATAGCCAAATAAGTTTAAGCTCGACTCATCAAAGAGCTCGAGTGGAGCTTAATTTAAGTCAACTTGATTTATCTTACACCTCTGGTAACCCACATCAAAAGCATGCAAGTGATCTCGAATTGATCATTAGATGAGCTTGCTAAGATCTTGAAATGAGAGAAGGGGGTGGGGGATACTCCATCGCTCCTACAATTGTTGTCGTTTTAGAAATATTTTTTGATTTCATAATATATATCAATCTCTTATTTCAAGAGTAAATCTATTAATCTTTTTTCCAATATATCCTTAGGCTTTAATTAATATCTTTTGCAAATTCTTAAAAAATTTCCCAACAAATTATTAATTATGGGGCATCTTAGTCATTAACCTATAATTAAGGCCATCTACCCACTTGTTTAATACTTGTACAATAACTTTAAACAACAATAATTGTGGGGAGTAACAAAATAGGGGTGGAGGGGAAAGAAAAAGCGATTTACCTCTGTTTCGCACTTCCAATTTGCAAGGCTGTAGTTTTGGCACTGCCAAGAGAAATAGGCCCAAACTCAATTTGCAAAAAAGTGGGCTCTGGAAGAAATCCAATGATAAGAACTAATGGAAATGTACTTTTGGCCCATGGAATTATCACGGCCTAAATCCTAATGATAATTGAATCCAAAGTATTTTTTCCAAGTAACAAAATGGTTTTTAGAGCCATCTTTTGAGGGTTAGTATCCAGGAAAAAGAAAAAAAAAAAAAGAATGAAAGGATCAAATTTGGTCGCATTCAACAAATTATAAGATGAGTGTTATAATACTTACTATATAACTGATTGCTTTTTATGAAATAGACATAAATTATAAAGCACGTGTATTTCAATAACGACAAAATTAATACTGATATAGCGAAACCTGATTTAAATTATGGTTTCATGCCTTAGCGAACAACTTTGATTTTGTATTTAGTGAGATTACATAATAGAATAAAATATATTTTGTAAGTGAAACCCCCCCCCCCCCAACCATTTCTTAAAAATGGTCATTGAAGGTTGCTATCCACGTATTAAGAAGAATTAATAGCTATAATTTTTATATTCTGCTTGACTAATTTGCTCCCGTTTAGTGTTAGCAGTACTTATCAACAGTGTTAACTTTAATGATTCATTTAGGGCCATTTTGAAAAAGAATAAATAAACAATAATAATACGTAATTGAGAAATTAGTCAAAATTGTGTTTATGTGTATTTCTTGTTAACAGCATTAACGAGTCCGATGTTTGGGGCCTTTGGGCTCCTAGCATAGTGAATTTTCCAAGCCCAATACTGATTGGATCCACTTTAATAGTGATACAAATGGTCGGATTTCTATTAGGTTGCTACATATTTTTTATCCAATATAAGCAAGTTGCTCAATATTTTTATTGTTCATGAATCTTCGATATCCGACACTTTTATTAGGACCCAATTAAATCCTGAACGAGCGTCGCAAGAACCCGTATGGACAGCTAGTCTCCCATTGATTATCTTCTTACATACACGACATTCGAACATGAGATGTTACTTAAGTGATCCAAGCTGACCCCTTGAACCAACAATTGGTGGTCAAATTGCTCAATATTGTTTCTTACCCTGTTTAATAATGTCGTTTCGTGCACAAAATTTGATTAAAGAAGTAAAAATACTATTGTAAAGGATAAATAAGATGAGATTAGTCTGACTGGGATCACGATAAAGTAATTAATGGATATATGAAAAAAAAAATAGATGCTTACTAGGCTTGATAAAGAGAGTTGATGTTACATTATTAGGTTTTTTCTGTTGCGTATACAAGTAATAAAAGTAAATACATATACATATATTATTATGCAAGAAGGGATAAGAATAAACAAAACATAGATGGCCCTTGCATGACCTGGAGAGATTACTCCTAATTATACTTGGGATTAATCACTAATTTGTGCTAGAAATAACAGAATAATTAGATATATGTAGTTTAATCTAGGGGAAGCTAATCTACACGTCAGGAAAATATTGTAGTTCAAATTTGATTCATTTGAATCGTTACTAATCATAGCGTGAGTGTATTACATTTACCATGTGGTTGGTGTGTATTGTATAGGATGAGTGATCAATCACATATAAATATAATATATTTGTAATATAATTTGTTGAATTTGACCAAATTTGATGGAAGCAAGAATTTTCCGTGATGCAACCCACATATACTTTTTGTAGCAATATCCTTTTTTACTCGCTTTTATGTGCCCCCAGACACCATAGGGAAAGTAACAAAAATAAAAATAATTAAAGTGCGTGATGTGCTATGATGTAATAGCACATTGTAATGGGCTGGTGAGTGGTTTTCTTTTTATTGGATTTGAATTGTTGCAAAATTAATGCTAGATTCTTGGTTTCATTTTAATTAAAATGTACGTTAGTGACATCTCATTAATCAAATAAGATATATAGAAGTTTCGGATATGAATATGTTGATGTATATTCTCCCGAGTCCCAACCCATTTATTAATTTTTACTTAATTTGTTACGGTAATTTAATTACATCTTTTAAACAGATAAAAGGGTTTCGTTTTGTAATTATGACAAGTATTGTTGTATATTCTCCCAACTCATTTGTTACTATTATTGTCTTAACGTTAATAGATACAGGGCATTTTTGTAATTGAAGCAGTTAATAGATAGTGTTATTGTAAGATGGAAGCAAGCTTTAAGGGCGATAAGGTAATTTAAATAGATGGCATGGTCTTTTTTGTAATTGGGACAAATTTTATGGGATTTTTGGTAATAATCCCTTAATTTATTTCTTAAAAATAATCAGTTACATTATATGCATGATTATCAAACATCATCAATTACATCATGAAATATCAATTAACAATAATAACTATTACAACAATACATAACTAAATTACTACCAATTATTAGTTGGTCTAGCGGGATGAGGTACTAAATTCCTTAAACAACGTTCAAAGTTCGAATCTTGGTGTTGTGAATGGAGCAACTGAGTTGGGAGGATCGCTCCTATAATGTGCTTCTGCAGTATCCAGTCCAAATTAATCGGTCAATGAATCGAAATCGGATGGTTAAAACCAAAAAGAAAATAATCCCTAAATTTCATATACTAACATTTTAATATTCATTATATGTTACGTAATATGAAATATCTTTGACTGAGATCGTTATTATCCATAACAAATCAAAACTTGATTGGAAAAGAAATAATTTATTATTTTCCATTTGATATCCACAATATTTTTAGTCGGTTTGGTTTACTTGGACGGAAGAATTAATCTGTATTATTATATATTATAGTTAGGTCCCATAATTTGCTCGACAAGACAAAGAAAGTTGTGTTGCCCTGTCTACGTGGCCCTCTTCTATTAATTCACTACTAAAGAAGTGAAATTAAATCATCTCTATGGACTATACATAGCGTGCACTTTTTCAGTCAAATTTGGCCAAATTCAATGAACAAATTAAGGCTATCACCATTGAAGTTAACCGTTACCGACCAATTTTGACAAAGTTGATTTCTTTTGTCTATAATGATATACTATTGAAATAGATATATACAGGCGTGGATAATTGGATAACAAGTGTGATGATGCAAGAAAATAAAATGCTGACCAATAGCCTTTCAGTCTAGTGGATAGGGTATTTGAGGTTCTGTGGTTCTCTAAGTTTGTAATTTTGGGTTTGAGTCACTGTAAGAATGTATTTTATTTACTAACAAATTAAACGATTACAAATTTAATTTCTGTAACGGATTTCATATATACCAAATTTATTATTAAATATTTTGTTATTGATTTTCTTTTTAACAAAAATTATTTACATTAAATTATATCACTAATGAATAATTCATTACATATACCTTAAAGTTGCAATGGAATATTTCCTCCAAATATTTTTCATTGCTAAATTGAATGTTTTCTTATAGTGCATAGAACGTGTGTAGGTTATTCATCTCACGTATGTAAATTTATCATTTGTGATTAGCTGATCATAATTGGTGATATTTTATGTATGTATTGAATGATGAGTAATCTGTTGGTTATTATTGGCAATAATATTATAGATAGACTAAGAGAGTGTTTGGCTAAGCTTATAAGCTCTTAAAAATATCTTATAAGCTGTTTGAGAGCTTATAAGTTCTTTAAAAGTGTTTGGTAAATTTTTTAGTAAAGGAGCTTATAAGTTCCAAAAATAAGCTGTTAGGAATTTATAAGCTCCGAAAAAAAAAAGTAAGTTTTCCCCAACTTTTTTTTTCAAACAGCTTATAAGTTGTCTAATACTAAAAGATAAAATAATATAAATATATTATTTTTTTTTTCAAGATTACATTTCTTCTATCACAAAAAATATTTATTTACATAAAATTAATTTAATTTAATTTTTTTGAATCATCATTACACTTAAAAAAACATATAAACTTTAATTTTTACCAAAACAAATTATAGCTTATCAGCTTAAAAACATCTTATAAGCTACATCCTCTTATTTTATCCAAGCACTTTAGAAGCTTAGTTTTAAAATAAGATGTAGGAGCTTATCAGCTCTAAAAACATCTTAGCTTATAAGCTCTATGAGCTTATAAGCTCTTTAAAATAAGTTTAGCCAAACAATATCTAAAAAAAAAAAAAAAAGTGACAGCACTCCAAATAATTTAAAAGACCAATACAGATATTAAAGGGATTAGGGATGGTAACAGGTCGGACTTGGGCTGGTATTGGCAACACTTGAAACCCAACCCACGAATAACTTCTTCGACCTGACCCAATCCGACCCGACTCGGACCTAATAGGTCGGACCCACTAGATCCATTTTATATTTTTTAAAAATTTAAAAATAATTTTTAAATCAAAATTAATATTACCATAACTTTCCAAGGATGACAAAAGTTAAAGTATTACAAAGAAATTAAATCCTTATGATTTCTTTGGTCTAATTTGAATTTCAAAAAAGCTAAAAATTTTAAACACATATTTAATTTTATATCTATTAAAAGTATAACTTATTTACTAATATAATATAATTATTTAATATACATTAATGTCATATTCATATATTATGTGTGCGTTTATCATGAATTATAAATATATATTACATTAATTTATATATTAATAAAAATATATACAAAAAATTATAACGGGTCATGTTGGAATCAGACCCGAGACCCAACCTATTAGGGTCAATTCGATGTTAGGATTGTATTCAACCCGTAACCATTAACATCTCTAAAAGGAATCTCTCCTTAATCTTTATATATATATATATATATATATATATATATATATATATATATATTATCACCATGACACCATCAAATCATATAATTTGTGATGAAACAAAACCTTACAATATTTAACTGCTTCAGCTCCCATGCATCTAAAAATTGTGACGCAACTCCCAAACAATTGACAATTAATGTAAGGTACCTATCAAAAAAAAAAAAAAGATAATTAATGTTAGGTAAAGTAGTAGCAATTGTTACGTAACTCTGGAAGAGGATCAGAGGAAATCAAATTATTTGACTTCTAGTTTGAATATTTTACGTGTCCAAAATTATGTTGTCACCATTGTTGGTGTGGAGATCTGTTGAAATGGGATAAGCATGGATATAATTAAGTGGTTAGATAGGAGACTTACGTGTTTCCTACTAGGTTAAGTTTGGATTTATCGATATTTAATTATAAACATAAGGCCCCAGAGTCAAAGTCAAGAATTAATAAAGAGTTAAATAAACACTAAATAATATATTGATGATGATTATTATTAAAGACATAATTAGGTTAATAATTCGGAACTGGGTAGTTAAGATAAAAAAAATTAAAGACATGGCTAGGCCAGGTATAAAGTGGAAGAGGTATCATTTAATTTAGCTGCTTTACAAAAGCTAGTATTGTCTACAAACATTTAAACATTAATAAGCACTGAAATTGGCCCCCATTTTGTTTTTGGTAATCAAGCTTGTATGGAAATCTTGATGAGATAAGAAATCTAAAAAATAAACAAAAATATAAGCATAATAGATAAATTCTAACATGAAATCCAAATAATTGCTAATTTAATGCCTAACCCATGAATAAATTAAAAATTAAAAAGAAAGAGAAATTGGAGGAGTGAGTGAGTGAGAGTGTGTGTGTGTGTGTGTGTGTGTGTGTGTGTGTGTGTGTGTGTATAGCACTTTTACCTCTCATTTCTGGGATAATTTCTACACCTAGAAATCAAATGATGGAAAACAAATATCACTTTAAAGAAAAACTAAAATCAACGACAATATATTGATAGACAATATGAAATTTTTCACCAGTTATATATTTGTTTAGTTATAACAAAATTGATTTTGTTATAAAAATAATTTTTTAATAGTGACAGGAAATACATGCGTGGCATGTTATTTTGAAGTTATCCTGTCTTGTTGGACTTAAAAACCAATAAGCCACCACAAAATGTAGCATTGTGTTTGATGTGAAAGAAAAAAAATGCCATTAAAATGTTCCAAAAAAACAAGAAAAAGAAAAAGAAAAAACGAAAAGAGAAAACGTTTTCCATGCAATGGTGGACTTTGCTCTCACATAAAATCCTATAAATACTTTCAACTTCTACATTTGAAGGCTCCCCACTCCCAAATATGTCACCTAGAACATCTATTTGTGATTTTTGAAGGCCTTTGGAAACTTTTCAAGAAGTCTCGAGAGGTTAGGTTGGATCCGTGCCCATTATTTATGCATTGTTTTAAGTATCTTTCATATCGATTACACACAATAATGTGTTGTGGTTGTATGTTAGATGAGACAATCTTCCAATCACGACTTAAATTTAGATCTTGAGCAATCCATCATCTTCTATATGGTATCAGAGCGGATAGGTAATGTCTTATTGAGCCTCTAGTTATCTTCACACCTAGACATGGTCGTATGACAAGTATCTCGCGTATTGATCCAACCTTCACAAAGAATATCTATCGAGGCTTTTAGGAGATTAAGAAATTCGATGCTATATTCAGATCTGAATTTACGAAAGTGTGTAAAGTATCTCTTACATCGATTGAACCTTATTGAAGAATATCTACAGAGGTTTTCAAGAGATTAAGGAAGTCAACACAATGTCCATTTTGGATGATAATCCCTTCTGCAATTCTCTACATATGGTATGAGATCAACATGTAAGCGTACACGTTAATTTTTCTACTCCATGCATTCTTTCTATTGTGGTACATATATCGAGGCCATTGCACAATGAAACTTTAATAATTCTAAATATCTAATTTAAGTAATTAACTAAAGTATTCTATTAGATTATTGCTCAAAAACATGAACTACTTACACGAGACAAAAAGTAAGTAATGCAATGATAAAATGGTAGGTTAATGAAATGTTATATATATATATATATATATATATATATAATTCTGAGAAAATTATTCTAACATTTTATAAATTTAAAAACTGACAATTATCTTTAGTAGGCCGATGTGTTCTAAACATATGTATGCTTTTTCATTATGAACATCTAATAATTAATTAGTCCTAACTATGAATTAAATAAAACTCATAATGAAAACAATGTAGCTTTTGAAACAGTATATTAATTGAACCATATTGAAAAGAATAAGATGGGCGGAATTTAATGCTTTGAAGTATATTTTTCATTTAGGATATTTATTCCATATTATTTTTAAATAAAAAAAAAGAAAAGGGAAAAACAATGTTAATCCAAACCTTATATCCTTTGGAAAAAAAATTTCTTATCTTTTATTGCTGTAATAAAAATTTAAGGTTCTTAAAGAAAATAGTATCTAATAAAAAGAAAAAAGAAAAATCTATTCATTAGGCCTTTTAATCTAAGAAGTGAAATGTACTCTTAACCAGTAAACAAAATTTACTCTTGGACATTTCGGAATGAAGTTCATGACTTTTTTTTTTTAAATATATCAATTCATTTTATGACCATTTCTAATAATTTTTCCTAATTTATGTTTTTAATTTTGTCTTGTTTAGGACCTTTTGGTAATGTGAAGCAAAAGAAAAAACTGACGAGGTAATCTCAAATTTTGTATTGATCTGATTGAATCGGGTCTAAGTTAAAATTTCCCTTTGGTGATAGTAGGAAAAAAAATGAATTTTTTTGGTTCTGTAGATTTGCTGAGAATTAATAATGATTATTTAATCTTTAATTTTCTTTTATTTTGGAAACAATTCAAATATTCATATAGTAGCCCCCCCCCCCCCCCCCCACCCATTTTCTTCTTAGTGGTGAGGGTATAACTAAAGAGAAAGTTTGATTAAAAGTCGAAAGAAATACATCTTGACATTATTAAATAAGGATCTAAGATAGGATATTCAATAGGAAATTTGATCCTAGTCAAATAATAATAATAATAATAGTACAAATTATTATTATTATTATTATTATCAACCCATACGAGGTTGGGTTGAATCTAATAAATCATATTGCACTGATAATGCATATGATGTGATTTCCCGCTCTCTCTAAAACATATTTCAATCACATAAGAAGAATAATACACTTCTACATAATTAACACTAATTCAATCGAGTCACTTCTATCATAAAATGTCCCGTCAAACCCGATTACGTTTAATGCATAACTTTAGAATAATGAGCTATTCAAACTTTAATTAATGGTTTCGATTACGTTAACACCATAACCATAGTAGATCCTGAGTCAGCAGTAGGTCCATAATCCATATTGAGCAACATACAATTCCAAATACACAGTTTAATAATAATCGTTGCCAAAAGAGAAGCTTAATAATAATAATCATAAGTTGCTATTCTTAGACAAAAAAATGCCGCCAAAACACGCTTCTATATTAATAATAACAATTTGTGTTCTCTTTGTATATTTGCAGATTCGAACTTTAATTTAAGAGTAGCAATATGGGTTGTAAACTATAGGTCCAACCCAACCCAATTAATTATGGGTTGTGCTGGGTTGAAAAGATTTGTAAATGGGTTAAAGTGGGTTGGGTTCAAATGGGTTAAACTAGTTATAGTTTTAAATGATTTTTTCATGGGTTTTAAATAGTTTTTTCATGATTCATTAATGATTTCTTAATGGGTCCATAATGGGTTTGACCCAAAACTTAAAAAAATCCTATCAACTACTATAGATATCATCAATTTTATTCAAAGTAGAATACGTCCAAATTTCTTATACTACAAAAAAGTCCTGAGTCTGTCCATTTTAGTCGTAATTTTCCTTAATGTTTGATCAATATTCTTTTTTTTCATTTTTTTTATTCAATTTTATACTTGAGACATAATTTATTATTATGAGATATAAGTTTATGTAAAATATGATATTGAAGATTGATTTTATCTAAAACTTATTTTATTTTTTAAGTTTTGATTTATATAAGTATTTTGTTGTCGGACCCGCTTTCGACCCGCTCCGACCCATTTACAAATCGCTTACAACCCACTTATAACCCGCTTCAAACCATTTACAACCCAACCCATTTACAACCCGTTATTAAGAACCCATTTTGAACCCAACCTATTTTTGATCCAACCCACAAAGATCCGACCCAAATCCGATCCAACCCACCCAATTGCCACCTCTACTTTAATTTACTGGTTGATATTTGAGGACCCTTTCATCACTTTGTTTTATTGTATAATTTAGCCTGGAATTTAATTTCATAGTCTTTTTGGTCGGTTTTTGGTGTCAAAATCATTTTTGACAAGTAAACTTTAGTACGTTTTGAAAGTTATCGCTTTACTGGTAACCCTATTGGTTAATTAAAGTATTAACCAATAATTTTATCTCCATTTAATTATTTTATAATTTAAGATGCCAAAAAACTACGCATCTTTGAGATGATTAGCGCAAATTAATTAGGTCTTTGGATAAGATAAACGCGGGGGGGGGGGGGGGGGGGGGGTCCCACAAAAATATCGTTTTGACATATTGAAATGAAAATTATTTCAATGTTGAGCAACGTGTGTGACAAGAATCGAATAAAGCCGGGACTAATCAAACCTGTTGAAACGTCTTTTTTTTTCAAGCTTTATGAATTGTTTTTAGTTTGGTTATGGTTTAATTTTGAATCCAATCGAGCTCGAGTTGAATTTTATAATTTTTTATTTAATTGTATAATCTTTTTTATTAATTGAGTTGAATCATAATATATATATATATAGATAGATAGATAGATAGATAGAGTAAATTACACTGATCATCCCTGAGGTTAGGCCAATTTACAAAAAAAATCCTACTTTTTCAAAAATTATCAAAAACTCCCCGAGGTTATACTCATTTTACAAATTTATTTCAATTTTCGAAAATGCTCCTTCCCCTTTTTTTGTTGATTTACACTGACCACCCTTGAAGTTAGGCTAATTTACGAGAAACCCCCTCTGGTTTCAAAAATTACCAAAAACCCCCTGAGGTTATACCAATATTACAACTAGCACATACTTAGTTTGACTTATCAATAATATTAATTCTTTTTTTTCCCCTGTTAGTATAAAATTTTTATGTAATAGATTTGAAAAAAAATGTGATTATTTATTCAAATAAATATTCCAAATTTAATGTTATGAATTTATACTAAATATACGTAATATATACTAAATTTATATTTGAGAAAAATATAATTATATGCGTTGTATATATATATATAATATGAAATGAGAAATATAAACATTGATTGAAATAAAAAATTGAAATTAAATAATGCACTTGAAAAGTTTATTTAGCTTGAGGTTTCTAACTCATTTCTCTTAGAATTTACTCCGTATTAGCAATAATATATCATACTTGATGTGTTGGTAGATACTTTTAATGCATTAAATGCAGAATATTTATTTGAATAAAAAATCATATTTTTTTTTTAAATCTATCACATGAAAATTTTATGATAACAATATTATAGAGGGAAAAAAAAGAATTAATATTGTTGATAAGTCAATCTAAGTAGGTGCTAGTTGTAATATTAGTATAACCTCATGGGATTTTTGATAATTTTTGAAACCACAGGGGTTTTTTCGTAAATTAGCCTAACCTCAGGGGTGATCAGTATAAATCACCCAAAAAAAGGGCAAGGGGTATTTTTGAAAATTAAAATAAATTTGTAATATGGGTATAACCTTAGGGGGTTTTTGGTAATTTAAAAAAAAATTATCATAAATTAGCCTAATCTTATGAGTGGTCAGTGCAATTCGCCCTTATTTATATATTAAAAGTTACCTAATTTGTTTATTATTATTATTATTATTATTTGAAAGGAAACACAGAATGTCATTAATTAGAAAATTAATTACAAAAGAGGCAACAACAAGAAGAATATTATCACCCCTTCCGCGAAAGAGGTCGCATTCCTAACGAACTTGTTACCTTATTCCCTATTCTACGCACAAATAGCACCACCTATTAATTATTTCAATTACAAATAGCGCCTATATCTTTTATTCTCAAAGGAATAATTATAATTTTAATAGACAGAAGAGTTCTTTTTAAAATAATTGAGAGAAACCTTAAGGCTTTTCGATAATTAAAATGAAAATCTAAAATAAGGGCAATCCTACTCATTAAATGCGCTGCAGTCGGCAGGGTTAATCTCACCATTAAATGAAATAATCATTTTTCAGTTTCGTAGCAAAGGTATAGGATTATTACTTATTTATATGAATATATCTGTGAATATAATTCTAGTTCTAATCCACTTAACGCAACAATCTTTTTGTTTCTTAAGTACTTGCTACGAATATTAAATAAACTGAGTGGGGTTTAACTTGATACATATATATTGATGATGCCCAAATTCATCGTCGAAAATGGAGGTCCGACCCTGCGAGGTATTGTCCTGTATCTTGAGACGGTGGGGTTTTGTCCTTTGATGAAAAGGCGCCTCGCAAGTTGAGGGAGGGATTGAAGCTTATAAGTTGCCAAGTTCCTAAGCTCCTTCCGATGTGGGACAAGATATGATATCATCATAAGCCTTCCAGTCAAGGGACTTGGAAAGAGGCACAGGGTCATCGTTCCCACAGACGGTGCCATTTAATGATGTCATATCTTGTCTCACATCGGAAGGAGTTTAGGAACTTGGCAAGCTTATAAGTTTCAATCCCTCTCTCACCTTGAGGATCGCCTTTTAATCAAAGGACAGAACTCCACCGTCTAAAGGTGCAGGACAATACCTCGCAGGGTCAGGCCTTCATGTTCGGCTACGAATTTGGACATCATCATATATATATATATATATATATATATATGTTCTCTCTCTTTCTTTCTTTCTTTCTTTCTTTCTGTTTTTTCTTTACAATGCGTTAAATTCGTATTAAAGGATTGTCTAAGTTTGATTAATAAACCACTATATTACTAAATAATGCATGTGAATTTTATTGCAAACTGTTGCGTTTTCTTAGCAGCCAAAGGACAACCAGTTGTTCTCAAACAACTAACTTTAAGAATCTCCTTTTGATTTTGCTTTCTCAATTAGTATTATTATAATTTCCCTTACACTCTGTTTGGGCATAAGATTTTGAAAAGGACAAAAAAAAAAAAAAAAATGCGATGAAAAAAAGTTAACGAGGTGTTTTGTTACTACAAAAAAATAATAAAAAATAAACCAGGGGTGGGGTTTGGGAGGAAAAATATAGCGTTGAGGAGTAAAATTACTTTTCTTCACAAAAAGAACGAGGAAAATATAGAGAAAATGAAGAAAGGCGTAGTCGTTGCTTCCTCTCGTACTTACAATATCATATTAATAACTCATTTTCTCATTTTTATTTAGTCATAGCTCGATTTACTTGTGTGAAACAATTCTCAATATATATTTTTAATATGGAGAAATCATTTTCCTCATCGTCTTTAGATACAGTACTTGGCCAAAAATTTCACTCCATTTTACTTTTCTTTTCATTTCCATATCGTTTTCATCTTCGTGACAAAATTTTAGGACCACGCATATAGTATTATTCTCTTAAAATAAAATTTAAGACATAGATTTATTATTATTATTATTATTTTCACATCTAGGACCTTCAGCGTGATTTTGGCCAGATTTCGATGGATAACAATGACGTGACATCTTAAATTGGGAATTTTTATAATTTTCCCTTCACTTTGTACAACTGAATGATATGTTGGTACTCAACTTAAAATAATTACAATATTTGCCACACATTGGGGATTCCGTCCAATCAATTCACGTCGGAAATCTTGAATATGAATTTTTTTTTTTCTAAATTTATGTTTTAAAATTAAAATAAAACAAATTAGTATTCTAAATAAAAATTGGTGTAAACATACCATTTTAAAATTATAAATTTGCCTATCCATATCATCAATTCCGTATAGCACCATCTATGTGCCTCGCCTCAACTAACTCCACTAAACAACAAATTAGATTATTTGAATTTTCTCATCCTCATGATGCACGATTTTTATAAAAGAAATCAATATAATCGTCCTTTTAATTCCGACGCCTAACTATGTTCTCACTCGAGCCTAATTCTTAAATTTGCGATGGCTAACTTTATTAAAATAAGATGTATAACTATTTTAAATGTCAAAAAGCATTTTCAATCTTCACAGACATATAAAAGTCACACGTGTACCATGTAGGAACAATTGTCCTCATTGTGGAAACGTAATTGTGCAGCCAGAACAAGGGACGCTCTACAGAACAAGGGACTAGAGCGTGTAATTTTCTCTCCTCAAATCTAGATATTATAATAAAATACCCTTTTCACTAATCAAAGATTTATAATCGAGAGATTTTGCCACTCATAAAAAACATTTTTGGTGGATTTGTGACGTAAATTCTATTAAAATAAAAATAGAATAATAATTATCAGTTCGAATCATCTGCTACAAAATAGTTTTACATCTTCTTCTTCATTCAAAAATTTTCAACCGCTCACCAATACACGTGGCACGTATTCATGAGTGGATGAAAAAATATAGAACCGTTTTGTAACAGATTATCTGGTTTCTGAACTGCTAATTATTAGTGACAATACATTTGTTAATGAATTTATGATGAACGAAAGAGTTAAATCTTGTGACTGATTTTACTAATTTTATGATGTATTGTTCTATTAGTGAATTCATATTTTATGTATATATTTATTAAAGTTTCAAATTCCGACTCCCCAAAATGGTCAAAATATCTTCTATATTTTATTTAAAAAAATATCAAATTCTTCATCCTACTAAAAATTTCATGCCCGATCCCTAAATTATGGTGACATGCAAATAAACAGAAAGTCTTGGAAATTTTCTTATGGAGATGAAGAAAGAGATTAGGAAGTAATAGAAAAGAGAAATTATTAAGCAAATAATTGGGTGTGGAAGATAAAGGCTAACATGCCAATTTTCATTTCACTCATACTTTGCCAAACGAAGAGAACAATAGCTGGCGCCAGGGAATCAATTATTTTCCAAAACATTAATAAATCAAATCCTAGTTATTATTGACCTTACATATGGTAGTGTAAAACACGAAAAATTCTTATACGAACTTAGTTTGGCCGAATCCAACAAATCATATAGTAAGTGTATTGCACCTGTCAAGTAATTGGTCACTCTCCCTAAATTATCGACCATTCATAGGGTAAGTGTAAAATATTCATCCCGTGGTTAATACTAATTCGATCGAACCAAGTCTGAGCAAGAATTTCCCCTAAAACACATGCAAGCCCACAACTATAAAGTCAAATTTATTTAAGAAAAATCTTATAAGTTATCATTTCTTTAAGATATTTTTAAAGTTTGTAAACTTATACCCTTCTTCTAGAAAAGAAAATGTGGAAGTGTGGAGTGTTTGGATAAATCAAAATAGAGGAAAGGATCAAAAATCCTCTAAAATTGACTTTTATATCTAAGATACCCTTGAATTACTTTTCAATTCAAAACAAAAAAATCCATTCGACTAATTCGTCATTCAGAAAAAGCCCAACCATTAAACTTTACCTCTTTTTATGGAAAAACATTAACCTAGAGATTCTCCCCTTATTTTTTGTGATATCTATTTATAGATTTAGAATTATTTACCTATGTTAATCACATTATATATGAAAACATCTTTCAAATAGAATTATTTTAAGAAGATGTAATATTTCAGTTTATTTTATTTAGTTTTAAACAAGTAAACTTATATTTATATATCTTAAAATTCAAGATAATATTCATTAAAATTTATAATCTTAAAATTTTAAAAAATATTTTTTTAATAAATTATTAAAATAATCATTATTCATTTTTTAAAAAATTTTTAAAAAAACTTGACATGGCATAATCTCACCCAATCAAACACATTATTTAAACCAGACACATCATCAGCATTAGGACCCATAAATATCCTAAGCCATCGATGTGGTTCACCACTAACCCTCGAACCGAATATGGGTAACCTCAAGGCATGTGTCCTCAAAGAACACTCAGACCCATCTCAAGGGTCGGGAATTCTCAGGAAAAAGCCCCCTAGGGAATCCCTCTAGGGGGCATCCTCGAGGAGGTTTGAGATCCATAGGCTAACACGAACCCTACTAGGGGATTCCAACTAGGAGGGCGGATCCACTTCGTCAAGTGTTTAGGCTCTTGGAGGCTATAGAAATCCATCAAGGCGACCTACCACTCCTTATTCGAGGGGCATTCCATGGAAACTTAGGCCTAAAGGTATTTCAAGGGCCAAAGGTCTCCCATCACAACCAGCTATCCGCGGAGTTTGACTTACTAACCTTCATTGTCCTCGACAACGGAGCAGGTGTTAGATGACAGTTTTAGGCACTTCTAGTGGCAACGTGCACCCCATATCTTGGATATTAAATGCATTATGCATTTAACGCAAATATGTCCATTTCAATACATACCAAACTTAGTTATCCACACTTTTTGTAGTTCCAAAAAATAAAGGCTGCTAATACTATTGTTGTCCTTGGCCGTCAGGAGATGTTATCTAAGGAAAATTCAACATGTGGCACCACCACGCCCTATAAATTACCCTTTTGTCAAGCGAGTAAGTTTGTTATATGCAACCCTAGCTTGTGCTTCATACTATACTTACCTTTTCCTTGACCCATAGTGACTTGAGCATTGGAGGGCGTATATCAGGGTGAAATCCGACTAGACTCATATACGTTCATTGCCTTGTGTATAGGATTTCCACCAGCTTAACTCGAGGAAGACTCCTTGATCATGTTCAACCATTTTCGAGCAATATCAAATACTTCTATTGAAAAAAATCAAATGATTAATATTTCAAATTTAAATGGTCAAGGTAATTTAGTCAAAAATCTAACTAGATTTTTCATTGAAAAGTAATTTCATGGATTTTTTTGGATATGAAAAGTTTATTTTATGGGTCTTTTAGATATTTTCCCAATAAAATAAAGCCATAAAATCATAAGATATTAGTAACACGAATACTACATTTAGTATGATCAAAATTAAAAAAATTATAAAGATGTTAAAAGAATTAGAATTTCTTTATTCTGAAAAAAGAATCAATATTTTATTTTAAATATTCATAAATTTGTTTCGTAGAACTTTCATCACACCTTATGATATTTTTATGACTCTCAAATATCTTATTAGATACTTTAAATAAATTAGAACCTCACTCAAACACCTTTTAAATTTCTTATTCACAAAGCGAAAACTTTTAAGGATTATAAAATGACATTAGGCTCAATAATCTTGGTGGTACAATTTCTTTTTCTAAATAAATCTTGGTCGAAACCACACTTTCCCACTTCAACAATACTACCACTAACAGAGAAAAAAAAAAAGTAAAAAAACAATTAAATTATGACAATCAAGAAAATCAAGATATTCTGAGAAAATATTTAACCTGTGGTTAACCACATTATATGCCGGCCCAAAGAATCTATTTTGTGATTTTATTTATGCTACGCAATTGAGTATAGCTCAATTAATATTTTTAATTATTAAATTTAAATATAATAATATTAAAAAATATATAAAAAAAATATTATGTAATAATACCTAATTTAATAATTAAAAATTCAATTAGATATTACCTAACTTATAACATCTACCCTCTCTATTTGCATATTGTTTTTAACTTTTGGGTGGGCACAAAAATCCAAAGAACCAACAAAAATTACATGACTTCTGTTGATTATTACCAATAAATAATCATTCTTTCATAGAAATGGTGCCGATTAAAGTGCCTTAATTTCCTTATAAATACGTTATACCTTTCAAGATTTTTCCCTTGCAAATCACTCTTTCCCAACTTTACCAACAATTTTAGTCTGCTGCTAACAACTCTATCCTAAGAAAGAAAGAAAAAATTACAGTGTTCATTAATGGCGAAAGCCACTGCTAATTATGTTAAAGCATGTAGACTTACAGTTATTGTGTATGTATATTTCACTGCAGTGACAGTCACTGCTAGAGTGCTCCCTTTGCACCCTTCCTTGGATAGCCAACAAAAACCCATTTCCAAACTTTATGACACATCCAAATATGGGATTTTGCAGCTCGGCAATGGCTTGGCCCCAACTCCTCAGATGGGGTAACAATTTTACCTTTTTTTATTTTTTGATTTTTCTTGAATTTTTGTCTAAGTTTCTGTTTATTTTGAATTCTTTGTTTGTGGGGTGTTTTTTTTTTTTTTTTCTGCATGATGAATTTGTGGGGGAAAAAGGTTCATCATACATCTAATTTAATTTCTGTATTTTCTCTTGCACGAAGATTTTCGTTTGTTAATAATGAATTTATTTGATCATATGAAGAGGCCCTTTTGGCCTTTTTATTTGATTTTGACAGAAAAAATAAATAAAGAAGTTATAGTCACTCGCTTGTCGATCCTTTTAGAATTTGCTACTTTTTCATAGCTCTTGTGATATAGTTCAGTTGTTAAAGTCATTAAGAATGGAAGTCTAACTGTGTTGTTCTGAAACAGATGGAACAGCTGGAATTTCTTTGGATGCGATATCAATGAAAAAGTTATCAAGGAAACAGGTAGCCCCTTTTGTCTCAATACAACTTCGTTTCAACTTCTTGTTCATTTTATAATGATTTTGTAAACTAGATAATGAAGATGCCCCAAAAAATATATTAACTGGTTGATTTGATCTTTGACAGCTGATGCACTTGTCGCCACGGGCTTGGCTAAGTTGGGTTATAATTATGTGAATATAGGTAATTAGATCACTGGCTTAATTCCCTGATATGTTTGCTTTGTACCTGGCATGTTTTGTTCTTATTCGTACTCGATATTGTGAAATGCAGATGATTGCTGGTCTGAGCCGTCCCGGGATTCAGAGGTAAATATGCATAACATGCTACTGTTGTTTATTGTAATGGTTTTAACTTGTTAGACGGAAAAAAGAAAAGGGAAATGTTAGCATGAATCTTGCATTATGATTGTTCTAACTAAGGCCCGGATGATCATGCAGGATCAAATGGTCCCTGATTCTAAAGCATTTCCATCAGGAATTAAAGCTCTGGCTGATTATGTCCACTCAAAGGGACTGAAAATCGGTATCTACTCGGATGCAGGGTAGGCCAAATCTCCCTACATATATTAGAACGTCATTTCTATCAAATGAAGCCTTATGACTAACTGGATTTCCACAGGCTTTACACTTGTCAAATTCGACCTGGCTCGCTTGAACATGAATATGATGATGCAGCACTCTTTGCATCATGGGTTAGTTCATTTTTAATCTATAGCTAATGTTTGGTTCCTTATTTTGTAATTGTTTCGGTTTATTTTGGATTGTATGTCTGTGTTCATTATGGTTAAGCTTTGTCTTGGTGTCTTTTTAGCTGTCTCTCTTATTTCTTTCACTGTGGTGTAGATAAATTGAGTTTGTTGTTGTTTAGGGTATCGATTATTTGAAGTATGACAACTGTTACAATATGGGGATTGAACCAGAGGAAAGGTAAGTGTCTATGATTATGATTTTGTATCTCAACATCAGTATCTTTTTCTTAATGTCGAGCAACATATCTCAGGTACCCGCCAATGCGTGATGCTCTGAATAAGACTGGCCATACAATATTCTACTCACTTTGTGAATGGTAGCTTTTCTTTTTTCATCACTTTTGGTACCTTTTCTTTTGGATCAACTACACTGACCTCCCCTATAACTATGTGCAACTACACAAACTTCCATCATTAGTTTCATAATTTCAAATAACCCCTTTTGATCATCAAACTTTTAGCAAAATGAAAAAAAAGAGTACTACAAAACTTGGGCATCACTCATACATATTGAATCAATTTGAATAGTTTACTAAAATTTGAATTACAAAATTATTTGACTATGTGTATTAATCAACGGTAGGTGAAGACTGTAAGGTGGAAATAAGTTATGAGGGAGGCCAGTGTAATTTGGAACCAATACGGGTTATTTGTGTTATTTTATATACAGGGGAAGGGGCTGTCATAAATTTTTTCTCCTTTTTTCTTTTTTTCTTTGATTGAACTTATTCTCTGTTCGGAATCTGAGACCTTCAATTGCGTTTTAGGGGTGTGAATGACCCAGCCTTATGGGCAGGCAAGATTGGAAACAGTTGGCGTACGACAAATGACATTAACGATACATGGGCAAGGTTCGGAATTCTTGTAACTATAATCTTGGCTTTAAGTGTACCTGCTATCAAATTGCTGTATTTATGTTAGTAAAATGATGACGGGTTCGTGTTGCTTCTTTTTCTTTTTTGGATTAGCATGACTAGTATCGCTGATATCAATGACAAGTGGGCAGCCTATGCAGGGCCTGGTGGATGGAATGGTAAAATCTATACATGCATACACATATATATATATATATATGTTCCTCTATAGTTGACTGCAGATGAGCTTGAACTGTTTGTTTAATATCTATGATGCTTTACGACAGACCCGGATATGTTAGAAGTTGGAAATGGAGGCATGACTTACCAGGAGTACCGAGCACATTTCAGCATTTGGGCTTTGATGAAGGTACTTTTGATTACATTATAAGTTCATTAGAATGAATTCTTCTATACCACTTAGTTTTCACTGGTATTACTATTCGACCTACTGATGATATCATTACTTTTCAATGATGAAACTATGTTTCCTTGCTTGACCTCTCAGGCTCCACTTTTGGTTGGCTGTGATGTAAGAAATATGACCGCGGAGACATACGAAATTCTTACTAACGAGGAGGTTATTGCTGTAAACCAAGGTAAAATCATTCCTTTACTGCTCGGTTACTCACCCTTGCATTTTCTTACTTGTAATGACCCCTTCTCGTGTTTTGAATCTGCAAAATGAAATTTTACCAGATCCACTTGGGGTCCAAGGAAGGAAAGTTTACACATACGGACCTGATGGTTGCTATCAAGTATGGGAATCCTCATTCTTTTCATTTTTCGTAAAAGTTTTGCAAATAGTGTATGCATATTCAAAATTGGTTCAATTTAGCTTATGAGAATGTAATTTCGGTTTTCAGATTTGGGCTGGTCCACTTAGCCGGAAGCGCACGGTTGTTGCTTTATGGAACCGGTGTTCAAAACCTGCCACTATTACCACTACATGGGGTGCACTCGGACTTGAATCTTCTTCCAGTTTCTCAGTTAGAGATTTGTGGAAAGTAAGTAGCAAGACTTCATCAATCAAATTATCTAAAGAATCTCCATTTGAGTTATGTTCAATTGCGTATTTACATTTCTTGTTGTCTCAACTGCATAATTTCTTCTGATGCTTTTTTAATTAAATTTTACTTGGTCCCTTCACCAAAATTACTACCTCCGTTGCGTTTGGTCCATCGGCAGTTAGGCAAGGTATTTGTAATGCGGAACCAAACATAAGGGGCGTATATGTAATTTTTCATACTACAAAGAGATTTTGTGAAAACAGGCCTGACGTCAAGGGGTTTATGTAACTAACCCTGAAAAAGTTCAAGAAACTTGAGAGCTTTATATAATGATACAACTTAAAAGAAGGCAATATTGCAAACTGAGTTGCTTGTGGGATCTTAATATCTTTTCCTTTTTCATTGCTGCAGCACGAGTACATTTCTCTGAATTCCATGACCTCGTTCAGCGCTCAAGTCGAGCCTCATGCCTGCGAAATGTACATTTTGGCCCCAGCTTCAGCGAGCCACTCTGCGACTTAATGACGATACAACCTTTTCGACTGGTTGTTATGTATCCATTTCTTGAATTAGTTGAATAGATATATGAATAGAAGAATGTTAAATAATTATGTTTGCACGCGTTAACGTCGTATTTCGTGTCTCATGTTGCTAATCTCAAGCTTTTATGAGAGTTTAGCAGATGATTAGTCATCGACGTGAGCAATTAGTGTTTTTAGTATCAATACTTCCTGCAAGTTCAGAGAAGTTTGAGTGAGCTTTATTTATTGTTTGTGGTGTTGTATGATTTGTTATCAGTTGAACATGGGGTTGTTAAAAGTGTCTACTCAATTGTCTCAGTTCATTGTAATAAGAAATGCAATATGATTTGTATTAGTTGTTCTCAACTACTAACCCTTGATTTTGCTTTCTTAGTACTATTTATAATTTCCTTTAATCTCTTGAAATACAATGTTGGAAAAGCAAATTATGTAAACCACTTGACTCAATCGTATTCAAGAATCGATTGATCTAAGTTCATAAAATTTATCATTTATAATATTTTTTGTGGTCAATTTGATCAGGGTGAATTCTTATATAAAAATAATTATTAGATTGATCTAAGTTCATACAATTTATCATTTATAATATTTTTCTGGTCAATTTGATCAGGGTGATTTACTGCATAAAAATAATTATTCAATTGATTTAAATTCATAATAATTATTCGAGTGATTTAAGTTCATATAATTTATCATTATAATATTTTTTCTGGTCAATTTGATCAGGGTAAATTACTGCATAAAAATAATTATTCGATTGATCTAAGTTCATACCATTTATCATTTATAATATTTTTCTGGTCAATTTGATAAGGGTGAATTACTGCATAAAAATAATTATTCGATTGATTTAAATTCATAATAATTATTCGAGTGATCTAAGTTCATACAATTTATCATTTATAATATATTTTTCTGGTCAATTTGATCAGGGTGAATTACTGCATAAAATTAATTATTCGATTGATCTAAGTTCATACAATTTATCATTTATAATATTTTTTTCTGGTCAATTGTTGAATAAACTCAACTGTAAAATAAAATTGTTTCTCCCATTTCTCTATTTAAATTGTCAAGTTTCAATTTTAGTCTTGTATTTTTGAATTTTTGATAAATTTAATTTGATATTTGCCAAAAATCAATCAATTTATTTTTTGATGATTTATATGTATACTTCTAAATCTTACATGTTGATTTCCTCTCAAAAGGAGTCCTCATATGCCAATTTTTTTATATAATATATTTTTCTAATATGTAAGTTATATATATTTTTGCATAGAGTTTTTTTTTTTCAAAATATTGCTCTAATAAAAAATAATTTCCATTGTTTTACTTAATAAGAAATATTTCCTATCTTATAACTCCTATTGCCATGTATATTGCTACATGGACAAAAATATATTAATAAAATAGATTTTGCCCCCTTAAACTACTCTTTTTGCATCAAACACCCTCCTAAATAATCTTTTATATCATTTACCCGATTAAATTATTTTTTATAACACTTATCCCCTTTTATATTTTGAATTATCATTGCTATACTTCCTCATTTTTTTCTATCTCTATTTCTTTCTTCTTTGAATTTAAACGTTACATCACTTTGTGCCTAAATGCTAATAAATGATCTTATTGTTTCAAGCTTTTATGGCAAATACTTAATTGAGATATACAAATAATATTTATTGTTTTAATTTATTTTTTTTATTTAAATTTATTTCTATGTGAAATGATCCGTTTAGTCAAGCTAAAATTATCCACTAGAAACATAATGCTTGTAAAATGATTATTAGTTTTTTAGGTTTGAGTATCATGTACATTTTAAAGATGACTAAAAATTCATAACTTTAAAAATAATTTAGGATTTCAATTAATAATTTTATTTATTTAAATCAATTGAAATTATAAACTTTATCATACTTATTAAAATTTCAAAACGTATTTAACTTCTCATGTTTTTTTATAAAGAGTATCAAAAATAATTTTGAATATAAAAGAGAGTAAGTGTCACAAAACATAGTTTAGGGGAGTAAATAATACAAACTTTTTGTTCAGGGGTGTGTTTAATACATCAGAAAAACTTAAGGGAGCAAACTAAATATTGAAAGTAAAGAAAGATAAATAATGTCATTAGGAGTTATAATTTGGAAAAAAATTTAGACTGAGTAATATATAGTTTGAAAATTAGTTCTATTAGAGTAATATTTCGACAAAATATTCTATTATTTATAATCCTTTTTATAAATTTAAATTCTTTGATTTTTTATGTTATATATTTTTAAAATTTACATATTATAGCTTTTAAGATGCAATATATATATATATAATTTTCATTGTTGGCAGCCTAAATGTCTGCGAAGTTTGTTTTTTAAGTTCCACATTAGCACTACATTGATGACATCTAGTTAATATGCCAGTAATTTTCCCACTGATTCAGAAAAATTTCAAAGTTCTGGTGCAAATGACTAGCATTTGATTAATTTTATGGGAAATCGGACTTGTCAGTAATTAAAAAAGTAATTGATTAACTGTGCCAAAAATTGAAAGATAGCTGCCGAAAACTAAAACAAAACAAAATTAAACGACAATAATTTTGTTTTTTTATAATAATGACAACAACTTTAAAGAATCTAATTTATAGCCAAATTTTACAATTTTACTACTGATCATATAAAGTGAGTACGCGTGCGAGTGTGTGATCGAATCTAGGTGTACGAGAGCATAAAAATTAAAAGTTGAGTATAAAAACACCTTAAAGCGTTTAATAAAAAAATATTTTATATACAACACTAAATTATATATATTTAATGTAAAGTACATTTGAAAAGAGAGTATAAGCAAAATAATGTATTAAATGATACACTTGAATTTATTGATAATTTAATATAACTAACTAAATTTGTCAATTTATCTCACAATCTAAATTTTCTTTCCATAAAAATGCAGTGTTTATACACAAAAAACCAGTCGAATTAGTGACCTTAAACGAAAACTATCTCATTCTTTTTATATATATTAATTTACTATCTAACAATTAGAGTTATTGGATTCTACTTACATCAATAAAAGTTATCTATACAATATTTAATTAGGGTATGCATTAATTTTTTTAAGATGCCAAATATATTAACAAAAAAGAAATAGTTGCAAAAGTTTATTTATCTAGTGAATATCAAATTTTAAATCATTTTCTTTCTACTATAATGTCAAAAATATAAGTGAACAATCTAGTCAAACTTAATGCGCGAATAAAGAAAATTTAAATCATTTTAAAATGAGAATTGAGAACTCAATTCGCCAATTCGAGTGCGAGCGCGAGAACAACAAATCACGAACAAAATAAACGAACTATGTGATCAACTATATATGTAACTTGTCAAAAATCATAAAGAGAAAAAATTTAACATGATACTAAAAGCACCGTCAGTTTGTGCTCAACATATTTCAAACGTGACAATATATATATATACACACACACACTCATGATTTTATGCGCAATATGGGAGTTTAAAAAAAGATGTATGTATACACATACACAAAAGTTTTTAAAAAATCCCGAAATTAACTATGCATGCATGTATAGAATTATGTTTAATAATATATAAAATATTCATTATACATCTTTATCAATTTTTGAATTTTAAGAGTTTGAATCGTCAAGCATTATCTCATGTACTTCACTTTAACTAATTGTGCCACTTAACAACAAATTAGTTGTTTAATTTCTCATCCTCGTGATTCACGAGTTTTATAACAAATCAATATAATCGTCCCTTTAATTCAAATGCCTAACTTTATATTCACTTGAGTCTAATTTATCAAACTGCGATGGCTAAGTAATTATTAAAATAAGATTTATTATTAATTTAAGTGTCAAAAAGCATTTCAAAGCTTCACACGTTTTGTTAAATCCTACCATATACAAGTCCCATGTGTAGCATGTTGAAAGGGTTGTTCTCATTATGGAAACATAATTACATGCATGTAGGACAGAAGGGTGGATGGTAGTTTAAATGAATCAAGTCGAGTTGAATAAATTATGATTTAAACTTGATTTGTTCTCCTCGTTCAGTTCAAAACTTTGTTTGATTTAGATTTGACGATTTAATAAATTGAGCTTAAATAAATTTTAATCAAATCAAATTTGAGTTTGAGCTCAAGTAGATTATTATTTTTACACATGTATTGTGATTTGTTAAATAATTGAGTTGAGTTCAATCCAAACTTTAAATCTTATCAAACAAGAAAAAAAAAAATTCAAATTCGATTTGATATACTCAATTAACAAGTCAAATGCAAAAAAACTTCTATAGATCGAATTTGAGTTGAGTATCTAATAACTTTTTGTTTCGTTTTTCTAACTCTAAGGCTTCGTTTGGTAGGGTGGAAAATGGGAAGAAAGGGAGGGGAAGGAAGGAAATTGGAAGGAAAATGTATATTTTCCCTTGTTTGGTTGTGGGGAGGAAAGGGAAGGAAAGAAATTCAGAATGAAAAAAGAAGCATAGGGCCCACTGATTTTTTTCCACTCAAAATCGGATGGAAAATGAGAGGAAAATAACACAAGAATCTCTATAAAATTATATTTTCAAAATTGCCTATATGTATAACTCGGTGTTTAAATAATATTGCATCTTCTACTAGCATGAATCCTTGCATTTTTTAAATAGCAAATACGACGTGTGCATTTATATAATACATTAAAAATGTATTTCACATATTTATTTATTTATTTTATTTTCATTAAATTTTCTACGATATAATTATATTTATAATTATATAAGATTGTGGTTGTCGTTTGACACAATATAAACAAATATTTCATTATATTAATTTATATATTTTATTAACATTATACTTTACATTATTTAGTTTAATTTTATTAATCTATTTTAATACATAAATTCATAAACATAATTATGAGTTATAATGATATAAATGTATAATTGTTATTTAGTACATAAATTATTTTCTTTCCTTCCACTTTTCCATTCAAACAAACAAGAGAAAATAAATAGATTTTTATTTTCCTTTCAACCAAACATACCTATGGAAAATTAAAATCCACCCATTTTCTTTCCTTTCGTTTTCTTTCCTCTCATTTTCTTTCTTTCCTACTTTCTTTCCTCTCCCAAACGCATTGTAAGGGTGAATTACAAATAAACAACAATTCTGGATATTTTCTTTTGGAGATGGAGAAATAGAATAGGAAGTAATAGAAAAGAGAAATTATTCTTGGATTATATAATTAAATTTCTCCACCCATATTTTTTTACTCTTTATATATATATATATATATACTATTATATATTTGAAGGATATCTTTTGACCACAATGTACAATTTTAACCAAATTCTCAATTCTTAGAATTTTAAATTATTTTTACTTATTTAAAATGAATTATTTGATTGGCTGGCATTAATTGTAATTTTTTTTAATACCCTCAACTTATCATTAAAACCCACCAACTATCCGTAATAATATTTTTAATACTTTTTGTACTCTCTCTCCCTCTCTCATAAAAATTTAATAGTAGCTTTCAATAAAATCATATACATAAAGAAACTTCTAATTAAAATATTATATAATACCATCAAATTAATTATGATTTAAGAAATGTTAGGAATGTAAATATCAATATAATGTCCTTTATGGTAAATTTTGTCTCAATTTTTTTCAAAGGCGTTCTATTAAAACTTACATAACTCAAACTAGAAAAAATATTTTTTAATATGATATGTCATATCCCAAATCAAATTATAATTTTAAAAGGATTAGAAAAAATTAAAATGTGGACACAATATTATCAACAATATATTATTTTATTTTTTTATCTCTATCATTTCTTTATAAACAGTGTAACACTATATGAAGTTTTTATTATCCAACCTTTTTTTTTTCATTGTTGTATCTCTTATCTTCAATTTTTTTGGTATTAAATTGTTGACATATTCAAATTTTATTTATTTATTATTCTTTACTTCCTAATAAACTTATTTTATTTATTTATTGTTATTTATATAGTTTAATGCTATATGTACATTATAAAAAGGTTACATCTAATATAATGGTCTTTGACTGCAATTTAGTTAATTTTGATCTGTCAAATTTTTGAATTTCTTAATTAAAAAAATTGATTGGTTAGGTCTTTTGAAATAATAATAACAACAATTAAACATTTCCTTATCGCACTCATCCACTTATATACCCACTAACATATCCAAATACGTACTTCCACTTTTCTATGATTTTTGATTTTCACTCAGTAAGATATTTTATAATTAAAATATTCATTAGAAAATGAATTGAGATATGAAAGGAGATTATTTATCTAGAGAGAGATAGATATGAAAGGAGATTATTTATCCAGAGAGAGAGATAGATATGAAAGAATATTCAAAATGTTCACAACATCTAATGTTCATTTTACGCAAATTTAGGACAAAAGGTTTCTTTGAAGATGCAAAAGAAGATTTACAATATCCAAGATGCATCAAGAGTATTTGGTGTTTTCTAATTTAATTATTATTTTATTTATATTCATATTTATATAATTATTCTTTTTATTGTAAACTAAATTTTAATTTTAATTTATTTTATAGTGATTTACATCCATATATATTTAGGTGCGTTAAAAAAAATCATAGTATCACATCTTCCAATGTGGATAATAATCCATTGTGTTGTAATTTATGAACTTAGAGTAGCTCATAGTTTAACATTTATAACTTTAATATATTTAAAAATTTTATTTATAACTTTAGTTTGGATCATATATTTAGATTTTAATTTTTTTGATATAATTTTTTTGACACGACAATACTTTTCTTTTTTCTTTTTAAATTCAAAATCTTTAAATATGAGTAATTATTATTATTTATTTAATTATTGAACTGCATTGAAAATTATTTAGAGTAAACGTTATTTTATATGAATAGTATATCTTATTTTTATCTTTTTATATAGTATAATAAATTATGATATCCAAGCATAGCACTGGGTACATGCTATAAATAGATATTATAAAAAAAAAAGTCATTTTTGTCTCACAAATGGCGGTTATTTATATAATTTTATAAAATTTGCTCTTCAATTTTATGTGAATAAATAGATATATGTAAAATTATGGTTACAATTGAAAATACACATAAAATTGATTCAATTTAGATGCCAAATTTTGATTTGCTAATTTTACCCTTTTAATTAGTAAACACAAGCAAATAAGAAGGTAACATTGTAATATTACATCCAATTTAAAAAATCCATATTCTCAACCCACAAACCACTTTCTCTAACTACAATTACTTATTTTTTTTTTCTTTTTGTGTTTATTCTTTATCATGTAATTTCATTTCATATAATTATTTTATTTTTAAATTATTATAATTTAATAAATTATTTCAAATAATTCTTAAAAAAGTATTCTTATAAAAGAAATTTAATAATATATATTTTCATCATAAAAAAAAATTTAAGTACTAAATTGAAATACATATTTTTTATATTTTGCACATACGTTGAATGTGCCATGTTGCTAGTGTGTGTGTGTATATATAAGAACTCATTTTCCACTCAATAATGATACAAATTAATTTAGTTTTTGCTTCTATTTTGTTCATAAACCATTAATTTTATCAATCTTTTTGCTTTTTCTTTTTCATTTTATGCTATTAAAGAAAGCCAAAAGCAACACTTTTTATACTATATTCACACTTTCAAGCAATAAGAAGTTAAATTTCAAGTTAAGATCTGTAATAATAGATGTGCTTCGATATGTGACAATACGAGTGATGATATAGAAAGTATTTTTGAGGAAGTAATATTATGGGTATTATTTTTAGTTGGTATAATATTTTAGAAAACACTATCATATTTTAGAAAACACTCTTCCAAGTATGTATTATTTCCAAATTAATATCTTATTAATCAAATAGTGGATTAAATGGGAAACACAGATAGCGATAGCTCGTTGATTAAATCATTGACATGTGGGAGGGTAAAAAATAATTAGACAAAATTATAGTAATTTTTCTAAGTATCCAAATATTAAAACATATTAACTTTTTGTAGGGCCTTGGCCTTATCTTTATCTCTAAATTTGATTTGTTCTTATCATTTTGAATAGTGGACAAAATTTTTAACATTATTAACGACATAATCGAGTCTTTATATTGATTAAAAGATACTTATTTTACTGGTAAACGATGAGTTAGGAAGTTAATTACTTTGCTTGTCAAATTTGATTTTTGACACTTAACAATATACAATGATTAACATGTGAAAAGTGCAATTAAGTTAATTACTTAACTAAGGACCCACTTAAAATAGCATTTAGCGGCCCTTTTACTTTTCCTATATATACTTTTATTATTTAAATGCTGTGTTGACTATATATATATATATATATATTAGATTTTGATGAAGATAACATCCAATAAAATGTGTCCTCATATTTTTTTTTTCAAGAAACTTAAAAAGATAATTCTTTCTTTGTTTTTCTTATTAAAAAACATACTTAAAAAAATTAAATAATTACAAGAGACATTTATAAAATTAGATGGCTATTTAATTTTCCTTTCATGGCACTAGCTCAACCATATTTAGTAAAAAGATTGAGATGAATACTCAATATATATTTATTAGACACTAGAAACCTATTATAAAATACATTTCTCACTCATTTTTCCCTCTTATCTCTAGCTTTCCCACCACAATTTCCTACTTACAAATGAAGGTGCAAAAAAATAAAAATCCATAAAATATTTGCATAAATTATTTTTCTTATTTCCATTTAATGATAAAATATATATATTTTTTTTGATACAGTCATATCGGAACACCCTATAGATGTTAACCGAAAAACACCTTACACACACACACACACACACACATACACTCGCACTCAAAGAGAAAGTGGTAGTAGATAAAAGGGTTCGAACTAATGATAAAATAGTTGTGGTGTTTCTTATTTGATCAGTATAATATATTACTAGTATCCTCTTATCTCTTCTGACCCATTATCCTAGCGTCCAGTTAATAATGAATTAACTTATATATAAAAGAAAGAATAATAATATAAAAATTAAAGAAACAAAAAAGAAAGGGGCAAAAAAAAAAAAAAGGAAGTCTAGAATTTTGGAACACTTTCGTCTACGCAAAGCAACTATGTCTGTGGATTTGTATTGCATTTTTAATCAAATTAATTGGCATTATTAATAATTGCTTGTGTTACTGAATTTTGAACATTGTGGAGGCGTGAAATTCGAGTTCAACTACACATGTCGACATTAAATTGATGGTAATATTTTTCTATTTTCTTTGAACCCCCTTGTGTTTATCACCACAAAAGAATTGTTTCTAGTGACTACAAAACCGATCAATCATTATGATTAATAACCGGTGTTAGGATTGTAATCCATTGGTGGAGGTTCAAATTAGGACCATTGAGATTTTGGATTCGAACTTTTTTGTCCCCTCTTTTATCCTTTGGATGAGTGTATGTGTGTATGTGAGTGTGTGACATTTCAATTGACACCTATAAGGCATCCCGAGTTGATTGTATAAAAAAAAAAAAACAAATTATGATTAATAACTGATTTAATAAGTGATAACATGATTGGTAACAATCTCGTCACTAAATAATATTTGTAATAGATTTTATGTCCGTTAACGTTATTATTTAGTGATTGATTAATCGGTCACTGATGCAATAAAACAGCCATTAGTTTTTGAAATGTCTAATAGTTTCATTGATTAATTGTTGTTGGAATGCCTTGACAAAGTGATTAAGGGACTCTTAAGAATTTCTTGAGTAAGGCCAACCACTTCATTTATAATAATATATTTTTGTTTCTATCAAATTAATTTGGCTAAGGCACTAGTCATATCAAAATTAGAAAATTCAAGTGTATTAAGGGTTAACGACGATGAGAAAATTCCCCTAAAACAATCAATCACTACATTTGGTGTTATTTTTTTTTATGTTTTCTAATAAATATTTTAGCATCATATACATTTTCTCTTAAGATGTCTTTTTGCATGATATTTTGTTTGGTGGTGTCGTATCAAATTTATGTATAGTATTATATATTATTGTACATTAAAATGATGACTTAAATACGTATGTTATTTATTAAATTACATAAGAAGACATAGTAGAACGTTAACAAAAACATTATTTCTTCAAAATGTTTCATAGAAATATCAAACGTACGAAATTACATTTTTTTTCTCGGGGGTGGGGTGGGGTGTAGCCTTATATAATAATCTATTTTTGGAAAAAAAATTATAATTTAGGACACTAAATTTGTCTAGTTGCACATTTAGAATATGCAAAATTTAGAGTGGCGAATGTGGCATAAAAAGTTTCGAAAATTTTGCAATGTTAGAACTTTGGCCAGAAATTGACATGACGTCACCGGAAATTGCTTATGTGGCTATCAATTTGAGGATTATGCATACGTGGGAAATGATGTGGATGTTAAAATGGACATATTGGAGCTTACTGGGTTAAATTAAGAGGGGGAAAATAAAATCGAAATAAATGAGTATAAATTAGTTGGAAATAAAATAAGAAGGTTCAATTTTCAAATAAAAAATATATAACTTATCTAATATAATGCATGACAAGTAATATATATAATATAAAAATATTTAATTTTTAAAATTTATAATATTTATACGTGTATGTTTATAAAAATATATTAAATTGACAAATAAAAATGAAATTTATATAAAATTTATTAATTATAATTTGTTTTCACATGAATATATGTTAAGTACACACTAAATGTAGGCCTTACATTGTGTCATATTATTAGTTCACTTATTAAAAAAAATTCAATATATAAAATAAAATACAATTTCCACTATTTATTTTAAATATATGCATAAATATAGAGTTCATATAAAAAAAAATTTGAAAAACATAGAGAAATTTTCTGATTTTTGTCCCGATAGGCCCACCCCGCGACCCAGACAAAACTATCCTAGTCAAACCACCAGATATACATGTACACGGCCACCTCGACATTCGAAACCAATATGCCCAAATTAATTATTTTAATTGAGAGGCATCTTAATGGTAATAATCCTAATCAGCCAATTGTATATTGTGATTCTGAGTAAGGGTCTGGGGTCTGGGGTCCCAACAATAGGATTAAACTAACCAAAAAAGTGTGCTTTATTAATGCCATTCACACCGTTACAACGCATCCATATTTCCTCTCTCTCTCTCTCTCTCTCTCTCTCTCTCTCTCTCTCTCTCTCTCTTCTTGTTCTCACCATTTTCACTTAATTCTTTTCTCTCTGTGATTAGATAAAAGAGTGGAGAAAGATTGTTTGCTTCATTGATGGCGAAGATTGCCAATTATTGTTACATGGGGGTGCTTGCAGCAATTCTTTATGTACATATAATTTCTGTGGCGATCACTGCTAGGGTGCTGCCTCTGCACCCTTACTTGAATGGCCAAGAAAAGCCCATCTCTAATATTTTTGATA
This sequence comes from Petrea volubilis, assembly GCA_026212405.1. Classification (NCBI taxonomy): domain Eukaryota; kingdom Viridiplantae; phylum Streptophyta; class Magnoliopsida; order Lamiales; family Verbenaceae; genus Petrea; species Petrea volubilis. The sequence goes on from CM047883.1 coordinate 17,587,983, forward strand.
CTTCAAAGTATGGGATTTTGCAGCTCGGCAATGGTTTGGCCAGAACTCCTCAGATGGGGTAACAAGATTTTATCTTTTGTTCGTTTTGTTCACTTGGTTTTTTTTTTCAGTTTTTTTTTTTTTTATATAAGTTTCACTTCTTTCAGTTTCTTCATTTGTGGGTTCGCAAATTTGAGGCCAAAGAAGTGTTTTGCTGTATTTAGTTCTGAAGAATAAGAGTAGTTGTTGTTTTTTTTTTTTTGCTGTTTGCATTTTTGGGTTCTTGAATCTGCCCATTATTTTTGCTTTTCCTTTGTTTTTAAGAATTCTTTTCTTCCGGGTTGGCAATAGAAAGTTGGATTGATCAGAAGAATACGATTCTTTGTTAGTTGGTGCTGCATGGACTGATTTAATGCACATGCTCTTCAAGTGGCGTTTAGATCTAATCAACATGCATTTGATTTTTTGATCATCCTGATAAGCTGGATTGGACTTCTGACCATACTTGTTTCATGGGAAACCACGGTACATATCTCACTTATGGATCATAACTTTGATTGTTTTTTTGAGCAGATGGAATAGCTGGAACTTCTTTGCCTGCGATATCAATGAAAAAGTTATCAGGGAAACAGGTACTCCTTTCCTTTGTTGCAATTGATCTACTAAGTTGTAAAAACTCTCTGTCCTGTGATTCTGTTTATATAATAATCTTTATCATGAACGGAGATTCTTGAATATTGAGGTAGAATATGTTTAATTTTTGTTTGATGAATGAAAATCACAAGTATTAGATAGTATCCTGTTGTATGATGAAGCATTATTTAGTTCTCATGTATATTTTCTGACTTATTGTCCTTGAGATATAGCAACTTGCAATTGTACATGTGTTCTGCTTGTGTGTGTGTGTATGTTCTGTCTGCTCTTTAAAAGCTGATGCTTTTGAAGTTTCCCATGAATATACTTATCTTTTCTTTGTTCTTTTTGACAGCTGATGCACTTGTTTCTACTGGTTTGGCCAAGTTAGGCTATATTTACGTAAATATAGGTAATCAACCGACATGTTCCCATGATTTTATTTTTCAATTGTGGCTACATGCTCTTACATACTCAATATCATGTGATGCAGATGATTGCTGGTCCGAACTGGTGCGGGATTCAAAGGTAAAATAGCATCTCTGCAACTCTCTGTTTGCTATAATGCTTTCTTTATCCTTGTGCATGCTAATTACCACGAGTGTTATTCTAAACTGGGATAGCTTTTTACTGAAAGAAAAAGTTCTACTCCCTGATTATGTGCAGGGTCAACTAGTTCCTGATTCAAGAACTTTTCCATCAGGAATTAAAGCTCTTGCTGATTATGTACATTCAAAGGGTGTGAAGCTAGGCATCTACTCAGATGCAGGGTAGGGTCCAATTTAAACATTGTTTACACTTTATTCTATTAAATATGTTGTTTCTACTCTTTGTTATCCTGTCTAATTCGTGAATTTAATTTTGATTCAGGGCTTTCACATGCCAAGTACGACCTGGGTCACTTTTCCATGAAAATGATGATGCAAAACTCTTTGCATCTTGGGTGAGTTTGGTGTTTTTCCTTCAGTGATTTCTCATTGCTACATGTAATCTCTCCAAAAGGAAAAAAGTTACTTTTCTTGTGCATTGGCTTATTAAAAATAACAATAGTTTTTGTTCATTAATTTTGTGCTCTTTTGTCTTGGTTCTTTTATTTTCTTTGTTGAACAGCTGCTTTTCTTATATAATGGCTCATAAATGCTTCTTTTATGCTGTCATCTAGGGTGTTGATTACTTGAAGTATGACAATTGTTTCAATCTGAACATTGACCCAGAGAAAAGGTGCGTGTCTAAATTTAGTTTCATATCTTGACATCAATCTCTTGGTCTAATTGGGGATCCATGATTTCAGGTATCCACCAATGCGTGATGCCTTGAATGCAACCGGACATACTATATTCTATTCCCTTTGTGAATGGTAACCTCTATGCCTTTTCAACACCCCTGTTTACTTATCATTATATTAATTTTTTTTTTAAAAACCATGTTTCCTTTGCAGCCCCCCCCCCCCCCCCCCTTCTGTTTCTACTTACTATCTAAAACCTCAATTCGCAACTAAATTTGCATCTTGACCTTTTCAAAAACTTGACAGGGGTGTGCATGACCCGGCGTTATGGGCAGGCAAAGTTGGAAACAGTTGGCGGACAACTGATGACATTAATGATTCATGGGCGAGGTTTTGAACCCTTCACTTGAGCTTTTCAGTTGGGCATATGGAATAACAGTTCATCTCAGCGTGTCTAAAAATTAACCATGCTATATATACTTGCAAAGAAATTCTCAATATAAACCGGGTAATAAAAACATTTGCTAGAATGTGTCCTTTTCTCATGTTCAACCAAGAACACTGGAATAAAGGCCACTACCTCTAGTGTTGGAGCCGACTTAAATGTTGCTGTTTGTAAGACTTGAAGATTACATTTTTGTTTATGATTAAGTTATATTTACTATATTGCACATTAACATAACTATAATAATGTTCTAATGTGGCTTCTGTTTCCCTTTTGGTTTAGCATGACTACAATTGCTGATCTCAATGATGAGTGGGCAGCCTATGCAGGGCCTGGTGGATGGAATGGTAGGAAAACAATCTTCATTTCACAGATTTGAGCAAAGATATGAACTCAGTGTATGAGTCCTTTTAGTAATTTTCTCCTGATTTCTCTGGTGCTTTTTGGCAGACCCCGATATGTTAGAAGTTGGAAATGGTGGCATGTCTTACGAGGAGTATCGAGCACATTTCAGCATTTGGGCTCTGATGAAGGTGCTTATTATTATACTTTAACAATGAATTTAAGTTTAACCCTGTTTTCCAGCCTTGAATGGCTGCGTTATATTTGCTGCTTTTGGTGTGAAGTTATCATAGCAAGTTGGTTGGCCAAACCTAAGCTTTGCATACGTATTTATTATTATTGTTGTTGTTATATTATATCTATTATACTTATTATCATTTTTTTACTTTCAGATAAATCTTGTTTTCTGTCCACTTAGAGCAGTTGTTTACTGCTATGTTTTAGTCTAATCTTTATCTTAAGTGTGTTATCTTTTCTTTTTATTGTTTCTGAAAAATCATCTGATAAAGCAATCCTGTGGCAATCTGCACAAAAAGATACTCTTTTGATCAGTCCTAACTGTACCTTTCCTTAATTTGTCAGGCTCCCCTTTTGATTGGTTGTGATGTTAGAAACATGGCACAGGAGACATTTGAAATTCTTAGCAATGAGGAGGTTATTGCTGTAAACCAAGGTAAGATTCTTCTTTACTGTTCTCTCCAGTGTGCATGGCGAGAATGCTTGTTGATATGGGTTCGTAGTAGTTTTTGTTTGCGTCATTTTCACCACTCTCTTTGGCATAGGCAAGTGACAGTTTATTCTTTTTGCAGATTCACTTGGAGTTCAAGGAAGAAAAGTTTATGCCTATGGACCTGATGGTTGTTATCAAGTATGGGATATTTAATCCTCTTCTACATTTCGTTTTCCTTATCCATTTTTCGCTTTTAACCTGGAAAAGTTAGTTATTTTAGTCCCTTGAGCAGTCTTATCAAAGTTCTTACATTTTAATCTCTCGCTCTAGCCTACAACATCAGATACTTGTGGGAATAGACGGCAAAATTCATTTTCTTTTGCATGAAATGTTACTTCCAATTTCCTTGATTTTTCAGTTGGTTACTGAAATTTAACGAATAAAGAAGGGTTTAACTTTAAAGTATCACTAAGTAACCTAACAGCCCTTCTGTCCGTTCCAAAATGTGAGAATCGACTTTGTTTTTCAGATTTGGGCAGGCCCGCTTTCTGGCCAACGTTTGGCTGTTGTCCTTTGGAATAGAGGTTCCAAAACTGCCACTGTCACAGCTAAATGGGCTTCACTTGGACTCGAGTCCTCTACCAGAGTCTCGATCAAAGATTTGTGGAAGGTGAGTAATACTATGTAAATATTCTTTATTTTTTCATCTAAATTCCATTATGTTTGTAGCTCTTGAGGGTTAAACTATCTAAATTCCATTATTTTTGTGCCTTATCTTGTTTATTGCAGCACAAATTTGTTTCGGAGAATAGCATGGCCTCATTCAGTGCACGAGTTGATGCCCACTCTTGTGAAATGTATATTTTCACTCCAACTGTGACTCATTCAGCAAGTTAATTGGATAGCGATGCGAGCTTTATTTATGTCTTGGTACAACCTTTCTTAGTGAAATTGATGTGCAAGGCAGGAGCATGGTTTGTTATTTGTTGTCTTTCATGCATTAGTTCGATATTTTGTCGTTTGGAGCAGCTGTTGGCGTCCCAATTCGTATTGGAGATGTGCAGATTTGATCGGTTTGCCATTTAGCTAAGTTACAGTGTTGTGAATTAGCAATTATGTTCCGCTTTTTGCAGTCACAGGGAGGTCTTGGATTGGGATTTAAAAGTTTTCTCTGTGTCATTGTATGATTTGTGTTGGTTGAACATTGTAAAGACATTTTGATCTCTGTTCGAGGAAGACCCCGCATTTTGATTTGGAAATTTGAAAAGGGAAGCAAGAACTAGTCAGAAGCAAGCAAGAACTATCAAGTTGATGGGTCATCACCGAAAATGCTTAAATGTGCCCGGTGCGCCAAACACCAAAGGGCACATATGAAAACATTTTAGCATAATGTAGGATCCATTGTTGACATGTTTTGATCTGCAGCCCTTAGGTGTTTTGACACCGGGCGTGTAGAAGCATTGTCTGATCATTATTGACTCCATAACTTGATGATACAATTGTTCTCTCTATGATGTGATATCATAGTGAACAAAAGAGGATAAAAAAGATTATTATGAACCCAATTCTTCTAAAATCCAAAGATCTAAGATTAAAGAGTTAATTTTATACTTAAAACATATATGGTTGGTTAAATTACCAAATCCTCTCTATAGCCTTTATAATTACACTGATATCTCCTCTAAATTTGCACAATTGGACCCAAATTGTCCTAGATCAAAATATTTTTTTTAAACAAAAACTAGGAGTACGGTTTTTTTTGGTTTTTGTAAAGACATATTGCCCCTCAATTCATTAAAAGGAAAAGAAAAAGATTCCTTTCTTCTAGTTCTCGCATTCAACCTAAAAATAAAAAAAAAAACGAGAGAATCCTCATTTGTTTTTTTTGTTAACTATTGTTTGATCAAAAAAGTTCACAAGACCTTTATATGAAGTAGCGTTTGTTAAACGATCTCACATACGGTAGCAATTGTTAAACGATCAAACTCAAAGGTGGTGTTAATATCATTATGAAAGTTATAAGGAAGATTTGAGCGAGGGATAATTAACACATATTACAAGTCTGATAAACTAGAACTAATTGCTGGCCTCCAAAGTATGCAGCAGATGAGTTCAAATGTACCACAAAAGAACCCGAGAATATGGAATATCTGAACGCTATACACACGCACGCACATAAAGACCCATAAATTAAATGAAGTCCCAAGTCGATAAATAAAGGAAGAGAAAAAAGCAAGGGAACTTCAATGTCAAGCCAACTATCAAAGCAAGAACATAAGCTTATAATAGATACAAAACCCAAACGAATGAAAGCACTACAATCTTCGGGTTAAAGTTACATAGCTGGATTTCAGAGCAGATAAAGCATCTCTCAGGTCGCAAAAGGGCTTTGTTTCAATCCAAAGATTTTCGCCCTCTTATTGGCCTTGGATCGATGAACAGACATGTATTCCACATCAAGAACTCGCCAATGACTCGATTAGGAGCTGGTAGCCTTCAGGCACTGTAGCCTGTGCCTGTACACACCCCGCCAGGCCAGGGACATCAGTGTTGACGTCCAAAAACCTTGCGAGCAGGAGCAGAAGATGGAAATCAGAAATTCGCTTCACATACGGGAGACTCTTTGCCCGATCCAGATGACTTCTCAATGCCTTCAATGTCACTAGGGTTTTCCGGTTTTCAATGGGAAATGTCGATGAAAGTGGGCCCTGCAATATCATACCAGTGCACGTAAGTGACAGAAGTACATTTTAGATATTAGCATGAGAAAAACACTTCAGAATGTTCAGAGAATAACCCAGGGAGGAAGCAAATAACAGATGAGATATCATGAAGCAGAATGTCTTGTACTAGTCTGAATGCAAAACTTAAGCAAAACCTAAAACATAGGGAAAAAAATAGTAGAAGAAAGCTATGTGAAATAGTATAATTTAAAAATTAAAAAGAAAAAAAAATTCTGAGCTAGTTGATGTCTGGTAAACATTCCTAGTCCAACTGTAGAAGCACAAATCCACCACTTGAGAAGCAATGTAAGGGAAAATTGCAACACCAGTGCCACACTAAACCACGAGTCACATTCCCAAAACTTAGCTTCATCACATATGTTTTAAGTATAATAGTACCAACTACTAAAAGAATTGTAAGAAAATAGTTGCTGCATCATATTTTCCAAGTCCCTGACATTTCTACCATTAGCATGCCTGCACCAACTTTGATTCTAAGAAGTTTATCTCTGAAATTGTCTCGAGTTCCCTCACTCACCTATGCATTTAAATTACTGGATGTATCCTTTGAAGAGATAAAGCTAAGATTTCCAGCAAGATTCATTTAATTCAGAATAATACCACTCTCAGACAATGGTAGCAGATCCAAGAAGGGATATTGCATGTTTGAGCCTGGACTAGGGTCTAGCAATGTCTTTCTTTTTTGTTTCTGTTGGAGTTTTTCCTGAAGACTAGCCTGGGAAAGGGAGAAAGTGGGAGACGTAACAAGAATCCCAAGAAAGCATTTACAGATTCCGGATGTGAGGACCATAACAGGAAGAACCAAATACAGCAGAAGGGAGTATATTGCCTAAAAGCAATCAACCCACCAACCATCAAAGGTTGGTGTGTAAGGCTACATCTAGAATAGTCACATCAAGCCAGATTTTACGTACCACAGTAACTGAGTCAGGATTGAGAAACTGTTGATAGTAATATGAACTTCAAAAGCAGAATCCATGCAACACTGCATGGTAACAAATAAATATGTGTAGCACATAGTTATTAAAAGCGTGCTTCGACACGAAGCGCAGGCCTTGCGCTTCGCAGCGCCCTGAGCCCTGGGTTTCATCGAAGCGCGCGCTCCAGGCGCCTTTTGCGCTCAAGCGCCAAGCATGGAGTGCTGGAAGAAGCGCGCTTTTCACTTCTATGCACTTTGACCACAAATTAGGGTTTTTGACTTCTAGTAATTTATAGAAATAGATAGTCAAACCCCCAAAGAAAAAAAAAACGTTTGCTCTCACACTGCTGCTCGTTTCTCCTCTTCTCTTCCTCTTCACTCCTCGCCACTCACCGCGCCACCGGACGGCAGTACGACAGGTAATATTCTTCTCCCTCTTTTTTTCCTTCTTTTTCCCTCTCTGTTTTCAGTCCAGTAATGGGCTTTGAAAAAAAAATTGATTCCTTCTTGAAGTAATTGAACTAATGGGTTATGCAACTAATTGAAGCAATGGGTTTTGTTGTATTTTGTTTAATTTTTCTTTTTGCCTTTTTTTTCTTGGCTGATTTGAGTCATTTGACAAGTCTGTATTGAAGCTTAAATAGGAGTTATTTTTCCATTAACTTTGAAATTATGTGTTATACTCTCTTTTTATATGCATAAATTGGACTTATTTTAATATTTTTAATATTTTTTAATTTTTCAGCATTTATTTATTTTTTTAACATGCATAAATTGGACTTATTATTATGATTATTTTTTTGTTTTCAAGAAGAGGAAGAAGAGGAGGAAGAGGAAGAGAAAGATAATGAATGTTATAAATCTTGTTCTAATGAGGGTGGGGAAGAGTCAAATGAGGATGAGGATTTAGATGATATGTAGTGTATGATACAAATATATTTTTTTTACATGGCGCACTATTTTTAGAAAAGCACGCGCTTCGCGCTATAGCCCCAGGGACCGTATGTGCTATTTTGCGCTTTGCGCTCTAAATAAATGTGGTGCAGCAAATTCATAGAGCAGCTGATTAAATTTTTGATAACTTTCTGTTAAAGTAAAGCACTATGTAAACAGTCAACGAGCTCCTGAACCAATATTCTACCTAGCATCATCTTCATTCCAATTAAAAAATAAACGCATAGGCCTCCAATATAATTTTTCTTACTTCTCCTAAACAATGAAAACTCAAACATTCATAGCACAAGAATGATAAAAAAATCGAGATAGTTCTTCAGCTAGTATAATCTCTTTAGTCAACATTCATCAAACCAGAACTAGAAACAGGCTTTCACCTTTTAAATTGCATTAATATCATACTTTAAAAGATGGTGCATCAATCACATTTTTTTGCCACAAAGAAAATGGACTTATGAAAGAAGTAACTGAAAAGGAAAAACAATTAACAACGGTCTCAATTAAGGCACATGATTTCTTGCCTAAAGACACGAATATAATCAAAAGAAAAAAAGAGTGGAGAAAGCTATGTAATGACAGCCATTCAAAAAGGCTATTAGAGGAGTCATTAGAAGATGAAAATAACAAAAGGCGCTGAATTACAATGCGGTCAGACAAAATTACCTGGAGATTTACTAAGAGGATCTGGAAGGTCAAAGGCAGTAGATAGACATAACAGCAAGAGTTTTAAGTAATGAAAATTTGGTGACATTATAACATCAATGGTTGCAAAGTTTTAAACTTCTTCCAGGCCTAGCGATGAACGATGCCGATAACTTTCTCAGGAGAAAAAATATGAGAATAAAACAAGGGAAAGACCCTCTTACATGGGGAGGATTCATCATGCAGTCTCATTGAAAGACTGGTTCCATCCAACGACTAAAACGTAGTAGGCTCCAGCATGAATCCTATTCCCATCGTCAGACAGCAGGTTTGATAAGGGATTTTGCATGTTTGGGGTTGGGCTATCTGTCGGAGATTTTCTCTAAGACTAGCCAGGACAAGGGAGAAGGTGGGGAGAGAAGGAACAAGCACACAAGAGAGAACATTCACAGATTCCGCAAGGTTGTCAAGATCGTGACAGAAAGAACCAAGGTACAGCACAAGCGAATAAATTACCTAGAGCAATCAAACTCAGACCGACCACGTGTTAATGTTTGAGGACGCATCGAGAATATAATCATATCCAGATTTGATGTACCACGACAAGTTTGAGAACCCATAGTAATCTAAATTTGAAAGGTCAAAGCAAAAGCATGACATGAAGTCAAAATAGATCTGACTAGTGTAATCGTTTTACTTGACAGTGATCAAACGGGAACCAGAAACAGGTTTCACCTTTTCAATGGCATGGATATCAAAATCTAATTGCACATAAATCATATTTGCAACAAAGAAAAGGGACTTACGAAAGAAGTAACTGCAAAAGATAGAGAATAAACAATGGGCCACTCAATTAACACATGATTTATGCCTGAAATTTTCGCCCCCCCTAGACACAAGATATTAAAAATTAAATCAATGGAAAAAAGAAAGGAGAAAGTCCAGAATAAGACAGGTTTTCAAAAAGGCTGTCTAATGGAGCCGTTAGAAGATGAAAAACAAAAGATATTGCAATGAAGTCAGATGAAGCATTTGGAGATTTACTAAGAAGATCTGGAAGCTACCAGGCAGCAGATAGTGATAACTCTAACAGTTGTAAGAGCAATAAACTATTTGGTAACATTGTAAATGGGTGCAAAGTTTTTTTAACCTAGGGCAGGCATGGTGAAGAACTTCACTAAAGCTGCACAATGAGAAAGAGAAAAAATTGACAGTCAATTTGATCCAACTCTCATGCAGAGATGAATAATGACCATCTTGAATTGAAACAAGAATAAAACCCTCTTATAGAGGTAAGAGTTTTGACAGTGTCAATTAGATGCAGGGTCATGAGTCATGACTAAAAATAAGTCTGGCAAACATTTCAGATGCTACGGTCAATCAGTCTAAAACTAGAACTCTACAGCTGGAAGGAATTATACAGTCATGTTAGACCACTTAGGAAATTCATTTAAAGCACTCTCATTCTACCTCAGCTCATGCAATCCATAAAGCTACAATTTATATGCATAAGTACTTCAAAGTCCCCAAATTAGGAATTCCGATGCCTAATGAGGCAAAATTTCCAGACAGCATTATCACTTCAATGGGGGGAAAGAGTTGCAAAGATGGTTAAAGTATGAGTTCTTACATCTGAATCATCAGCTGAAAGGGCTCATATTTAGTCTACTATCAATAAGAAAACTCGTGAAGTATGTCAAGGAGCCCCTACTAGTTTCTGCTCATTTCTTACATTTCATGATCGAAAGCTCACTGCACATACCAGGACTGAACTGGCACTCAAAACATTCTTTTTCTTCACACAGACAGTTACAACCTTCCATAACACAGAGTCTACTCAAACAAACTAATGATTGCTAAGAGCTTTTGACATTTTTCAGCAATCCCTCCTAGAATGCTAACTTAGCAGAGAGCCCTAATGCAATACCAATTGAAAACCTAATGCTGGCATTTCTCTTGCATATAAACAACTAGACATTTTTAAAGGAAATTGAGAGGGAATAAATTATTCCCATCAGTATATTCGGATAGTTGAGTCTAGAAAGGGACAATTTTTGTCCAGGTCTAAGATCCAGATGATAAACTCAGAACAGTAAACAATCGACTACAATAACTGGAGAGATCTGCATTGAATGATGACATGACATGATTTGATTCAACTTGACACAGTTGTTTCTTGCTTTCAATTTTCTCATTGATGTGTTTACTTATTAATTAAAGTCTTCACTCAAGTTTGAAGCTTGTTGCATTCAATCTATAATGACTAATCTTATGCTTACATTCCCTCAAAGCTGTTGGAGGATCCTTCCACCTTTGCAATAAACTAAAATTCTTTATCCAATCATCATGTCCACTAGCACTTAGAATCAATGTGGTTTAAGTTCTATTCTTAGTAATTTAACTTTTAACTAAGTGTGGCTTAAACTTACTTTCCTTTTACATTACAAAATAAAAAGGAGACCTTTTAACCATGTAAATTTGGAGCAAGCCCTTATTTTCTCAACAGAAAACCAGTTCAAGTTGTGAAGTATGGATTCCACATAAAAATAAAATCTTGACTAATGAAAAAACTAAATTATAATTATAAAGTATATAAAAATGCTGATTCAGAAAATAGGTGTTTTCCTAACCTGGTGATCAAAAATCTTGACAACCACCAAGAAGAAATCATTGTCCACATCCCTCGTATCCTTCCCTCCAACAACCACATCTTTCTTCATCCTTGATAACTTGGGGTCAATCTCCTCTTGCAGATCCCTCTCAAACCAACCTTCTTTAAACAACCGAACACACATATCACTCATCTGAAAAGCCTCAAAATGCACATCTGCTCCCCCATCCTCATTCACCTCTAGTTTCACAACAGCAGTCACCCACTCTTTCAAATCCCCCTCTGCGTGCAACTCCACTGCCTGCAAAATCTCAGCATTGGACATTGTGTAATCCTTTTTGTCCTGACTAATAGTCTGAGTAAATATAAACCCCACTTTCCTCATTCCCAATCCCAAAGCTATTGCCTCAACCAACTTCTCCTCATCAGGATCCCTTAGAAGTATCAAATTCTCCTCCGTCCCCTGTTGGGGCGGCTCATAGATAAAATCCACCTCAACTTTCCCTTCCTCCGACACCGTCCCGTACATAAAACCCGCACGCTTCACCGCAAAAGCCAAACTTTCATTCACATAATGCTGAAACGCATTCGCAGCATCACGATCGAATGAGACAAGCTCGCAATGCGGGTTCTCCTGCCTCGTGATTCTCATTTGCTTCGCAATCAAGTCATCCATTGTCATCTTTTTACCAAAAGAGCCCGAGGGGTGGAACGCCGGGCCCACAACAGTGCGTTCGCCCTCGTAGGCAAGATAAATAATGGAACCATGGGCAACGTTAAGCGAGGAGACACTGGTATTCGGGTCGGCCATATCGGTGAACTGGGTCCAATCATTAGGGGTTTTTGCCAGGAGCAAATTTTGGTTGGTGGAGAGGATTTGGGCGTGGACTGGGACCCGGAGGTGAGACTCGATCGCGGACTTGAGTTGGGCGACGGTGGCGTGCGGATTGTCGATCGAAACTCGCTCCAAACCGTCGCGGCTTCGGATTCTGATCATCATCTTCGCCGTAACTATACAAATTCAATCCGATTATTGGAGAATATGAACAAACAGTTGGTTCGCGTTGGCGACAAAGATTGTATCTATATCTTCGATTGAATAAACAGAAAAATTATAGGTAGTTACAGCACGGATGGTAAAATTCTTGAAGTATAGATTCTAAAGTGGGTGAAGATGAAGAGAATTTGAGAAGAGAGTGGACTCTACGAGAGTGCAACCAAAATCCTTGATTCCACCGTTGGGGTGGGAAAATTCTAGCCCAATTAGGTTTGTTTACATTTAACTCTTTTTTTTTTCTTCTAAAGTATTTGCACTCAATTAATTACATATAAAAATATTATGATACTCCTTATCCGATTGAATTACATAAAATATTTTTAAAAGTATTTGCACTCAATTTTTAAAAATATTATTGATTACTATTCTTTTTAAAATTATTAAAATATATGTCGATTGCATAAAATTTTAATCGATAAAATTCAAATTGTTCCTGACTTTTCAACTTCAAAGCAAATTAGTTCCTAGTTTTTATAATTTTCTCCGATGTCATCCTTCGCTTCATATTGTGTTGGAAATTTCCTATTAAAAACACAAATTAACAAAATAACACTAATTCAAAAGCATCCTTCACTTTTGACACTTGAAGGTTGCTTGAAAATGGAATTGAGAAGTCTTGAGGAAAGTTGGTGGGCCCTTAGTAAAAGGGCAACGAAAACATGTGAATTTAGTCGGATTTTATTGCGAAATAAATTATTCATCCCTCAAGTTAGTATTGACAAGTAAGAAGATGAGTATATGACTAAAAGTATGAAGAAGAGTAGTGTAAGCTTACACGCTTGCTAGACGAAGGAATATTTATATGTTAAAATATGGCTTGAATTTCGAGAGAGAAAATTGACCACATTTCAACATAATATTTGTGGCCAAGATTTTGCAAAGGAGTTGAAGAATTTAATTTGACTGCAACTCTTATGGAAACAAAATTCAATTTGTGCACATGCACTTGTGACCGGCTTAGTGCATAATTTTTGGCTATAAATAGGTGTCTTTGGCTCTTGCAAATGACACCCCAAAAGCAAGAAACTTGAGAGCTTTGTAGGGTCTGGTAAAGTGCAATATTTTGAGGCTTTGAGAAAAATTGAAAGTTTGGGAAATATTTGAAAGATAAATTTTTTGTGAGAGAATTGTGAGGTTATTCTCTTCGGTTCTTAGGTTTTAATTAGAGAATATTCTCTTTAATTATTGCAACTCTATGTAAATTCATTATAGTGGAATCACTCCCTTTCATTCGTGGACATTGGCTGAAGCACGTAAATATTGTGTCGCTTTATATTTCCGTTCGTTTTATTATCAAGTTATTGTCGTCTATTTAAATAAATGTACTACTTGATTCGGGTGCTAGCCTTACATATAGGCAGTGGTTGTGACATCATAATTTTTATACAAATATAGATTTAATAACTATAATAATAATAATACTAAAAACGGTTACTATAATAATCATAATAGTAATAATATATACATATGTGTGTGTATATAGCCGAAAATACTTATTATAAATATGTTTGAAATATACATAATCGAAATTTTATACATCATAAATATATAATAACCGAAAATTATAAGAATAAATAATAATAATAATAATAATATTGATGCGGTGTCTTTTTAGTCCACTACATGGCGGAGTTTGATATGCTCTGGTTGATATGCTAGTGACTTACCTCATCAAAGAGAGAGGAACGCACGTGAGACTTGTCGATTTTGCCTAGTGTAAGCTCTTCGACGCTCAAGGGTATTTTTTGGATAAGAAGATGAATAGTAATGATGCTATATTGCATGTATCATGTGTAAAGTGTGTGATACCTTTTAGGGGGCGAGCCTTTTTGTTATTTATATGAAAGAGATCCTCTGATATGACGTGATTGCTGGGAATTGGTCAACAGATTTGACACATAGAGTACAAGTGGTGAAACATAATCCAACAAGGTGAGTGCATTTTTCCTTCATTGTTGGGGTATTAAACTATACACAGTAAATATCTTCGTATAGCCTACCCTGTTTGATTTTATGTTTTCTGATTTTGCTGGATTTATATTTTATTCTCTATGTTTCAACAAAATATTTCTCCGAATTATATTCAAAAAATATTGCAATTCTAAAATTTTCAGCTACATTTGTTCTGATATGATTTTGACAACTTATGATATCGTATATTGATTTTGTTTTATGTATCATTGATTTCGGAAACAAGCTATTGTATTACTGAAAATTGTGAGTCATATTGTATTGTTTATTGAATGATTGACACCCTTGGGATGCCCATGTGAGAGTTAGGGCTCGATATATATAAGAGGGATATATCGCGCTGGTAGAATGGACCGACAGTAAAGTCCTGTTATATGAAACCATACCACAGGATCCAATTACTACGTATAGTTGAAGGTTGGTTGTAGTGTGATGGGATCGGTGTATTGTATAGGCATGTGGTACACCTACCGTTTACCGTTTACCTTAGGCAAGGTTGCTCCTTGACATTGGGGGGCATAAGGGTTTTATGATACTTTATCAGTTGGGTAATCATAAGATTGGAGATGCTGTTCATGACTCATTTTTGATAATGTTCAGTCCTCAAATTGTTTTACTATAATACGAGTTTTACACTATAGCATACTTTCCTATGATTCATTATCTAATTGATTTTATGAGTCTTATTTTTTGTACATATATATATATATATATATGTATATTTCTAGCCTCACTAAGTCACTTTAACCTACCACCCGTCTCTTTTCAGTTCACTGTCTTAGATTCAAGATAGATAAGTTGAGAGAAACTCGGACAAGGCAATACGAATAATCCAAGATAACAATACTTACTTCTTTTAGAGTGTTTAATAGATTTTGGAGTTACCACATGTAATAAGAATTTTGGTGTTTTGCAATGTTACCTTTTGAACTAATAAAGTTACATGCATTTGCATTTCTATTTTGCTTTCGTGGTACTATAAATGACTACTAAGTAGTATCCATTAGGACGTTCGTACTAGACTACTAGGTATTGGTCACAAGATTGGTACTCAATACAATTGTCAGTGGACCCCAATTGTTTAGGACGTTATAGTAAGAGGGGTGACAAAATGATGGTGCTACGTGTTGAATTAGTATTTAATGACCATGCTTGTCGACCAAGGACAAAGATAGCTCCTTTTGCAACTTTTATTCTTTGATACCACAAAAGGTAGAGATGACTATGGTTAGTATTTAATAAGATGACATCTTTGTATTAAATGCATACCCTTTCCCTTTACATTTAATGTCCATTATATGGGAAGCTCACCACTATGAGTTCCCGAGACTATCATTTGACATGTACTTCATTGTCGATGAGAATGGAGGTTGGTAAGTCATATTTCGTAGACACTTGGATGTGGCAGGAGACCATATGGTAATTTTGGGCCTAAGTTTCCCTAACCTTAAGTGTTCCTCGAACAAGAAGTGGCATGCTCCCTTGATAGGCTCCTATAGTCCTTAAGGGCCTAAAAATTCAATAGAATTATAGAATGGATTTGTCCTCATGGCCAAGACCTCCTGGTAGGGTTCTTCGGCTTGTGAATCTCAAAACTTCTCGAGTCTTAAGGGGATTTTCCGTGAGAAGGCTCAACCCTAGGGTTGGGTCCAAGCGTCCTCAAGAGAAAATCTCGCTTAGTTTGAGGGTTTGTGGCGAACCACATCAATGCCTTAATGTATTTTCAGTCCCTAATATTGATGATATGTTTGATTGGATGGAATTTTATCACATCAATATTGATTGTCTGTTTTATCCCTAGTTAAAGAAAAATATTCCATTATTGAAAGATTTAATAATAATAATAATAATAAAGTGGTGTCTAATATGGCATAATTTGGGCCAGTCATATCCTCACAAAGCCCCTCGAATCATACTCTAGTACGGCCTCAAGTTGCACTTGCTCGACTGTGAGCCCCTCAATTCCCTAAAAGTAGGTGTCTCGCCTTTAGAGGAACCTTGATTGACGAGCATATCCTATCATAGTTTGAATCTCCCAACACCGTCTTCGTGGAAGTAGTCATTTGCCCCTCGAGAGGGCTTGTCGGAGTAAGCCTATTCGAGGATAAGCAATCAACTCGTTTTGACGGAATTGAAAATCTTACAAGAAGGAAGAGTAGTATTTAACGATAACCACATCAATTCGTAATTAAAGTAGTTAGCTGCACCTCCCCTTTTTTTAATCAGAGAATTTCAAATTATTCTTAAAAAGACCTTCCCGTAATTATCCAAATAATAACCCATAATAGTCAATAAATATATTGAAAGAAGTATTTAATATTAATCAAAGTAACCATTCTTTTCAATCCTAACATCTAATATAATAAAATCTATGGTTTATTTTAGCCCACAACTACATATGAGACTTGGTGTTCACATCAAGATTAAAAGAATAGTAGGCTTAATAAAATTTAAACAAGTGATTGAAAAGAATGGTTGCCTTGATTTTATCCCTTAAATTTATGTAATTGACCCTTTGGGCTGGACTCAAATAACATTAAGCCCAATTGATGCTAGCTCATCTTGGGCTCTTATCCTTAAAACCCATAGTTGGCCCAATCCAGATTTGAGGTTGCTATAAATATCAGGATTCAAAGAATTAGGGCTTTACTCGTCTTCCTCAGTATTCGCCGACTGCTCTGCGCTTCTTCACCACCTGCAATTGTAACCAGGTAATTAAATTCTCTTTAAATCACCTGTTGATTTTTCATGATTTATAATTGTATTGCTTTTTCAGTGGCAATTTTACTTGTTATCTGAGGTAAAATGGGTTTTAATCCGTTCTATTTTTCGATATTTTGTGGCTGCTGTTGTAGTTTGTGCTATGTTTTAGATAGTATTTGATCTTTTTTTTCCCAAGTAAATTCAGTTCGTGAAATGGCATCGCATAGAAAGAAGGGTTCAGAAAATTTAGCTTTTACAAGGACTTACATATGCTTATTTCATTCACTATAGCTTCATATTCAATGCCGTTGGTAGAGAAAAGTTGTTGTTTGTAAATTTTTCAACTGTACTTTTTGTCATCTATTTTATTTTATGGGTATTTATTCTGCAATTTTGGTGTTTTTGATAGTCTGGTTAGTTTTTCAAGACACCCGTCAAGATGCAGAACGAAGAGGGACAGAACATGGATCTTTACATCCCCAGAAAATGGTATATTGCATGTATATTATTTTGGTTGAATGTGTTTATAAGTAATGTGGGTTTTTAGTGGCAATTGTAGTTGTTTTACTATGCGTGAGGCTCTTGTTAATTGCAAAATGTTGATTCATTGGCTGCTCTAAAATCATTCTAGGCATCTCCAAAATGATGTATTGAATCCAGTGGGCTCGGTGCAGCTTATTTTGGAGAGTGCCTGATGCAAGTTTAGACTGATGATGCTGTTAATTATTGTGATGTTGGACTAATATGTCTTGCTCTGGATGTAGCTCTGCGACAAATAGGTTGATTACTTCCAAGGATCATGCATCGGTGCAGATTAACATTGGGCATTTGGATGAGAGGGGCGTTTATACTGGTGGATTCTCTACTTTTGCTCTTTGTGGATTCATCCGCGCTCAGGTATTTTCTTAGTTTAGATAGTTAAGTGTGCCGTTGTTGATATATGGTGTAAAATGATGTTTGTTGTAGTTTTTATGCTAGATACTTTATTTATATGACTATCAGAACAGAATGGGCTATGTTCGTTTTTTCATATATATATATATATAAAGATTTTATTGCTTAATTTATAGTGTGAACTATCTCAGAATGTTTTTGCTTCCTATTAGACTAGAAGAGTGAAATAGTTTAGAGTATACTGTGAGGACAAGTTGCGTTATTTTTCAAAAAAGGCTAAATTTATTTCAGTGACAGGTTATCCATCCTGAGCCATCTGTCAATCCTTCGTTAACATCTCCTAGTGAAGAAACGTATTTGTCATTCATGCAGTGCTGCTTTTGTGTGAGAAGAACTATTCTTGTGAACTAAAGTTTAATAATTTCTGTCTTTGTAGGGTGATGCTGACAGCGCTTTGGATCGCCTCTGGCAGAAGAAGAAAGTCGAAGCTAGGCAACAGTAGAGTGTTGTTCTCTGGGTTGAAAATTTTGATGTTCTCTGTAGTTCGAAATTGCTGTTTCTTGGCTTAAGTACATTTCAAAAATTCCTTATCAGTGAATATCTATATGGACCAACACCGCCTGCCGACTATTAACTCATTGAAGTGTTCTGATTCAACGCAAACTGTATTGGGTCTTTTCATTGTCACATTATGTATTAACCTTCCTTTTGTTTTGGGAAAGTCATGTTACGGGTAATATTCAATTGATATTCTGTTATTTTTGAATATGATAATATCAAAAAATGTTACAATGTAAAAGTATGATATTATCATATTCAATCCAACTTTTGAAAATTCTATTTGGGTATTATTAAGTAAGTAGTATTTCATGAGTCTTTATTTTGGTGCAAAATAAACTGGGAAATTTTGCAAATGTGCCTTTATTTCGGTGCAAATTAAAGTGGGAAAAGGATTGTGGATTGTGGGTCGAGTTTTGAACACTAAACTTTGATATTTATGCACAGCCTCTTACATCATTTCATGCTTTTGATGGATGATACAAATTCATATTGTTTAAATAACTCGTGCACTTGAATTGATGTTAAAAATTCGAGTCTTGTAGTGTTGGTTTGCTCATTCATGTTACAGGGTAGGCTAAAGATAGTTCTTATACTTGTGATGCACCATTTGAGGTTGGTGGACGTTGTGTTTTCTCTAATTAGAAGAATTAGGGCGCCACGAATGCGTGTGCGCTTAATTTAGCCCAACTCGATCACCCTTCTCTTAAACGGAACATAACTTTTAGTGGCTGACTGACTTGAATTCATTTCATGATATGATATAAACCACATAAAAAGGCTAGAAGAGAAGAAAAGATCACAGGGCTCATTACATGCTATTCAATTGGGTAGTGTTAATTGGTGTTTTTAATCGTTAGATTGGGTATGATAATATAATATTTTTATTTTTTTTAACACTTTTTGACAAACATCATGTTCAAATTCAATGGTTAAAAATACCAAGTACTATTCAATTGGATAGCATAAACTACCCAACTGTGTTTTCAACTGTTAGATTGTGTACGACGATGTGATAATTTTATTTTTTAACATTTTTTAATATTATTATATAGTCAAATCAAATGGTTAAAAATATGAGGGTACTGTTCAATTGGATAGCATGAACAATTCCAAATTATAGATCATTTTATAGAACATACGTTGTCCGCCCGTGTTGGGCGAAAGGAAAAAAAGAAAACAATTAGATAAATAAATTCACAAATAAAGCACCAAATTATTAACAAATCCTCCATCTTTAATAATAATAAATTAATAATAATATTAAAAATAGAACAAGCTTATCTCAAAAATAATAATAATAATTCGTCATACTTTTTCCCATATGATTTGCTTTTTCTTTTTAATTTTCATTTGACATTTGCGATCAAATCATGTTTTTACGCAAATATTTTTTTAAACAATCTATCAAACCAAATAGTACTAATAAGGGTAAATTACGACTGCATCCTTTAAAATACAATGTAATTATAAATTATTTTTTCTTGTTTTAAAAACTATAAATATTCCTCCAGATATATATGAATTTGACAAAATTCATTTTTCATCAACACACGACACAATTAAGAGTTGCATTTTTTGTGCCTTTGCCGATATTTTAAGATATAATTTGCACAGTCACAACAAGTTTAAAATGTAAAAATTATATGAATTGTGTTGGTATAAAGTGAAATTATTTTATAAATGATGGTGTAATACTAAAGAACAAATCGCGCCAAAAAAAGAGAGAGAAACTGGAAGGAGTCATATTTTGGAAAACTCTTCTCTCGCCAAAAGTAAGTTACAAGTCTGTATTTGGGAAAAACTACTCTACTTTGCACTCTATGCTAGGAAAACTACACCTGCTGCCATTTGGAATATAAAAATTAATAATAATAGTCTACAAAATTTGATTGGTCGAATAACACAATTGATTGATGATTTTTTTTTCAGGTGTATCTTTTGGTGGTGGAATTGAGCAGTGTGATTGTAAGAAAGTTATATTTTAAATATTTTTATTAATATTTATAAGAATGAGCTAAATTTTGAAGGTTATTTATAATTTTTAAAATATGATGGACTAATTTGTAATTATTTATTAATAAATGGATAAAATAACTCAACTGCCAGAAACACACCGAATCCTTTCAATCCTCCCGCCATGTTTTGTCATCCCCTGAAACCTTCAACTGCTTTCACCACTCTCTCTCCCAAACCCCTAAACCCTAATCCCAAATGCTGCAAATCTCAACCCCAATTCGAACGGGGCATTTCCTTCGACGTCGGGGACACCTTCTTCCGCCGTGAGAGCTCCACAGGCCGCGATCTTGGCGTGCTTTCCGCCGCCATTTACAAGAAATCCCACAATGCCCTCAAGGTGCTCGACGCAATGTGCGGTTGCGGAGTTCGTTCTTTGCGGTACCTAATGGAATCTGATGCTGATTTTGTTCTGGCGAACGATGCCAATCATGAGTACGGTGGGGTGATTTCGGGGAATTTGAAGAAGGCGGATGGGGAAAAGAAGAGGTGGGAGGTTAAGCATTTAGATGCGAATCGGGTTCTGACGGAGTGTTATTTGGAGAGGGATTTTTTTGACTTGATTGATGTGGATTCTTTTGGGAGTGAGTCCAGTTACTTGAGAGCTGCTATGTCTGCTGTGAAGTTGGATGGGCTTTTGTATGTCACTTCTACTGATGGGTACTCGTCTGGCGGTCACCGGCCTCAGCAGTGAGTTTGAATTATTAGAAATCTGGTTTATTGGCTGTTAATAACCTTATTTTTTATTAATATACTGATAATTTAGCACTTAAGAGTCAGGGAAAATGTGTGCACTGGTTTGAGGTGATGCATTAGTTGTCAATTGATGGTTGACATGAATCACGTGTTTAGGTGGTTTCTTGACTGTAAGGTTCAGGGTCGATCTCTTTGATTGCTTTAAAGTTTGATATCAGTTTCAACTTTTCAAAATAAAATTTGTGTCCGCTTATGCATGTCTATAGTTTTACAATGCAGATAGTAGAAATTATAGATGAAAATGTTTCACCGATAGAAAATGCATCAAGAGCAGATATAGCCTTGGAAAGAAGGATGTCAGAAAGAAAAAGGAAAGTAGTACGAAAGAGCACGATGTGTCCATCAATGAACTTCTACAAGAAAGAATTGAAATTTGAAATCATGACTTATGGCAGCTATCTTTTTGCCTTACAGTACTTTGGCTGCATATGGAGCGTATGTTCAGCATATGCCGTACTCCAATGAGATTGGATTACGAATGCTGATAGGCGGGGCTGTGCGGGAGGCTTCTGTGTTGGGTTATCATGTTGTGCCCCTGTTCTCATACTACTCATACCATGGCCCGGTGTTTCGAGCAATGCTCCGAGTTAGGCGTGGCAAGTTTCCCATTAAGAGGTCTTTAGTTTTTGTTAGTCTTGTTTAGACATCTCTCTCTTTTGTTTGAACCTTGATTGTTTACCTTCGTTGCTTGTCTTAGGCATTATGGGTTCATCAGCTACTGCATTCAGTGTGGAACTTCTCAGGCATATTCATGGGATGAACTTGGTAGGATGAGGTGCTCTTGCAATAACGTACGCTTTATATTCCTCCACTAATACTGATTCTGAGAATCCTATGTCTACATGATGTCATCCACCACTTATGAAGTTACATTGTAAGATCTATTGTGTGTTCCTTGCTTCAGCTTTATTGAACTTTTCTATAATACGAGTGCATACCAGAACCTTAAGCATGTACTGTCTCTTAATATAAGGTTGTGTTTTTGGATAAGGGGTTTCAAATGACTCCAATTTTATTGATTACAACTCCTCCACATTTACTCCAAATTAAGTTCAAAATAGGAGCTAAAGAATTTGAAATCCATGACAATGTGACACCACTCAAACAAGTTCAATGGAATTGGTATTGTGGATTTGAAATTCTTAACTTTAAATCCATAAATTCAAACAGTACCTAACAGTATCTAAGTATTTGATGGTATCTTAAGACCATGGAATAAATCCAGGAGCAGCATACAAGAAGCTACATGTCATCACCTGTACAGTTTGCTCTTTATGAAGCGATATAGCAGCACTTAATCCTTGTTTGATTTGAAAATGTTTACATTCCTCTAATTCTTTTCAGGTTCCAGGTTCACTGGTTGTCTCAGGGCCCCTTTGGACAGGACCTCTTCACAGCTCGTCCTTTCTTACTGAAATGTTAAACTTGGCTGAAGAATGGGGTTGGACAGGCAATGTAACAGGAAAACATCTTGAAACACTACTAAAACTAATGATTGATGAAAGCGACCCTGTATTGCCATTTGGATACATCAAAGTAAATGAGGTATTCATGTAGGTTGATAAAGTTTGGAGGGACATATAGACCCTCAGAACAACGTGTGTGCAACTTTTACTATGTTACTTCACAGGCTTCCATTGACTTTTCATCTAACTGTCTCAGATAGCTAGTCGAGCTAAGGTCAATTCTCCTTCCATTGAATCTCTATTGTCCACCCTGCGTAAGGTACTTCAAATATTACTTTTTCAGTTCTCGAATTGCCACTTTAATCATTTTGTTATATTTTCACTCCTCACGAGCAAATGTTTCTCAGAGAAGCCTTTATAAGATGTTCAAATTTGGCATAAAATGGTTCATATTCAGACTACGTCATTCTTTTCTTTCTATTGATTAAGCCTGTATCCTAATGCAACTGACCACGTGGATTACAGGAAGGGTATGCCGCTACCAGATCACATATTGAATCTAATGCCATCAAGACAAACTGTTCCATGGTTAATTGTGTGAGGATTGCAAAGGAACTTCAAAGGTGTCCTAAGACTGCTGATGAAGATTTACATTGGATCATCGAGGCGTAGCAATATATCGAAATGGACATATGCTTAGCTGGATTCAGTCGTAAAGAGGCTTATTCTTGTTGCCTCACGAAAGAGGGGGTTAAACATGACGAATCATCAGCCTCTACAGGAAATTAAGGATCAGTCACCAGTTAGGCGTTTTTGCTGGTCAGGGATTACAACATACCTAAATGGCTGATGAAGTGCATATTCGACCAACTTACAATTTGCTTGGGGGTGCTTTTTGCAGGAAACACAAAGCACAATCCATACAAAAGATGGCTGTATTGTAACATGTTGTTGCCGTAAATATAGTCAAGATACAATTAACAAAGTTATATGATTGTAATATTCAAGAAACTCACTCCTTGTATGATCCTTGAGCCAAAAGTTAAGGGGGTCTTAGCGGTTCCATTGCAAATGTGTGGTTAATTTATTCTTCCGGGCCATTGCTTGCCAAGAAACAGACAATTCAGAGAAACAAACGCAATACATTTGGCCTGACAAAACCATGTATCTAAGAGCTATAGATAAGCAAGTTGAAAAGTTAAACAAATATGGGTGCGTACAGAAACCAGCCAATGTCATATCAACAAAAAGGATTGCCTCTGGCCAGAGACGTTTTATTTCCTCTCAAAACACTAGTACAGAGCTAAACAACTTTTGCAACCACCATTGTTCCAACTTCTCGAGTCTCGGGTTAGTCCAATCACGGGCACTCTTTTTCATAAACATCGCTGGCATATTTCCAGTTAATAACTTTCCATATATTCTTTAGGTAGTCTGGTCTCACATTCTTGTACTGCAAAATGAAAAGAAATGAAATAACTCAGTGATATCAAAACTCACAATGCCCAGGAATTAAGAAAACCACTGGACTAATGCAGGGGATCAAAGCAAAAATACACAAGAAGGCATGTATGCCTGAGGAACGGCAATATGGCTCAAAAGAGGAACATGCAAGAACATAACCAAAATAAAGCGCGGGCAGGAGCGGGGGTGGGACCATGATGAGGCTGATCGAATTTAAGCTATAAAAGAACCATTCTACTTAGAGAAGTAATAAGCACCTGCAAATAGTATGCATGCTCCCAGACATCAATACCAAGCAGAGGAAACAAAGATGGTCCTTTAGTAACCAGAGGATCCTGCAAGAGATGGGCAAGACAGAATGACAAGCTCAGTCCCCTTTTCAGTTTTCACTTATTAATTCCCAGCAAACAAAAGCTATCTTACACGTCTCTCATGCTAATTCAGGAACTTGATAATGGAATATAAATATTATAAATCTCTCATTACTGCATGATAATCTCAACACAAAAATGGTCAACTAGATACAATAGGACAATCAACTTCAACGCCTTTGTTCAATAACATAGACAGAAAATAAAGTAAGAACAATAACAATTTACAGGGCAAAGAGAAATTCTTGTCCTCATAACACTCAAAACCCAGGAGAAATGGTCAAAAGTGTCCAAATATTAACCAAGAACGTATACAAGGAACATTATGAATTTAGAATCCTGAATGAACATGCAAGCCCATAGAGTAGACTGAACAAGTAACTTAGTTGACGAAGCTGACTTAACCTTGAGTGTAAAGTTTTATTCCTGCTACATTCGAGTACAGGATACTAGATATCGTGCAGCAGAAATTTGGATAAACCACAAATACAGTTTCTTGTTGCAACTCATCACTTACCTGATTTGCAGTTGTCTCGACCACCAGATGTTTGAATTCTTTGTCCACTCCAAGCCACTGGGAATACCAATAATGCAATTCAAGGAAAAGAAAATTAGCAGCAGACTACAGCATTGTGAAGCATCTTTCCAAGTCATCTATTGCAACAAACCTGAAAGATAACAACAAAAATATATGATAAACATACCACCCATCCAGATCCCTGTAACGCAGCACCTTCTGCGTTCATCTTCTGTATTAGGGCTTCAAAGGAGCCAAAGCTCTTGTCAATGGCCCAACCCAAAGAACCCTTGGGAGGCTCGCCACCACCTAGCTGGGAGGAGATGTTAGCTTTAAAAAATTGTTTTGCCAAATTTCATAGAATGGTAATACTAAGGTTACAATAAAATATTTAGGAGGTAAACTTACACGAACAGGAGCAAGATTCTTCCAGAAAATTGAGTGATTAACATGACCTGTTAAAACAATGTCAGAGTTAAAAAAAAAAAAAAAAAAAAAAGAAGGTTTTTTGAACATTAACAAGTTTAGAACTAGCCAAGTTCCATAATCAATAGCTTAAGCACCCAATAAAGAGGTATCAGAGAAGTTCTCAGAGAATTACAAGTCCTGTGAAAACTGACAGCAAATGCACTTATACACAGTTGTGTTTGTATGCATGTCTCTTTTTTTTGGCCTGACGGCCTGAGAGGAGAGGGAGATTGGGGATGGAAAAATAGAGACTTCAGTTTCAGTTCCCCCTAAAAAAGCAAGCAATGAAGTTTTATCATATAATGATTAACCCCTAAAACTAACTACTAATATTAAGAACGATCCCTTCAGCTTCTGAAATTTATATTTACTGAAAATACAAGTCGATGTACGGAACCATCAGATTGCCAAAGAACACACCAAAATGAGCCAAACAAAGCAACAAAGCAGAAATCACAAAAATCGTCACTGATGATGCATGACTTCCACCACAGAAATTTCTAACCTTCCAAAGAAAGCACAATATTCCACCCACGACAAAGATTGAACCTCTCTATACAACTTAAAAGCCCAGGAGAAACGGAGGGTCAATTATAATTTGGCTCAATTACGCCATCCTCCACTATAACTACGCCTAGTTACACAAACTTTCCCTCTCAGTTTTAAAATTACAAATACCTCAATAGAACATCGAAATTAGATCAAATTCTGGCCAAATTTATCAAAAAACTTGGATAACACCATCATATATGTGAGAGCAACTTGAAAAGTTCATTAAAATTCTTAACGGCTGCGATTGGCGTAAAAACCTCAACCATGATCAGCACAATATCAATTTCGAATTCCCAGGGTGCCAATTCTTCCAGCTAAACCATAGTACTCGCGATACCGTAACTAAACAAATTACATCAAACACACTCAATAATTTCAAACGCCACCACACACACACACAAAAAGAAAATAATCGAGTACCTCCGCCGTTGAACTTGATAGCACTCTGGAGCTTGACAGTGGTGGATGCATCACCCTTAGCAATGGCGGCATCGAGCTGCTCCAATGCCTTATTGTAATTGGTGATGTAAGTCTGGTGGTGCTTCTGGTGGTGGAGCTGCATGATCTCGGCGCTGATGGCCGGCTCCAGGTCGCCATAATCGTAGGGAAGATCGGGCAGCGAGAACGTCTGCAGGCCGCGGGCGCCGATAGGGGCGGCGGCCCTCATGGCTTTTCCGGCGATTAGGGTTCTGAGCGCCATTGCTGAGTCGCTGTTGCAAAGTGTTGTGTGGAGAAATGTAGAGAAATGAGGTATTGAACACTTGTCTGTTTTCTAAGGTCCTGTTTGAGTGATTGGGTTCGCTTTCTCTTCTTTGTTTATTTATTTTGTCTCCATCATAATATTTTTTATTATCAATCCCTATTTCCAGTCTCTCTTTTTAATTTTCTAAAGTATCGTGTATTGACCCGACCACCCATAAAAGTGGGTGAATTCAATTTAATCATTATAAAGCTAAACTGTATCAATTGAAATTTCGATGATTAATTATGGTTACTATGATAATATATATATATATATATATAAGGGTTTTATATTTGACCCACATGGCATTTTAATTATAAAAATTAGTCAAATCAATTCAAATTTTGATCAAAAAAGTAAAATAAAAAGAACAAAATAAAAATTTGATGGTTCCGTTACAAACCCTAATATTTGTAAACAGAAGGTTGATATTATAAAATATTTATAAATTCTAAGATTTATTAAGTAATTTTTTAAAAATAAAAATTTTATTTATAATTTAGATAAATTTCAGACTGTACTAGCGTAATTATTTCTTATTAGTTTATTTATTTTAAAAGTACCTTAACTAAAATCCGTGATTCAACCAACCATTTTTCACCAAAGGAATGTAAAATTAACGTCATTAAATTTTCAACGAGTACTTTTCAAAGTAATAATATAAAATTAAAGGAATATTTTATGTTGATCAAATAAGAAACTTCTATTTTGAAATACAAGGATTGGATGGGCACGCAGCAGCTGCCGACGCTACCAAATTAGCAGATAATGAATTTTCGTCTTTCGAGATTTGGGTCCAACCCCATCATTAAACTATAATCTCAGTGTTAAGGATATAATTGATTCATTTATTTATAATATTTTAATATTCTTAACTACATGTATAAAATTATTTAATTTGTTATAGTCTATAACAAATTCTAGAAATGTACAAGGATGGCCTATAACAAATTTTTTTTTTGGGGTGATGTTGCACTCGAGATTCCCAATTTTAAACTGTTTTATTTTCTATTCTAATATATGGATATATGTAAAATGTAAAGATTTCCGATTAAGCGTATAATTAAAGAAAATTTTTATATATACGACATTAATACTTATAATGGAATAGGAGATGATGCACCAGCTTGAAATAGAAGTCTTATCATGTGATGTTGGGGGATTTCAATTAAAAATTTCAAAAAATGGCAAATCAAATAAACTTATAAAATACTTTAACTATAGATCTGATACACAATTGGAATCAAGGTGCCATTGGCTTCGCGTGGGCGACTTTAATGAAATTCTCATTGCAACGGAGGAGCTTGGCAGTGCTCCTAGAAATCCACAACAATGCTAGGCTTTTCATGAGGCTTTAGAAAGAGCGTGTTTAGAGGATCTTGGATACACATGCGACCCGTTTACATGGTCAAATAATCGAGCAAACCTTACACAATTAAAAAAAGATTGGACTGGGCAGTGCCAGCAGATTATTGGCGACGAAGTTTTTTGAATTTCACAGTCTCACACCTGTCCTCACCATACTTCGACACCACCCTACTCTTATTAATTTGAGCTCGAATCCGCGAACCCAAAAAATTAAAGAAAGGAGATCTAAATTTGAAGCAATGTGACTGAAATCGGACACTTGTCGAAAAATCATTGAGGAAAGTTGTTCGGGGGGACGAATGTTGGGACACCGAGTCAGCGAGTTTGGAAATCAGAATTATTGAAATTCCTAGGGCCAGATAGTATGCCTTCACTCTTTTATCGGAAATTTTGGTCTATAATTGGTCATGATGCCATTAAGTGTGTCTTTGATTGCCTTAATTATCATAATTTTTTTGCCTAAGATGAACTTTACACATACCGCCCTTATTTCTAACTGTCACAACCCATCCCAAATCACCCAATTTCGACGCATCAATCTTTAAAATGTAATTTACAAACTTGCATCTAAAACCCTGACTGTAAGGACCCGTATTCTCACTCCCATTATGTATAAGATGTACTTAAAAGTGGATATTTTACATTTATATGTATATGTTCCATAACGTTAAGCTTTGTATTACATGTTCGCTTTAAGTGCAAAATGTACAAGTTAGGATTATTTCTTGTCCTATTTAATCATCATATAAACTATACAATTCATGAAAATATATATTGTGTATATATATATATACACGGTTTTTGTGTATACATATACTAAAGACTTAGAAGATTTTCTTTTCTTATAACTATTATAAATTGTTGGAAAAACTCTAAAGAAGACCTAAATTGCATTTTCTAACCTTAAATATTATTTTCTTCCATAAATACATAAAATAAGAAACAACTTATAAATTTTCAGAAATTATTTAAGGGTGGCCAGTTTTTAGGGTGTAGAAACATAAAAATATTTTATACTTGGTAGAAAATCATCCTCAAGTCTTCATCCTTCAATTATTGATGAAAATGTACAAGTGTATATACACTTGTATAATTCCTTCTAGATGTAGTTATACATGTATGGCTCATATTAGCCTAGATTACCATTTAACCAAATTAGGCTTGTTAGTTGGACCCTTAGTTGGAAAGTAAGAATGATTAAGATTAGGACACAATAATATTTTAATGCTATCTCTCATACTACTAATTATAAGAGTAAAGTAGGCAAAGAAAACACAAAAACACCACCCACACACACCTAAAAAAACCATCCCCTTACCTATACACTCTTACCTTCATCTTTTGTCCATTTCTTCACAAATTTCAACCCACTTTCATCCTTACACTTTACACCCCCCTTAAACTACAAAGAAGAAACACTACTATAGAAGGTAGAAACTTTGCCTATGGCATGAGTTAGATTAGGTTTTTATGAAAGTTTTAGCTTCATATCTTCCCCATTAGACCTTAAGAGGTAACCACAAGTTGGTTTCCATCTTGGGTCTTAGGGAATACAAGAGAATTTGGTCACATACTTATAGTGATTTATGTGCATTTTACCCTTGAACTTCTTGAAACCATGCTGAAATTTTGCGTGCAATATGTTCAAATGATGCTTGAGTTATGTACTATTATGTTTGATACTTTGTTAGTGCTTCAATTATGTGTTAGGAGCTGAAATTTCATGTTTGTCAAGGTGAATTTTTAGTTCAAAGCTTGCTGGAAACACTGTTCACAGTGCTGAATTTTTGGTTGCAAGGCTGAAAAATCTTCTTTTTACAAAGCTGTGAAATCCAATTTTTCCAAGGACAAAATTTGTGTTATAAGCTGCAATTCCAGTGTATATTAAGCTGGAATTACAGTATTTTCAAAGCTGTAAAGTTCGGCTTCAAGGATTGGAAATTTCAACAGTCGCGCACTAAAGCGTTTTGCGTCGCAGTCTGAAAATTCCAAGTCTCGTAAGCTGAAAACTCGAAATTTTACCAACCAAAACTTTATTTTACAACATTAGAAACATATTTGTGAAATCCCAGCAGGTTTTAGGTTGGAAATTCCATGCTTACAAACTGAAATTTTCAGTTCGTCTTAAGTGTTCACAGACTGCAAATTTTCAGTTCATAGAGGTTCAAAAATATGTTCATTCATGCGAAATCTGTGTGAAAACATGCTGCAATTCTGTAAATATACGTGTTATACATGAAGTTTATGTGTGCATATCGGGCCCCAATGTGATAGGGGTGGATGTGGTTGAGTTCGGCTAGGCGGCAACGGGTTTGCCGGTCTTAAATTAGTTCTCGACCCTCCATCATTGCCTAATCCCTCCTTGCATAGACGGAGTATCTATGTATTGAAGTGGGTCGTAGGAAAATTCGGCATATACCCGGGATATGACCATCAGAGTGATTGGTTGGGAATTGGAGTGTTTGGTTGGAAATATCGGCACAAAGTGATAAGGTAGCCGTCCATCGAGGTGGAAGAAATCAAACATGAAATTATGTGATTTTATGTTTAAATATTTCTCTGAAAATATGCACAAACCTCACACAAGCACCTCATGTTTTATGCAAAGTTTCTACTCAACATATTGTTGACGTGTTTCATGTGATGTTTTAGCTGATCTTGAGGCGAATGGAGTTTCTAGTGAAGAAAACATAGGAAGACGGTTCGAAGTATTTAGCTAGTTATGTATGTTATATGATCGAGTTTATTTTGTAGTCACGATAGTGTATGTAATAATCAACTTACGTGTACTTTTGGGATTTCGAATAAAAGTATGAGTTGGTTTTACTATTATTTTAGAAAGTGGCATGTTTGTGCAAAAATTATAAATTGGATATTTTCATAATTAGCTAGAAGTTTCGGGTCGTCACACTAGCCAATTGGATTAATTGGATTAAACCCCTTCTCAATGACACCATATCCCTTTCTCAATCGGCTTTATCCCAGAGCTACTGATTATCGATAATGTTTTTGTTGTATATGACTAAAAATCAAGGTAAGACTAATGTCTTAGCACTCAAATTGGATACAAGTAAGACATACAATCGTGTTGGATGGTTTTTCTTATAACGAGTGCTGCATAAATTTAGTTGTCACGTAGGTCACATAAAGCAAGTGCGTGAGCGAGTGTGGGTACGAGTGCGTGAGCGAGTACGGGTGTGTGAGAGCGTAAAAATTAAAAAAAGTTGAGTGCGAGAGCGCCTTAAAGTGTATAATAAAAAATATTTTATATATAATTCTAAATTGTACATATTCAATGCAAAATACATTTGAAGAGGTAGTATAAGCAAAAGCAATTTTATTAAATGTTACACTTGAATTATAACATTGATAATTTCATGTTATTGACTAAATTTGTCAATTTTTCTTACAAATTAAAATTCTTTTCATACGAATGCTTAATTTATACACAAAAAGCTAGTTGCATTGTACCTTAAAAAAGTAGCTTATTGTCCTCGTGTATATACTTACTATCTAGCAATTAAAATTACTATATACTAATTATATCAATAGAAATTTATTTATACAATATTTAATTAAGATGTAATTAATTTTTCTTAATGGACTAAATCAAAAAAGTAGTTGGAAGAGTTTATCTATCGAGTGACAGTCAAATCTTTAGTATTTTTTTATGATTATGTCTAAAATATAAGTGCAGGATACTTAATACGAGGATTAATAAATCATAATTCGTTTTAAAGCAAGAACTGAGTATTCAATTCGTCAGTTCGAGCACTGAGCGTGAGAGCGGTAGGAGTGATAAGAGAATTATGTGATCTAGGTTGTCACCCTAAATTTGTGAGTCTTAGCATGAATTGCATGTCCTCTGTTGCTCACTCGTTTATGCTCGATGGGGCCCAATTTTGATTCATTACTCCTGAAATTGGCATTCGATAGGGGGATCCTTTTTCCCTTTATCTTTTCCTCTTTTGTGCAGAGGTTCTTAGTTGTGTATTATAGAGAGAAGAAATGGCCGGACTGATTAAGGGAGTGTCAGTGGCCCAAAGAGCTCCAGAAATTTCTCATTTGTTGTTCATAAACAATACATTCATTTGTGGGAAAGCATCTTCAGAGGCCATGGAGAGCATTAACACGGTGCTTAGACAGTACGCCATAGGCTCGAGCCAGACTATTAATATTCACAAGTCCTCAATTGTTTTCAACCCAAATGCTAAACCAAGCACACGTTGGTGGACTATCTTGGTGTCTTTATTATAGTAAAACATGATCTCTATCTTCGTATACCATCTATTGTGGGACGTTCAAAGAAGGAAGTGTCTGCCTCCATTCGCGATAGAGTACTTCAGCGCATTCAAAATTATTTGGTGTAGTTGTTGCCAATAGCTAGGAAACAAGTTCTAATCAAGCCAGTGTTACAAGCTTTACCGACATACGTAATAAGTTACTTTCGGTTGCCAGATGATTTTATTGAAGATCTAGAGAGGCTTCTGGCGAATTTCTGTTGTTTGGTGAGAGGTATGATTTCAAATAAGGTAAGTCGATGCGAGAATTTGATTCTCTGTCTCTAAGATCATTTTGTCTCGTATAGTGCTCAGGGTTTAAACGACAATTGTGTCCCAAAATACAACGACTTTTCTTGAGATAGGAGCACTTCAAATCCCAAGAAGAACGAATAAAAAATGTTTGAAACTCTTGAAAATAAAAACAGAATGCTTTCAGAAAGTATGTGTACTGAAATGCAGAATGTTGTAAAATACTTCTGGATTTGAATGAATGATTCTAGCAAGAGTGGGGTACATTTATAATAAATGAAAGGTTGTGACTCTTCACTGAATAAGTGCAAAACACACCTCTTGGACCAATCCATGCACTGAATTTGGGTTTGGTTCGACTTGCTCCATGCAAAACACACCTCCTGGACTTGCTTCGAACCCTTGATCCAGATCCAATTGACTTGAATTTGGGTTTGGTTCAACCCAAATTTCAAATCAAATTTAGCCTAAAAAGAATATATTTTAAACAAGCCCAAGCCCAAGCCCAGCCCACCTGCCACGCCAAGCCAAGCCGGCCGGACAGATAGTGGCACGCAAATTCGTGTCATTATTGCTTGTAACTTAAAAAAAAGAATCTACAATTGATTGCATATCAAAATGACAGCTAATCATATAAAAAGTAGCCCCAATTCAGTATTTTTACTGAATCAGGGATTACAATCTACAATCATATAATATGATATTCTTGGTGGTTACATTTACTTTTATCCACCAACTGTGAATATCTCATCCAAAACCAAGCACACACACATAGACACAGAGATTCCTATGACTTGCCACATACATATATTAGGCCAAAGCGGGTGCCAAACCTGCCACCACAGCAATAGAGCCACAGCCTCTTCCAAACCTTCTCACCCTTTATGCCATATACAATTTCGAATATTTGATCCTTTTGTTTATCTTATATTGTAATAATATGCTTAATATATTCTTTTTTTTTTAAAATAATACCCGTTATAAATAATTTGAATTAATATTGCAAAATGCAATTAAAATTGGCCCCCTTCAATGTTTGTCCGAACTGCCAACCAGCAGGCGGCACGTTGTAGCTAGTGACGATTCTTCCGTCATTGGTGGTAACTTGAAACGATAGGGTCTGGCCATTGAGGTACGAGTTGCTTTGCCAATTTTGGCCCCAATTCCTCGATGTTTGTTGCCAAACAATCTTGGATCCCTTGATTGATACGGAGTGGGCATCACCCGCCCCAGCCACGTTGGTGACCAGTACTAGGTTGAAGTAAGAGTGGCCGTTGATTGTGAACCTTATTCCACCCTTCTTCTAGCAGGGCACCCCGTTATAAAACCAATAGATGTTATATCAGCAAGTTTGTTCACACGGGCTAGTATGTATTAGAGGAAAATTTTTGCATAGATGAGGGTTCTACTCGTACGCTCAATGATCTAAATTTAACTATGTATTATAAAATAAATATAAACTATAACTAAATTTAAATTATTAAATGTATAAATGAGATTCAAACACCTTATTTATGGTAGAATTTTTTTCTTTTTAGAACGTGTTTGATCCCTATAAATGTCGTAATTATCAAGACTCAAGAGGGACACTTAAAAGTTTGATAAAATTGTTTTATTTGGTGTTATGTCAACAAATGCAAAGAAGGCTGATGCAAGCCACGAACAACATTAATGAGGCTCACATGCATTAACCTTTCTTAGAAGAAATCACTCATATTGTGGAAATCTAAACTTTGTCAAATTAGTTTTTTTCTTTATTTATTTATTATTATTATTATTATTATTATTATTATTATTGGCTCAAGTTGTTATCTGTGAAAGTTTAAGCATGTACTCTAGGATTTTTCAATTTTCTTTTCGAGCAGTAGTTTTAAGCCAAAAGCTAAAAGTACCCTTTAAGTTAATTTTCTAAATATTAAGTATTTTTTCAAGACTCAACTACTATTTTTTTAAGTGTTTTTCGGTTTTCTTTTCAAACATTTGCTGGGTTTTTTTTTCCGTCTTAGCCATTTAATTCCGATCTATTAGCGAACTAATCCAGATTGAGTACTACAGAAGTTCATTATGAGAGTGATCCTCCAAATTCAATTGCTTAATACACAACACTCACTGGTTTTACTAATCTAATTAACTTTTATAACTTTTTCCGAAAAGCACATTCATTTGCAAATACCCCTCATATTGCCACTTTTAAATTTTTTGGCTTTCGTCCAGTAAAAACACAAAACTAAAAGCCAAAAGCACTTGCTCCCAACTTCCAGTAATTTGTATTTTCCTTTGAATTTTTTTTCCAATAATTTTAACGTCTTTTATCTTTAAACGCTTCAACCTTTTAAGGTTTATAACTACTAGTCACTTTCCAAAAAGTTAACAAATTACAGTATTTCAATGTAAAAGTCCCAGCAAACACCCTTTGAAAAATGCAAAACCCAAGTTCTCCTTCCATGTATCTTGCGTTTTATCCAAGAAATTATTGTTGACAGATTAATTAAGAGACGTTATGTTACCTTCGGAAAGAAACAGGGACAATTCCAGCTCTGTATTGGGCAATTTGCAAGAAAGCTGGCTCAGCCAGATTGAAGTGCTGGCGGGGAGGGTTGCACCAGCCGCCGTTGTCGTTGGGCAGAGACGGGTTAGGTGGGCAGAAGTTGGTGGCGGTGACGGTGATGGTGCCCGACAGACACCATTTGGGGTCACTCGAGCATGTTAACTCGTAGCATGCACCACATGTCAACCCGTTGTTGAACAGAGCGGTGCTCAGTGCCGCCGTGCTCGTGCCGTATCCTTGGCTGTTATTTACTTTGTTTCAGAATGACTACATTGTTTATTTCAAATTTTATGCATTGTTTCCTTCAGATTTTTCTTCACTTCATTAACAGTGTACACATACAAAACAACACGAATTCCATTCAATTTCATACTTCAATGGAAGGCATACAACATATCATTCATCACAATCTGTTCAAAATTACAACTACCAATAAACGGAAAAACCCAAAAGCTAACATCTTCAAATTAGTTTAGTTTGCCTCGAAACTCTTTATTTTGAGGTCAACTCTTGGCATATTGAAGTTAGCTCCTTCAGGTTCTCCTCTACCCCACTATAGGTTGATTCAACTTCATCCTCAATTCCAGTAAAGGGCATTGTCTTGCTTTGATTTTTCTTCATAGTACTAGTAACAAGCTCGAACCACACAAAATGTCTACACTTACTCATCCTACAACAAGCAAGCAGTTTCCCAATAGTTTCTTTTTGTGGACCAACAACTCGAATTGCGGTCACATACCCACAATCACACGTATGATTCTCATATCTCAAATCATAAATATCTTCTTTTGTTTCATTGGATTTACCAAACGTTTGCGCCATTTATTATTTTCTTTGTAAGCGAAAAAAAATGGGAAAGATGTTAGGACAAGCCTCGTAGAAGACGAGCAAACAAAAGAAAATTGAAATTCATAATAAATTTCTCAAGAAAAAACAAAGATAAAAATATACAAATTAAATAGCTAACCTTGCTCCACAAATTGGAAAACAAAATCTCACTCCAGTGAATGTAGAAACTCTCAAATAAAGGTCAAGAAGTGAAAATTTCATGAGTTATCCTTTATAGCGTATTTAGGAGCATTTTAGTAACATCACCACCACATTATGGGTCAAAAGGGTTGAAAAAACAAGAAAAACAAGAAAAAACGCATCAGGGACACATGCACATACAACTCTGTCAATAATGGACGAAGTAGGGGTTTTTACAACATGGTAAATAACACAAGGCCATTTCTGCCTATATTTTAATCACAAGGGTTTTTTTTTAGCTTATTTCCCTTTCAATGGGCTGGTTGGGGCACTTTCAAACCTTCCATGGCATATTATTTCAGGTAGGGCGTCTTCTAATAGCAAAAGTTGGCTTTTTTGATTATTGATAAGTCGTCGGAACAAGAAGCTTGCCGGTTTATCACCTTTGCCTGGGTGATTTGGTGGAATCGAAACATTATAGCTTCGGGAGAACATGGCTTAACACTGGAAGAACTCGTCCGCTTTGCTCACAGTTAAACAGGAGTTGGGAAGTTCTGAGTCCTACACCTTCACATCACACACGGAACTGTGAGGTCTTGGACCTCCCTGGTGCTTGTGTTATAAAAATTAACTTTCGCGGGGCTTTATTTTGAAATGTTGAGCAATTTGGCAGCAGGTGCTGTGGGACACGATGCTAATGGGTAATTTGTTGGATGGTACGACACAGGAATAGCGGAATCTATGATGCTAAGCTTGTCAAAATCATCGCTGGATGGTACGACATAGGAATAGCGGAATCTATGATGCTGAGCTTGTCAAAATCCTCGCGGGGT
The DNA here is from genome assembly GCA_026212405.1 of Petrea volubilis. Taxonomy (NCBI): domain Eukaryota; kingdom Viridiplantae; phylum Streptophyta; class Magnoliopsida; order Lamiales; family Verbenaceae; genus Petrea; species Petrea volubilis. The sequence goes on from CM047883.1 coordinate 17,624,872, forward strand.
GGAAGCAGCTCAGCTGGCTAAGCGGCAAGATTCGTAACGAGTTTGGTTGAAGGCGATTGTGCAAAAATGATATCAGCAGAATCTGCTGGTACAGACATTGTTCAGGATATTCGTGATCGGATTTCATCCTTTGATTCCTTTTCCTTTTCATTTGTTAGACGATCAGGAAACAGAGCAGCTCATGCTCTTGCACGATCAGCTTGTTAAGGAGTTGGCAAAAAAAAGAAAAATAAAAAGCAAATTGAGTCCTCAAAGCAGTTCCATACACATATAGCGAAAGAATCCTCAAAGCATTTTCATATACATATAGCTAAAGAAGTTATGCAGAACAATCGAAATACATGGCGCTTTATAATCACCTGTCGGCATGTTTTTTCCTCTTATAATCGTTCTTTGTTGAAATGAAATACGAGTCCCCAACACTCCTGACAATGGGATAGATCGAACAGAACATATTTCGACTCTATATCTATATATGCATCTGAAAAATACGTCTCAACACGGTGCAGTAGCTGCCAGAGCTTTCACTCCTCGAGCAATTCCTGGGCCTTCTTCAACCAGACATCATAAATCTCATCGGACCACAGAACAAAATGGACCTGAAAAACAATATAAAGGTGATAATGATTAACCAAGTGTGATGCAAATATGAAAAGGACGATAACGAAAGGCACTTGTTATTTTCAGGAGGAGAAAAAGGACAGGTGCAATCAATCAGTAAAAAGGTAGCTTCTTTTAGGCTTTACAAGTTGTTTTCAAATTCAGGGATATGAAGTTGAGCAATCAAAACCTGCCTAAATGAGGTAGCTAATTAACCCCACTTAACAAATTGGCTGCCAGGATACAAGTTGATCTACATTTCGAGTATCACAAATCACGATAAGCATAAAAGATGTTTTGTACAATAAAATTTCTGAAAAATAGCAGTATGCTATTGCCATGTTAATACATAATGAGAAACCTGAAGCGACAAGATTAGGTGTCAATTGACCAGAAAAACTGTGATACTTCACGTCAGCCAACAAGGCTTGATTTATATGAAGCTGGGTCCAGGCAGCATAGGGTTACATATATCGATACAGAGTGTTCATTTTCATTTTATTCTTTTCACTCACTCATGAAGTGCAGGTAAAAATATTTAGCGTCTAATACACCAGCAGAAGTTACGTCCAAGATGCAACTGATAATTCAGTGTTACAAAAAAATAAAAATTACCTCCTTGAAGTCCCCAGCAGATTCCCTGACTGCAGAAATGGCCACAGAGGCAGCCTCATCAAAAGGATATCTGCGACCACCAAATTAGAGAGACTAGTCAAATAATTTACCTTAATAGAGTACATATAACCAAGCAAACAATATAGAGCAAGTAAAAAGCATAAACTTTTCTGATTTAAATTCTATAAACCAGCATATTTTCTCCTCCTCTGTAGATATTAGATATCTTTCCTACATGTTATTCCAGGAGCTACAAGTAGTCTCACATTAAATTACATAGCAATGAAACATTGGACTTCTGTAAAGGTTCAACTTCAGAGAGGTAGAATGCATGTGATAAAAGATCTCATATGAAAGATATCTAAATTATTCTAGGAAAAAAGGTAGTTGGTTTTGAGAACAAAGAATAAGCCAAGTGCCCATTGATTTAGTTGCCATAGATACATACTGCAATATTAGGCAGATGATTATGTATTTGGGCAGAATAATATGCAGAAAATATTGATTTAACAAGATAACCATAAAAGATTATGCAAAAATACCACAAGAACTTAATTTTCATAAGCTTTAGAAAATGAAAGTCAATTCATGACCACATACCCGTAGACTCCACAAGATATAGCAGGAAATGCAATGTATTGAATGTTGTTCTCTTTTGCCACGCCTAAACTGTTTCTGTAAGAAGTTCCATGGAGAAACATGAGACTACGACTATATTAAAAATTGAACTTCTAAGTAGAGGGCTAGGAAAATGCTCAACTAAGTACCTGTATGCACTTCTCAAAGAGGCTTCAGGGTTCCTATCTACATCATATATAGGTCCAACTGTATGAATAATATGAGAAGCTGGCAATCGAAAGCCTCTACACAATTCAACAGTTTAGCTTAGTTCATCAAATTACTAGTAAAAGAAATGGAGTTAACAGACTATATGTAATATTCGTCAACTGAAAAAAGAGCATATTACGGGGTAATCCTTGCTTCTCCTGTGGGGCAGCGAACTCCAGGCCTCACTTCTGGGACCTTATTGCATGCTTCCCTTAATTCTGGACCAGCAGCTCGATGTATGGCTTCAAAAGATGAATGTACGCAAAAAATCAGAAAGATGATCAGAGATGCATTCCACTAAAAAAAAAATTAGAACATGAAATAATCACCTCCATCAGCACCACCACCTCCAAGCATGCGTTCATTGGCTGGATTGACCTAGAAAGGAATCAGACCAATAAAAGAATACAAATTTTGCATCAAAGTTCAAACACAAAATGCTCCACTGTGAGGTGCACTCAGAGTTCTAAGAATTGTAGACAAATTTTCGCTCCTAAATCAAGAGGTAACAAATTATATCTAAAAAATTACATCTAACAATCTCACAGCAATTTCTCAGAATAATTGATGCCACTCTGAACATATCTAGGATCTGACAACTAAAACCTGAATTAGATCCAATCCATTATCGACACATGCTGATTAAATGTTATGAATTATTTTAACATATAAACAGATTGCCCCCACCACCTCCCCAGGTCACCTGTTGGTGATTCCACATTGTTTTCTCAAACGAGTGTCATTGAAATTCTAAGAGGTTGTCGTAAATGATAGAAACTCTAGCCATCATCTGTTGTTGAAGAAAAGAATAAAGTTAGGCTTGTCCTCTGCCATTGGAGTCTCTGATAGTATTCATGAGTTTAATCCAGGTAACCGCACCATGCTCTGGAAGTACTATAATCTCAATATTTCCCTACTTGTCTTCATCTTCTTCTTATTACTTAGACGTGTAAAGGTGTAAACAAACCCTCTGAATATCCCATCTCTAATTGGGGAGCACATAAACATTTTATTCATTAAAGAAAATCAAAAAAGCAGCGGCTCATTCCAATTTCCCACAAAATATACATCCAAAATCAGCAAATCACAATCTTCCCTCATTATCAGCAAAACCCACATCCCTAAAATCAGCAAACTCTCCGATCTTAGAACTTGAATTGCAATCTAGTTTCAGAGCAGACAAAAAAATCCAGAAAACTAAACCCTAGCTCTAAAATACACCCACATCACACAGGAATTTACAGAGAGAGAGAGAGAGAGAGAGAGAGAGAGAGAGAGAGAGGTAGTTACAATAGCATCGGAGGAACCGTCGACGGACCAGCGAGTGATGTCGCCTTTCTGAATCTTAAGAACAGTCGGCGGCGAGAGCTGAAACTCTACCATCCGACTGCCATCAGCAGCGCCGTCGCTGGCCATCGAAGAGAATAGTAGGGTTGTCGTTCGGCTGGCGCGGTGCCTCGGTTTTGAAATGAAGGAAAAGGGCATAAGCAGCGGGTGAATCTGAGTGGCAAAAACACGGTGATTATAGCCGTTCTTCAAGAGTCCTCGAGGGCGGAGCAAATGGTGAACGGCGGCTTCCGGGGAGTTTCGAGCAGAGAAAATGCGGATGATTCTAGAACAGAGAGTGGTAGCTGGAGTCATCAGTTGTTTGATTATACAGATTTTTAGGACAAAAAAAGATCCTATAATAATAATGTGGATGATGAAAGTAGTCGGAAGTTCCACACGTGTGTGCATGTATATAATCAAGAATATAGAAAAAAAATTATTTTGCCCTTTTTCGCTCACGATTGTCAAAATACTCTATTTTTTAAAATATTTAAATTTTATCCTAAACCTAACTTTAAGAGCTCAATTTTACTGTAACATCTATAATAATAATGTGGATGATCAAAGTAGTCGGAAGTTCCACACGTGTGTGCATGTATATAATCAAGAATATAGAAAAAAAAATTTATTTTGCCATTTTTGGATTATGATTGTCAAAGTACCTCACTTTTTAAAATATTTAAATTTTACCCTAAATCGAGCTTTAAGAGCTCAGTTTTACTATGGCGTCAGAGTATGACCGAGCTTTCAAAGCTCGGTCTATGTATTTTTATTTTTATTTTTTTCCAAAAATTGTAGAACATTTGAAGACCGAGCTCTAAGAACATTTTTTTAAATTTGAAGACCGAACTCTAAGAACATTTTTTTTATTCATTTGAAGACCGAGCTCTAAGAGCTCGGTCAAGTTATATAATTTTTTTTTTAATTGGAAGGCCGAGCTCTTAGAGCTCGGTCAAAGTATTAAAATTTTTATTTTTTTTTTAATTTGAAGATCAAGCTCTAAGAGCTCGGTCAAGGTATTAAAAAAAAAATTCGAAAAGTTTCTTTTCTATGCACTATATAAACAAGATGTTTCAACTCAAAAATTTTAACTCACAAACTTCTTATTCACTTTCGCAACCTTGCAATTCTATCTCCCAATATTAAAAATTTTCTCTCACAAATCTATCACTCACAAAAAAAAATTATTTACTAAAGAGCTATGTCGATTCATTGTCATTTGTGTGGTCCTAAGAGTTTGAATATGCTATATGCACAGGACAGACATAAGTCCGAATTAATAGCAAAAGGTGAAGAGACTAGGCCGTTGGATGTGAGGGCGATGTATATAAATTTTTGAAAAATTATCAAAGAACAACCATTGCACGTTAATGTGCTACAAATGCTTTATGGGATGGGATTTTATGGAGTGCTCATGTGTGGTCGTATCGAGATAGACCATGCGCTTATCACTGCGTTGGTAGAGATGTAGCGGCTAAAAACAAATACATTTCACTTTTCGATTGGCGAAGTAACTGTGACGTTAGAGGATATTGTAATTCTGTGGGCATTGCCCGTCAGGGGCAGTCCTTTGGTGGGTCATGTACAGGAGGGGCCAAATTGGGTTGAAAAATGTGGTGAATTGTTAGGATTTGTTCCAAATGACTCGGATCTTATGTCGTCAAGTATTGTTGTAAAAGCGTTCTAAATCGTCTCCGAAACCACCGAATGACTGATTCTTCATCAGCAGAGGCTATCTTGCAATACACCAGATGCGTGGCCTTGGGACTCATCTCAAGCATAATGATGCCCGAGAAAAGCAAAAAATTTGTCGGGTTATATTATTTACTTTATATGGATGATGTCCAACATACCCGATCTTTTAGCTGGGGTTCTGCTGTCTTGGCGTTCCTATATCGGGAGCTGGCTGTTGCTTTGAGGAGAGAGGCAAACTCGATATCTGGCCCGATTCAAGTAGTTTAGGTATTAAATTTATAGTGTGTTTATCATATTAATGCTTATTAAAGAGAGAAAACTAATATGAGTGTGGTTCGTTTTTTGTATCGTAGATTTGGGCATGGTCTTGTATCACAACAATAACACCAGTGCTGTGTTTCAGGAGGTTGCTAATAGGGCAAGATTTGAATTGTGATGATGTCGAAAGAACTATAGTCCCATTTGGTGCTCGGTGGAATAATTATTATAGATATATAGATACGGTTAGACACTCGTTACCTGTCGCGAGAGAATTGTTTGATAGGATGTGTGACAAAGAGGTATGACACTATTATTTATCAATCTAAAGGAATTTATTTTGTATTTGATCAAATGTAAAACAATAGAGTTATGTTAATCATTTTCAGTTCAAATGGCGTCCGTATGACCCTAATGCCCTAGAGATTGCTGGACTACCGGTGATGGGGGGGAGGAGTATTGGCATGCTTCAGCACCGCCGTTAATTATGCAATCATTAAGTTTCATCATGCCGAACGTGTATTGAGATAGTTCGCGATGAGACAACACATTCCTCCTAATATTACTATGGCGCAGAGAACTTTGCCTAAAGTAGATAGGCGGGGTCATAATTCAACTAATTATTGGCGATTGACATATGCTAATTACACACATACGTGGAATAACGTCCAGGAGTTCATTGTTAACAATGCTCCAATCTATTCGGGGGTATCACATGTGGAGGATAGTTATTTTGCGTGGTATATGAGGCATACTGTTCGGAAAATCAGTTCGCCACAAGGGTATGAACTAGGAAAGGGTTATCCACCTTCCAATCAGGCAGCATGGCGTGTCGTGGTTAGTATATTTTTAAACATTGCATGAATAAAATTTGTATTTCTCATTTCCTGAAAAATATTAAGTGTAAAATATTTTTTCCAACATGGTGACAGTTGCAGAGTGCGGAATATATTCAAGTGGAGGCTATGTGTCACAATGTTCCACACATTGCAAATCACGCAAGGATGTTGGAGAACGTGGCCAGAACACATATTGGGATAACTGGCTAAACGTTCGATGCACCTCCGTTCGTAGGTGCAACAAGCGATCCATATCCAAGGCGTGTCGAAGGACGACGTCGTAGGACAATCCAAGGCGGAGATTCCACTGTTCAACACGACGAAGCCGGGCCTTCTAACGTGCATGGTGCCGAACCAAGGCATTCATTTGCAACCCAAACACAATTTTGCCCTTCTAGTTCGAGCTTCCCCCACGCCATGGACGTGCCTTCGCACGTGGATACAAGTGTCTTCGGAGATTTTTTCAACACACCATACACTCAGTCGGTCAACATGCCAACCTCGAGTGACCCTAGCCAATCGAATTATCCCAGTGGACTGTTTAACAATGTGAACATCGAACAACATCAGAGTTATAATGCTTCGCCAGTACCTTTCGGAGTGTGGTCGAACAGAGGGGATGAGATGAGATGCCTCGGAGTAGCTCAAATGATCATCAATTTGAGTCATATGAATCCCATCAGTCCGAAGAAGAACAACCCCGCCGAAGAGGCCAACGAGTTAGACATCCTCGAGACTGTGGCACTGGAGGTCCTTGAGGTCCGCATTAGTATAGTTGGTGATGTGACCAATGAAATGTGGAATATTAACTTGTGATCTGAAAATTTGTTTTATTCATACTAGTTTCAATTATTAATCATCATTCGACATGGAAACACGTAATGAGCAACACAAACTAACTATAATCTCTTAAACTTTTTCATCTAATAGATGATTAGATTAAGTTCACCCGGTAATCAACGATATAATTATGTGGAACAATCAAATATAATAATGTTAAATAATCAAATCAAAAGATAGAATAGCAATCAAACCATACAAGATTGAAAAACTAAAATATAAGCCATGAATTACTTTTTCAAGATATAAGTTCTAGCATAGTACCTTTTGTCAAATTTGGCGGAACATACAAGCTACATAAAATAGCATAGCACCCTTGGTCAATTTTGGAATATTAGAATAGTGATTTCAATAATTACACCAAAATATATTTCGGATGAATATAAGCTACATGTTCTAGCATAATACCCCAGGTCAATTTTGGAATATTAGAATAGTGATTTCAATAATTACACCAAATGTATTGTCGGATGAATACAAGCTACAAGTTCTAGCATAGTACCCTTGGCCAATTTTGGGATATTGAAATAGTGACTTTACTATTGATGAATAGTAAAACTTAAATAATTATGGCAGATGCAAATTGTAAATAGTAGCAGAGTATGCTTGGTCAAAATCGAAATATTAAAATAGTAACTTTACTATTGATAAATAGTGAAGCTTAAATAATTACATATGATATAAATTATAAATAGTAGCAGAGTATGTTTGATAGACATTCTGATGGCTTTGGACAAATTTTGAATAATGTATCCAAGTAGCCTGGTTTTTAGCATGGCACACCTACACACATACCACTCAACTTTTTTAAATGGATGAAGTAACTAATAATTTTTAAGATCTGTGAAAAATCCCCACTTTTTCAGGAAAAATTTTTTGTAGCCGAGTAACTTCACTATTGATGAATAGTGAAGTTACTATAACTACAGATGATATAAATTCTAAATAGTAGCATGGTATACCTGGTAAAAATTCTAATAGCTCTAGACAAATTTTGAATAATGTATCCTAGTAGCCTGATAAAAAATTTCTAATGCCTACATACATACCATTCAGCTTTTTCAGACGCATGAAGTAATTAATACTTTTTAAGACCATGAAAAATCCCCACTTTTTCAAGAAAAAAGTTTGTAGAATGGTACGCCTACATATACTGTACACATGTGAAAATTTCGGATGAAAACAATACCAGCCCAATCGAAACACCACAAATATAGAAAACTTATGATTTCACACATTGCAACAAAGATAACCTACATACCGAAACGCTCCACACTATAAAAATCTCCTCACATGGACATGGAAATGATTGGTGCTGTTTATCACGGCAGGTAACATACAACATTCTAATCATGTCATCACATATGATAAAAACCCAGTGGATTTTACGTGGATAGCCTGCAACTCAACATTGGTCAATTTGATGGAAGAGTTGTATAGAATTCAACAACTACAACATCTCAAGTCAGCCCGTTGTGCAAGCATTGGTAGAGTTGACAAATGATACCGACCTGTGGAATTTCACAATATCAAGCGTAGACCTACGTAACCTACAAATTTTCACTGAAGAAGAAGCCGTGATCCAGTATGACAGTAACCCCCACGAAATGTGGGAGCATGATCAGCAATGGGGTTCATATATGTCCATATTAACATAAGAAGAAATTCCAGCAATCACGCAGGGATTAATCAACTTCGACTTTTGAGATGTCTAACATACCCATCAAAACATCGGCTGTAATGACGACGGCGCAAGTCCCTCCACGTACAACAGGGCGGATGTAGGCATTTTGCATCCCGCTCCGACACAGCAACAACAAACACATGAAGGAAGAGAATGAGAAAACACAGACAATGTCGTGGCTGACAGTCTAGGTCCTCAAGAAGACGAGAATTCTGAACCGGACTACAACATGGATGCAATCGGTGGTGACATCAACCACAATGATGTTGAAGAAATGAATGCGACTGCGGTCATCACAGTTCCTAGAGTCACCCAACAAACAACAACTCCCGCACACCTATTGCCATCTAGTACCAGCACACCTCGGCTGTATAAAACCATTACATAATTTAACATGCCATTCGAAGAGCTGTCAATAGATTCATACAACATACCAACTGGCAGAAAAGGAACATTATACGACCAAAATAGGGCATTCTTCAAGTAGGAATAATTTTCAACAATAAGCTCGATGCCACTCAATCTATCAAGCATTTTTCTATCAAGTGGACGAGGCGAGAATTCAAGGTTATTAAGTTCGAGCCAAAATTATATAGTGTTTGCTGATTGTTGAGGGAAAAACAAAACTGTCAGTGGAGAGTTCGGGTAGTTCTAAACGATAAGCGTAATGTCTGACAAATAACGAGGTACACTGGCCCGCATACATGCCTCATAATGGATGATGACGGGGATCATACAAACTTGGACAGAAATATCATTGAAGGAATGATGGTGAACCAAGTTCATGAAAATTACTCATATAAAGCTGGAGACGTACGAACACATATTCATACCCTTCTAGGGTACATGATAAGCTATCAGAAGGCTTGGCAAGGATTGATGCGTGTGCGTTTCTTGTTGTATGGTAACTGGGAAACATCCATAGTAAAACTACCCCGTTATTTGCTTGCACTGCAAAGGTGGAATCCAGGGACTGTCGTAGAATGGCTTAACCTTAATACTGACGACCCCACAACAAAAATGATAGGATACTTGTTTTGGACATTCAAGCCATGTATAGATGCTTTTCGACACTGCTGCAAGGTCATTAGCATTGACGGAACTCATTTGTATACAAAGTACAAACACAAGTTGCTAATTGGGTGCACAATGGACGGAAACCATAATGTGTTGCCACTATCATACGCATTAGTTGATGAAGAAAATATACTCATCTTGGTTATGGTTCCTGTCAATGTTAATTCGACATGTTATTGGACAAAATCAAAGTGCATGCCTCATTTCAGATAGACATGTTGGCATAACTTCGACAGTTGATCAACTCGTTGCATTCAAAGAGCTTCTTGAATGCCATCGATTCTGTCTTAGGCACCTTTGTACGAATTTAAATGCAAAGGTCAAAAATATTCTCGCCAAAGGCCTATGCTGGAATGCTCCAACTGAGTTTGACTTTAACGAGCAACCAAACCCGAGGCGGCAAAATACCTGAAACGCATCGACTTGGAGAAATGGACAGCCGCATACGACGGTGGAAAACGGACAGCCATAATAACCACAAATACGTCCGAATGTATTAATGGAGCATTCAAGGGTGGTCGTCGTCTGCCCACCGTCGCATTCGTCCATCTCACCTTCAACCGCACCATAAATTGATTTCGTCAGCATTCTACTATGGGAAACGGCATGCGATCAAATAACCAACCATGGACCAATCATGCATATGCCTACTACAATGCTTACAAAAATGCCTCACTATCGCATGTCGTCGAGAATTTCGTGTACCATGAACGTACGGTATCAATACTTGCCAGAGACATAGGCCACGGGGCTGGTCGTCAATTTGTTGTGAAGCTAACAAAAGGTACATACTCTTGTGGGATTTGGCAATAGTTTGGTATACCATGCTCACATGCCTTAGCCGCGACAACCCAATTTTCAATGGATACCAGTCAATTGTTTGCGTGGTACTACAATATAGACCCTTACCAACAAAATATATGGGTATATTCGAGCCTATTTGGGATGAAGCTTATTGGCCTGAAGCTGATTTCAAATTAGTCCACAATCCCTGACAGGTTAAAGGAGCAACGGTGCGGCCGTAACGTTACCACTCGCATTCATAATGAGATGGACCAACCACAAATCAGGGAAAGATCAAGGCAACGTACCCAACAATGCCAATAATTGGTACACACCAATACTAATTTGTTATAAATCTATGCTTTCTTTATTTGGAATAAAAAAATTCAATTTACATTATCTCTTTATATGTGATATTTTATAATTACCACAATATTTTTAACTGAAATTTGATATTCTGTTATCTTATCTTTTTAATTAAATCTATTTTGTTAAAATACTTATAGAATTTATTACAACTTATAAATGAAAAATGCGAAAGTGAATGAGAAGTTTGTGAGTTAAATTTTTGGATTGGAGCATGTTTTTATATATTGCATTGAAAAATATATTTAAAAAAATTAAAAATCAAAAATTAAAATAATATTTAGTTTTCAAAAAAAAAAAAAATAATATGGCCGAGCTTCAATAGCTCGGCCTTATACTTTTTTTTGAAAAACAAAATTTATTAAAATACTATAGCCAAGATTCAATAGCTCGGTCTTATAATTTATTTAAAAAAAATTTAATTCATGAAGTTCGGTCTTTAAATTTTTCAAAAAAAAAAAGCAAAATTCTTTATTTTTTGAAAAAAAAAACCTCAAAGCTCGGTCATACTTTGACCCTACAGTAAAATCGAGCTCTTAAAGCTCGGTTTAGCCTAAAATTTAAATATTTTAAAAGGTGGGGGTATTTTCATAAGCGCAAGCCCCAAAAAGGGCAAAATAAATTTTTTTTCCAAGAATATACTCTCTCAAAAAAAAATAATTCACGAATATACTTATTTTGGATAGCTTACCAGAACAAACATACTAATTTTCGATTTTCTTTCAAACTATAACATGCTATCAACGACTGTCGGAAAAATTGATTTAACCGAATTCAATAAATTATTTAAACATATATGATAATTGAATTGCATTACTTTTTATTAAATTTGTAATCAGTCATCGTATAGTGTTTGAGCAATACAATCAGGTATATCACTCCCTCGCACATCAATAGACAATATTTTTTCATTTTTTTATATAATTCATTAAAAATACTCTATAAATACCAACTGGAACAACAACCATACACATAGAGACGGAACTAGAAACTATTGCTATGATGGATGAGATTAGACTTCTATAAAATGTATTTTTATTATTTAAGGGGAGTGAAATCTAAAATTTTCAAACAAAAAATGCACATAGAATTTAACTAAATATGGGGGGAAGGGGAGGCGACCGCCCCCTCCGGGCTCCATCCCTGTATACACACTCACCAAGGGGGAAAGAGAGAGGAGAAGAGGGTTCCAACCCAAAATCTTATGGCATAATTGATATACAAGAAAGGATTTAGGTGTGCATGGAATGAAAGTAAGAATAGAATGAAGAAAGAAGATGCATGATATTAATATAATATTCCTATACTTGGTATGCTTAAAGAATAAATAAGTAAATAAATTAATTTAGTCAATGACATTCATATATTTGATAATTAAGTAGTAGTGAATCAAATGAATAAAAATAAATCAAGTATATGATTCAAATAATTTTTTATAAAAGGAATTTTAAAATTTTAACATATTGTATTTAAATAATATAAATGTATATCTTATATGTTTTTTTATATATAGATATATTAAATATTTATTCATGATATATATTATGTTTTGTGTACTTATTATAAAATATGCAGGGGTATCAATTGTTTTTTAATCATATATCTAACTATACGGGCATTTGACATAATATGAATCACCTAAAATAATTTTGTTATACAATTTCATCATGAATATCAAATATATCAGTAAATTATTTAGTATTAAATTTATATTAGCATATATGTGTAGGTATGAATATATGTTAATATATTATACATTTTCAAATGAAATATTAGTTATAAATTATAATATATATGATTTATGTATATATAAAGAGATTTTTATGAAATAAATATAATTTAATATTTAATTAGTATAAATATATATTTTATAACACATGATAATTTTAATAAATATTGTGCTAACAATATAAAAACATAGTTTATTGTCAACTTATTGGGAATAGTTAAAACTATTTAGGATGGAAGGAATTACTAAACCCATATATATTGGAATGGTGATTTTTCATGGGAATGAGTATTCACACCTTTAAACTATACCAATCGCTTCATTAGGAATTGACGTGGGAATGCCAATTCTGTTCCCACTATATTCCTACATACCAATCATATCCTTAGTGATCCCAAATTCAAGCATCCACCACTTAGCTACAGGAGTAATGGCATTAATGGACAATAGTTGACAACTAGCTAGATGTGTATAAATTGTATTGCACTATTGGTCATTATCTAAATATACACTTATCGCATAATAAATATAATACACTCATTGTGTAATTAATTATTATTCAATTAAGACGGGTTCCTACTATAGTTTCCCCCAAGGTTTGATTAGATTTTTATGTCAATATAATACAAATTTTAAGAATATGGCTATTGTTGGATAATGATTAAAACCTGTCATAATTTTAAGAGTATATCATGTCATAAGGTGGGTAACCCACCCAAACCTAGAATATAACAATTTTACCCAAATTCATACCCATTTACTTTATCCATACCAAAACCTAGACCCATTAAAAAATTTTCATTGGGTCTGGATCTGGGTTTCGACCCGATTAATACCCAATACCCATTACCCAATACTATCATCCATTAAATTTTAAAATTTAAAAAGAAGTAGTCTAACCTAACAACCGTGACTCTCTCTCTCTCTCTCTCTCTCTATATATATATATATATATATATACATACACTAGCAACACCGCATACTCTACGTATGTGTAAAATATAAAAAAATATATATTTCAATTTAGTACTTAAAATTTTTTTAGGATGAAAATATAAATATATTTTTAAATTTCTTTTATAAGAATACTTTTTTAAGAATTATTCGAAATAATTTATTAAATTATGATAATTTAAAAATAAAATAATTATATGAAATAAAATTACATAATAAAGAATACACACAAAAAGAAAAAAAAATCAAGTAATTGTAATTAGAGAAAGTGGTTTGTGGGTTGAGAATATTGATTTTTTAAATTGGATGTTATATTGCAATATTGACCTTTTTATTTACTTATTTACTGCATGTGTTTACTAATTAAAACGACAAAATTGACACATCAAAATTTGGTATTCGAACTGAATCAATTGCATGTGAATTTTCAATTTTAAACAAAATTTTACATATTTCTATTTATTCCACATAAAATTGAAGGATAAATTTTATGAAATCATATAAATAACCGTCATTTGCGAGATAAAAATGATTTTTTTTATAATAGTATAGATATATATATATATATATATCATATTTGACTCTCTCTCTCTCTTCTCTCTCTTGGTTCTCTCTCTCGGTTTCCGTCTCTCTTGTCTCTCTCTCTCTCTTGATTTCTCGCTCGCTCTTTTGATTCTCTCTCTCTCTCTAAATTAGAAACTTCAAATTTGACCAGTTCATTATCCACCAAATTTTATTCCAACTCATGCTTGTTAAATAACTAATGACATTATCATGAATACGGACAAGATAACCACAGACCAAGCATATAAGTAAACAATTAATTAAAAATAAAACAATTTGACTTTTCTTTAATTAATTAATAATTGGATTAAGGTGGCCCATTGATTTGAACCGAATGTGGGAGGTACTACATGAAACCACACACAAAAGAAGATGAATTAGAACCATTCAAACATACAAATTAAATATTAAGGATTAATTTGCACTCCATTTAGTCAAAAATTGTCAAATTTAACCAAACATCAGACATAATATTTGACAAAAAAACGGGTTGAGCCCAGACCCAACACGCAAAAAGTGGGTCTAGAATTTTACTCGGATTCAAAGACCCACCGAGTCTGGTCTAGGTCCAGGTCCAGGTCCAAATTAGATCTAAGCCTGAAGTATTTTACTAGGTATTGGTTGGGTTTGGGTCTCAATGGGTAAATACCCACCCAATGACAAGCCTAAATTATTGGTAGAAGAAAATAGTAATCTCATTCCTTGATTTTTCATATTGTTTTTAATACTTATCAAGAGCCCTATTGATATGCTTAGAAGTCATATGCTTTTTTAGCCAAAACAATAAATATAAATTATCAACAGCTCATGTGGTTCCAATCACAAATGGGCACCCATAAAATTTTCGTATTTATAACATTAATATATATTCTTTTCTTTTTCATTTTTTTTTTCTTGTGAATGTTCTACGACATACATAAATAGTATATTAAAATTTTACAGAGTAACTAAATTTACGAATAGTTATTTACCAATGCATACATATTAAAATAGATTGATATGCGCTTTATGGTGAAATTTGAACATGATAATTTTTTAATTAAAATTTCATTAACTTTTTTTTTCTGGTAGGACTTTACTATCCGGTATTCAGTCGACTTTTTATCACTTTGACAAGACTTCACCATCAAATACATTCATGATTGATTTACTATTCACAATCACGAGGATTTTTTTTTTTAAATTTTAACATAAAAAAGTGTGTGATGTAATATTTTGATCCAAAATTTAATTTGTTGCAAAGGTAATCTAAGCCGATAACGAGGATGTCGACGTCTCGTTGATGATTTTATTAAACTATTAATAAAATTTAATTATTTTTTAATTAATTGAATAAATAAAAAAATATTTTTAATAGAAATCGACAACTAAAATATCGACTTTTATTTAAAAATTTAATTTTTGTTTTTACTTATTATTTATAAATTTTCTATTTAATATTCTCTTGTGACAATAGTAAATAGAAAAGCTTGATATTAATTATTATCTTCATCAATCTGATAGCAAATTCAATTTTAATATTTTACTAATATTCTTTTGTGACAATAATAAATAGAAAAGCCTAATACTAATAAAACCCCATTTTTCTTTTCTTTGTAGTAAGAAAAAAATTACGACGTGTAAATAAAAATATTATGACGATTGTTATGTGTTTTATTCTTGTAGTAATGTACTTTATTTTTGTGGTTAATTTTATTAAATGTATTATGGTCATATATGTGAAATGATTTTATTTGCATGCTATTTGAATGCATTTATGTAGAATAATTTATTTATTTATTGTTAAAATTATTTACATAGTCTCTTTAATGTTTGTTATGTAATTTTTTTTTGTGTGTGTGAAAATTAAATTTTTTTTTGGTTTGTAAAGTAGTTTTTTCGTAGCAGGAAAAATTATGTACTGTAAATATATTTTTGTAAGTTGTACTAGATTTTTTTTTGATATTTTCGAATTTTTTTGTAAAAATGGAAAAATTTTAGAAGAATTTGTAAAAATAGAGAGACTTCCTATATTTCTTTTTTTTAAAAAAATTTAACTAAATTTGTATATATATGAAAATTAAATGAAATTTTTTAAATTTTTTAATAAAAGTTGACATACCCGTTGTCAACTTCTATTAAAAAATTATTTTTTATTTATCCAGTTAAATAAAAAATTATTAAATTTTATTAATATTTTAATAAAGTCGACAATGGGGGTTTGACTTTAGTAGAAGTCGGCATCCCCATTGTCGAGTTAGGTTACTTTTACAATAAATCAAATTTTTGGGTCAAATTATTAAATCAAATACTTTTTTATGTTAAAATTAAAAAAAGTCCCAATCTTGAAATGTAAAATTTAAGTTTTATAAATTGCAATGAGAATTCTAGTGGATAATGACAAGGTTGTCAATGTGGGGAGATTTTATAAATTTAACACAATAACATGTGTTAGTTATTATTTAGACACAAAAATAAGATTCTGTGTAAAAATAACCTAAATTGACATTTGTATTGTTGACTTCAATTAAAATAATATTATTTTTTAAGGTTTGTAAATTAAATTGGAAAAAAATATGTAATTATTATTTTAATAGAAGTTGACATTCCAAATGTCGACTTATATTAAAATATTGTATTAACCATAATGTATGTTTAAAAGTTCTGATGTTAAAAAAATATATGAATTCAATTTTTTTTTAAAAAAAAAATGGGCAGTCGATATTCCTTCAATTTTTTTTAAATTGATGTTGTTGACTTCTCCAACGGGCTATTACTTAATAGGCCGTTGTAGAAGTCAATAACATAACAGCTATTAAATTAGCCGTTTATCTCTAACGGGTGATTGTTTTTCACCCTATAAATTTCCAACATTTTCAATTTCAATTCATCAAATTCCTCTCAATATCCTTATTTTCAATTCATCAAATTCCTCTCAACATCTTAATTTCAACTCAACAATTTCCTCTCAAAATTCTCAATTTTTAATTTTTCCAACATATTCTCTACATTATTTTCACCATATTTTCTATAGTTTTGAAGTGTGTACTGATATATTTTTCATATAATTTGTTCTTAATAAAATGGAATATATCAGTATTACTATTCATTACAGAGACCAAATGAATCATTCAAATTACTCTATTTAGTATGATCGTCCACCGATTGGAGTAACTTGGATTAGTCGATCGTCATCATTTGTCGATCTTGTAGACCTAGTCTACAATACAATATGTGCAGATCGGAATGGATACATTATCAAAATATTCGGCTCATACTTTCTCTGTAGGGATCCGCCTATGGAGAATATTCTGGAGATCAATGACAATTTGACCTTGTCTTTCTTTACCAACCTGCGTTCCAAACTTGAAGTTTGCAACTATTTGTTGAAACACAACTTCCTACAAACGAGATGCAATTGCAACAAGGAACAAGAAATTATATGTCAGTTGTCACGGAAGCTTTTTGAAACGTCAATTTAAATGAGTTTCAAACAGATGATAGCGAGTACGTGCAACCCACTTTCAACATGTATGAGTTCGACGACAACAGAAAATATTATGCAGGAATATTGTTGTATTCCGACAAAGGTCTATCAAAACCAAGGAGGGCCATTTGAGCATGGACCGAGACGAGAAGATGATTCAGTTCCAGATCATTATGCAGATAGCTTCCGTGATGAAGAATTATCAGATTCTGATTCGAATAATGATGACGAAGTTAATGACGTGGAGAACAAAGAGATAGAAGCTGTAGCTAAGTTAGTGAATAGAAATTTGGAACATGAATCGTCTCTACTAACAACAACAATTCCAGTTGAGGAGGCACAAATCGAGCCACCAATGCAATTCGGAACAATGGTGTTGCATCTCCATGAGATTCTTCCATTTAATTTAAACACCGCACCAGAGATTCTTGCAGATTCCATAGATTTACCTACTTGTTCAGCAAGATATTGCGATCCAACAAAAGGAAAGCTTGCACTAGGCATGGTGTTAAAAAACAAAGTTCATGTAATGGTTATCGTAAAGGAGTATCACATCCAGTGGGCTGGGGGGGTTCACCGTTCGTTGTAGCACACTACAATTTTGGATAGTATCGTGTAGGCGTGGCGACGAAACTGGTTGTCTTTTTTGGATGAGAGCATCATTGAAGAAAAATAAAGGATATTAGAGGATCAGTGTTTACCAAAGTGACCACAAATGCTTCGTACCTAGTAGGTACTCTGATCATGCAAATCTCGATACGAAATTCATTATCGATTTATTGGTAAGACGTGTTAGAATAGATTATGATTACCCTATTAAAAGTGTCATTGACTTGGTGGAAGATAAACATAAGTATATTGTATCTTATAACAAGTCATATTATGCTCTACGAAGTGCATGCCAAATTTTATATGGGACATGGATATCTCAATTGTTAAGCTTCCGATGTACATAACGGCGATTCAAAATTGGAACCCATGTATTATTTAATTGTAAACAATTCGTAGTTGGATATCATTTATCACTTATTACACACAAAATAAAATATTATTGTTTTCATTTACAGGTATAATTGTTGAATGGATTCACAATCCACTTCAATCACAATAACATGCTAAGAAATACCTAAACAAAGTAACATAATTGAGTCCAACATAGTAGACAATAATTTCGAACACAATAATATACTACGCCCTTATATGCCGCATCGTGGAGGATTCCTTTGTCTTTTAGGTCTTCCTTCACGTTGTGGGTCACAAACCTTTTATTGTGGCGGCGGCTCAGTATATGAGGTACTTTTACTATAGTTTCCATAGTCACCAAACTCAGAAAATGGAATAGGCGATATATTGAACTCGGGTGGCGTATCCATTTGTCGATATCCATATCCGTCCCATCTGCCCCATACCCAAACTCAAGTCAAGATTGGTCGAACTACCACTAGGATAAAATTGAACGATATCTTAGAATTGAGGGGTGTAAGGTAATTGAAACTGAGGAATATATGGTGATGGAGGATCATCGCATTGGCGTGATGGGCCTACCTCATCATTTTGTGGTCGAGACGGGCTTGCTTCATCACACTATGACCTAGACAGGCCTGCTTCTGCATAGGAATTTCGTCTTCGGCGGTTGGCTATGTACAGTGGTACGTTCTGGCTATGTCATATAAGAACAGTTGAGTACCGATCGAGCGAGTGAGAATACGTCTTTGGCATAGTTTCGAATTGAATCTACAAAACGCCTATACAATTAAGGATTACCGAACTTACTCTGTGCATCTCAACTTAATGAAAGTTGATGCATTTGATCCTCCTGCAGCCATATTCAAAATCAGTTACATCGTGGTGTAATTAATATTTCATTACCGTTATACAAAAACATTAAAAAAACTCATTACTTACTACAGTTTGCCATGCCTCAACTTCTGTTGGGTGATAACCAATCTCAATAGTGTGACTTGGTGGTTTGATTAATTGTCTTGTGTGCTTCGCATACCACTTGTCATAGTTTGGCACTGTGGTACAGTTGGGATTACTAATGATAGGCGCACGAAAACTTTGCCCACAAGATTGATTCCACATCCGTATATACTTTGTATGGGCCTTTTCCCAGTTGTGCCCAGCTTTGGCCCTGCCAGAGGTACTATGAAAATTTTGTAGGGTATGATATGATTTGTCGGAATGTTGCACCTAACCAAATTGTCGCATACATTGATTTACCTGGTCCCACTCAACTATTTGGTAGTTGCGAAGGGAACATCCGACCCTCCAGTACTCTTTCCCACAGTAAGGAGATAGAGTACACATCAAATCCAAATTGTAGTTGTAGGGCATCCACACAAACTGTACCATAAAATAAATAAATAAAATAAAAACAATCGAAATTATAGTACGATTACATAATAAATGGCAAAAATTTAATAAATTCAATACCTCACTAGGCTTCATGTTGTCTAGCATATTCCTAAATATGCAGACATTGTGCCTCGCTATATGCATAAATGAATTACGACATGTCCATCTGTACAATATATTCAAAAATAAAGTTCATAAAACGTATATTTTATATGGTAAAAACATGTGAACATAATTAATAATGTTGTTACCTTGTACCGTACGGGGCCCGAAGTAATATCCCTCCATAGTATAGCATAATTGGCCCTAGTGACTCGGGTGGTATTGGCGGAATGGATGGCCTCAAACATGACATTCGACTCCATGTCCATATCTAATAAATTTAGTAGTAAATATTTGCAAAAAATGCATATAAAAAAATATATACTACATTCATAAATTTATTTTATCTGCATAAATTGCAACGCGCCGCCAATATCTCCCACTTCTCCATCATCTCTTTTCTCAGCACTATTCCAAAGCTCTCGATAAAAATACAATAATATAGTACTTCCCCAGCTATACTCCACTACTTCAGTTACTTCAGATAGGTGTCGCAGATACAACAGTGACACGAAGGTGCCACTTGTATCAGGACACATAATGCCGCCGATCAATAGTAAGCAACACACTGTGCAATTTGATACACTTTCCAAGGTACGATGTTGTCATCAACTACTCCATTATTAACATAGTCTCTTAATGTACTTAACTTCAAACATGAGCCTTTCAACTCACTAGCAGTGGATGTAAAGCTGAGGAGTTGTAGAGAGTAAGTTGGCCTACCCAAGCTCCCAATCAAGACATTCATTTGTTCCTATTATCGGACATCCGTCAACCGATATTTCTCATGTAGCCGCTATGTCTTCCAACGTAACAATAGCCTCACCTACCCTTAAATGAAAAGTGTATCTCCAGACGCCACATTTCTACCAATGCAGTAATCAAATGTTGATTTATCTAAGCAAAACCACAATGGTACACATCATAAAAACCCATAATACATAATGCTTCCTTCACTTTGTCATAAAGCTGCAAACCTTCTCGACCAAATATTCCTTTCCCCCATTGCCTAACTCTAACTATTTAGTCAAGGTCCACACGACCATCAAATAGTTGTTGAGAATTATGATTTTCTTGTTCATTTAAAACACTACTATCTTCCGGTCCATAATAATAATAACTCAATCTCTCCAAATCCATTCTACAAATAATACAAACAAATAAATAATATAAATTTATAATTCACATAATACAATAATATTAATTATAAAAATAATACATAACAAAAAATAACAACACTACACAATACACAACATTATTAAAAAAGAAATTGCACCCAATTTTTCTGTGAAGAAATGTCGACTTCTTAACAAAATTTTTGTGAGTATTATCGACTTCTATACATGTTATTTCTAGACGTGTTATAAAAAAATGCGAACTTCTTCCTCATTTATTTTTCTTTTCCTAGACATGTTCTTTAGTTCTTTAAAACTTTGAACGATTCAACAAAATTTTTTGCAGTCTTCATTTTTTTCTTCTACAATTTTTTGATTTTTACATAATTTTTTCATCACCACCCTCCACTTCTTTTTCCACAACAATTCGTCTATAATTTTTTCAATCTAAAGAATATTTCCAATTTTCTATTTTTAATAATTATACAGCATAATTTTTACAACAAAAAAAAACCACATCATCTAAAAAATTACTGCAAAGAAAACCATCTAATAAACAACCAACAAACTACTACAAAAAAACCATCATATTACTTAGCAAACACTACAAAAAAATAATTTTAGATTTTCAATTACAACACAACATAATTTTTGAACTTTACTACTACAAAAAAAAAAAAAAACAAAAAAACAAGTCACCTAATAAAACACTACAAAGAATATGCAAATAATTTTAGCATTCAACAAATTATTCTTAACAAATTCATTCAGATAGCATGAAAATAAAATCAAAATACAAAATACATCATCATAATACAACAAAACATTAAATAACACATACATTGATAGATTCTTGAAATAAAATACTCTTCAACTAAAAATATAAAAATTTCAATTTTATAAATAATAAACAATAGAACAAAACTCAAAAGCTAAAACTGTTCTTCAGCTTTTGGGTTCGTTCCCCTTTATAAAGAGGAAGGAAACAAGAACCATGTCAGCAATTAAAAAAAAATTAAAACACTGATATGACCAAACGCTGCAAGCATTCAGGACTACAACATTGACTGCTTTTGCGTGCAACATTCAACCTTCACAACCAGCCTTCAGTCATAAAAAAAAAAATTATTTCGGAAGTCAACAGTCGACTTCCATGTTTAAAAAAATAAATTACTTAAGTCGACATTTCAAATGTTGATTTCTTAAATTTCGAATCTTTTCAATATCCACCTTTTTTAATATAGAATATCGTAAAAATAATATTTTAATAGAAGTCGACATTTCAAATGCCAACTTCTATTAAAATAATAATATATATAATTTTAAGTAATTAAAACAAACCGTTAAAAATAATATTATTTTATATGAAGTCGACATTTGTATTGTCGACTTCAACTAAAGTCGACAATACAAATGTCGACTTAGGTTACTTTTATCAAAAATCTTATTTTTGTGTCAAAATATTAACTAATACACTTTTTGTGTTAAATTTAAGAAAAATTCTCAATGTGGTGGGTTTTAATCTGATTCGAGTTTAACTATTTCCCAATGATTATAATATTAGATGAATTATATTCTATTATAAATATTTATAATCCTAAATAACTAGGCATCATATGAAATTATAGAGTTTAATCCTTCAAGAATTCGAATTTCAAATTGACATGGCATATTTTCGATCGTAATTATCGATTGGATCGGATGTGCCACGTGTCATTTCTTCCATGTTGTTCAAGCTCACAGAACTTATCGAGCGGGATACCTACCCCCCATTCCGGGTTGATTGAGATCACCTGATTGAACCCTAATTCGACCGGGACCATACCGGGTCCAACCAATCCCTACTAGTATTAAATGCTCCGTCAGCCCAAGATGAGGGGTTACCACCTAACCTCATACCTTATTAATTAAGAGTCAACTAATGCTTTAAGGCCCTACCCGTAGACTTATGGGTCACTCTACCTCATCATATGATGACTTACTAAGCCTAAGGGTCTCATAGGGAATTGTCTATTTGGGCACACTATAAAAATTCTTGCATTTATGTTAAGAGAAAAACTCATTAATTGCTCCTTACCCACTTACTCTGCTCAAATTACCTTTCAATCCGATCACTGACTTAAGCATCGGAAGATCTTAGTCGAGGCCCACTTCGGATAGCTTACGTTGCCTTTCTCTTGTTGTAGGTCATATTTTCTCGATCATATACCTTACACCTTGCGTTCGACCGGAGCACTCAATCAGCACGAACCGCTCCCAAATTCGACCCTGCATCACAAATTTAATAATATTGTTATTAAATTAACAATCTTATATATAAATACTATAAAAGAACCTTAAATAAAATACAATCTATGTCACATTATATTTTATAATGCACTACTTATTATTTCTTGAAAATTTCAGGACATTTTCTCTATTAATATATTTTCTCTTTAATTATAAATAAGTATATTTGGAATGTTTATGAAGATAGATGCAATGCATAATCATGAAATAATATTATATGTTTGGTATTGATTGTATTTATGCTATTTTTCATCTTTATTCAAGGATATTTTCTTGTTTAACTTTAAATATTTTATTTTTAATTGGAACAAATTTTTTAATTGAATTTAAGATCGGACTCAACTAAAATGGCTCCATAACAACTCCCAACAACACCCCCACTAGAAAACACAGGAAAGAAGCCTGCAGGCTGTGGTGCAAATTAATGGCCCAAAGGTCCCAAACATTGTGGGATGGATTTAAGGACAATTGGAATGTTGGATATTCAATTTTTATGGAGAAAAAAGAGTAACATAGGAAAATTCCATACATGCACCTCATTTCCCCTCCTTTTTGGTTAATTTTTTCCCCCAAAATTAGTTATGGATTTCAGTATTAAAACAAGAAAAAAGAAAATTCAGTTCTGATATTTTCGAGACACATAGAGTCTTTTTTCTTATTATAATTTTTTAATAAATATCAAAATTTTATTTTAATTTTAAAATAGATAATTTATAGATCATACAAATAGAATTTTGAGACAAAGACCGATATGAACTTCCTATTTGTTTATTTCTATTAATATGCATTATGAATCTTACACTAAATACATATATATATATATATATGATATATATATATATATATATGAATGTATAAGTATATATGTACATGTTATGTCATATTTAGACTAATAGGGTGAATTACAAAAATCTCCCCTAATGTTTGGTGAAATTATCAAAAAATCATGCAATAGTTAATTGAGGGCTAACCCCCCCCCCCCCCCCCCCCCGAGATTTGATGAAATTACAAAAAACAAACCCTCAGGTATTAGAATTTACAACCAGATCCGCTTGCAACGATGGTGGCCACCCCACATCGAAAATTTGTAAAACACACATCTTAAGAATCACACACTCCCAACTCTACGTCATTTAACAATTGATCAATGAGCCTCGGTTCTTACATTGTTGGCAAACTTTACCAAAATCTAACGATGTCAACTCTATTGGAACTGTCTCGCTTTAAAGATTACAGATCTATAAGAGATAACCATATCCAAGCCTCCTCATCGTTGGTCAAAGGGGTTCTCCCTCCTTCGATCATCGATTTGTTCGCCGGTAGTACCGCCGGTTTATCATTGATATCCTTTTCTAGATCTCAACTATCACATCATTCATAAAATCCTTGACAGAAAAAAAAAAAAAGAATCATTTTCTCCCTTCTCAGTAGCGAAACCGTAATGGTATGAGTTTTTTTTTTTGGATGGGCAAACTTTAAGGGGTGTAATGCAAATTCTGATACTTGGGGTTTTTTTTTTTTTTTTTGGTATTTTCAGCAAACCTCAGGATAGGTTTTTGTAATACACCATTTTGACCAACAATTAATAAATATTGACTGAGGGCATTTTGAGAAAAGTATATAATTTTTTGGATGAAAACCTAACAAAACCCTAATAGGAGTTTTTTTTATTAATTTATGCAAACGTTAGGGGGATAATGGTAATTTTCAATAGTCTAGGGGTTTTTTTTATAATTTTACAAAACCTCAGGGAGGATTTTGTAATTTATCCAAAATAATATGTTAATATTTATATAAATAGTACAACAGATGTCAAATAACTTTGAAAGTAAATTAGTCCGTAAGCTAGTAAAGGTGTATGAGGGTACATCATAATATTATTAATACAATTATCAAAAGAAAACAACTTTTGTGTCTTGAGTGACGTTTATTTTTGTATTTTTATAAAATTTACCCCTCAATTGTCAATCAATTAAATATGGAAAAACAAAATTAAGGACAAAATTGAAATTTTATTTACATTAAAAATAGTTATGAAACCAACCTTGTGTGTGCCAATTTTGCTCCTTTAATTGTTACACTAATACTCAACAAATTGGTTAACTTGTAATTTTGCAAACTAAACCCATTTCAACTTACCAACGAAATAAAAATAAATTCAACCCATTAACCACGTTCTCATTACAAAATTGGAGATAAATGACTATGTCAATGTAACAAAAACCTAAACAATTATATATATATAGAAGTATATTTTTTATTAAAAAATATTAAAGATATTTTTTAATAAAATATTTAATTGTATTATGAATGATGATGGCAATCTTCCTAACAAGAAAATATGAAAATTTTCATTATTAAGTAGTATGGTTTTGATAATATGTGTATAATAATATTGTATACATTATTCTACACGCGCAAGGATTACGTGTCATTATTGCTTGTAACTTAAAAAAAAAAACACACAATTGATTCCACATCAAAATGACAACCAATCATATAAAAAGCAGCCTCAACTCAATAGTTTTACTGAATCAGGGATTACAATCTACAACCATATAATATGATATTCTTGGTGGTTAAATTTACTTTTATCCACCACATGTGAATATCTCATCAAAAACCAAACACACACACAAAAAAAAAAATAAAATTTGGATTCCTATAACTTTACTACAAACATATATTAGGCCAAAGCGGGTGCAAAACCTGCCACCACAGCAATAGAGCCACAGCCTCTTCCACACCTTGTCACCCTTTATGCCATATACAATTTCGAATATTTGCTCCTTTTCTTTATCTTATATTACTATGATAAGTTTAATATTTCTTTTTCAAAAAAAAAAAAAAAAGAAATCAAACCCGTTTTAAATAATTTGAGTTGATATTGCAAAATGCAATTAAAATTGGCCCCCTTCAAATGTTTGTCCGAACTGCCAACCAGCAGACGCCGCGTTGTAGCTAGTGATGGTCCTTCCGTCACTGGTGGTGACTTGAAATGACAGGCTCTGGCCGTTGAGGTACGAGTTGCTTTGCCAATTCTGGCCCCAATTCCTCGACATTTGTTGCCAACCAGTGTTCGATCCCTTGATCGATACGGAGTGGACATCACCCGCCCCGGCCACGTTGGTCACCAGTACTAGGTTGAAGTAAGAGTGGCCGTTGATTGTGAACCTTATTCCGCCCTTCTTCTGGCAGGGCACCCTGTTATAAAACCAACATATATTATAAAATTAAAACCAAACATCACGCGCTAGTATGTATAATAGGAAAACTTTTATATGGATGAGGGTTCCACTCGTTCACTCGATGATTTAAATTTAATCTATTATAAAATACAGAAAAAATATAATTAAATCTAAATCATTAAATACATAGACGAGATCCAAACACCCGATTCACGATAATTTTTTTTTCCTTTTTAGAACGTGTTTGATCCCTATGAATGTCGTAATTATCAGGACTCAAGACGGACACTTAAAAAGTTTGACAAAATTGTTTTATTCTGTATGGGTTGGTGTTATGTCAATAAATGCAAAGAAGGCTGATGCAAGCCACGAGAAATATTAATGAGGCTCACATGCATTAACTTTTCTTAGAAGAAATCACTCATATTGTGGAAATCTAAACTTTGTCAAATTTGTTTTTTTCTTTATTTATTATTATTACTATTTTTTAGCTCAAGTTGTTATCTGTGAAAGTTTAAGCATGTACTCTAGGATTTTTCAAAAAAAAAAATTTCAAGCAGTAGTTTTTAGCCAAAAGCTAAAAGCGCCTTTTAAGTTCTTTTTCTAACTATTAAGTATTTTTTCAAGACTCAATTATTATTTTTTTAATGCTTTTCCATTTTCTTTTCAAACACTCATTAATTTTTTGTTTTGTTTTAGTCAATCAATTTCGATTTATTAGTCAATTAATTCAAATCGAATACTGCTGAGTCCATTATAAAAACAACCCTCCCAACCCAATTACTCCATTCACAACACTCATTGACTGTACTAATCTAACTTTTTATAACTTTTTCCCAAAAGAACATCATTTGCAAATACCCCTCATATTGCCTTTTTGGCTTTTGTTCTGTAAAACAGAAAACTAAAAGCTAAAAGCACTTGCTCCCAACTTCTAGTAATAATGTAATATCTCTTTTCGTTTGATTTTTTTTTTTTTCAATAATTTTAACTTCTTTTATCTTCAAACGCTTCAACCTTTTAACTACTAATCACTTTCCAAAAAGTTAACAAATGAAAATACTTCAATGCAAAAGTCCCTGCAATTGCAAACACCCCTTAAAAATATGCAACCCAAGTTCTCCTTCAATGTATCTTGCGTTTTATCCTTCCAAGAAATTATTGTCGAGTGATTAATTAAGAGATGTTATGTTACCTTCGGAAAGAAACAGGGACAATTCCAGCTCTGTATTGGGCAATTTGCAAGAAAGCTGGCTCAGCCAGATCGAAGTGCTGGCGGGGCGGGTTGCACCAGCCGCCGTTGTCGTTGGGCAGAGACGGGTTAGGCGGGCAGAAGTTGGTGGCGGTGACGGTGATGGTGCCCGACAGACACCATTTGGGGTCACTCGAGCATGTTAACTCGTAGCACGCACCACATGTCAACCCGTTGTTGAACAGAGCGGTGCTCAGTGCCGCCGTCCTCGTGCCGTATCCTTGGCTGTATAAGTTACCATACCCACAAGCACCCCCTACATGATACCCATATAAGTAAATAAATAAAAAGTTAAAAAATATGTCACTTGTTAACAAGTCCCATGTCTAACTACTATTTCCTAGCACTTATATTATTTATTCTGATCTTTATTTCATTTTATAAGTGCACGTTAAACGTAACAGGTCTACGCCCAATAGTGAACAAATGTTTAAAACTAAATTAATTTGTGTGGGGACGTCTAAAAAAGGTTGCAATGATGCAATAGTGAAGGATTAGAAAAATATATGTTATGCTTTGTGAGCATTTTACGAGAAATTCTTATATAGACCTGCCGTGAGTTCTATCCATACATCAAATGGGCAGAATTAAATACATTTGCCTCCAGAAGTTTTATATCAAATACATATAAAATGTAATTTAATCTTGATCGTTGACTGCATGATGATATTTTAACATTGAGTCCATATAAAAATTTTCCACAATTAAGGGTAAAAGATGTACCATGATTGAGGCAAGATGAAAATGAAATTTATAGATGTGATAGATATGACCGTTCATGAAGGTAAATATAACCATATTGATTTATATATTTGTCTAATTTACCCATTGTGCCGGATGCATCTCCGCCACCGTAGAAAGTAGCATGAGCACTGTCCCATCCTCCATAGTCACCGAAAATACCCACTACGAAGAAGCCCAAGAGAGAGAAGAGAACTAGAGAGGTAGACATTGAGAGAGAGAAAGAAAGAGAGAATAAAATGTAATGTATTTAAGGAGAGGGATGGGAGGGGCTTCACCTTTAGGGAACTTAGTACAAAATGTGTATTGAGAGGGCTTTATTTATACTGAGAAATTGTGGGCTGAGTCGTCTGGGGCTAGCGAGAGAGAGAGAGAGAGAGGGAGGAGATGTGAGACGGTGAGAGTATAGTATGGTAGAAAGTGACAAGTTAGCGGCAATGAGGGCTGAGAGCCACAACAAGTGAATCAAAATATTTTAAGGTCACATAACAAATACCAAGATGCACATGCATTTGCTACAACTTGAACTACCAACTGCTAGTCTCGTAGACCCTACAAGCACATGCACTTCGAAAAACTGTTTTCCTGCTTTCCTTGATTCTCTATATCTTATATTTTGGATGGATATAATATATATATTTATAACATTCCGTTGGGATCGACTAAATTCGGAACAAGAACCATAGGGAACGGTATAGATAATTGCTTTTCAAATAATTATTTTTATGTGTAGACTCAAATACGAGACCTTGCTTAAGTGCTTCAAACTCTTGACCAATCCGACCAACAATTGTTGGTATATATATATATATATATATATATAGTATGTGTAGTAATAAGGCCAAATAAGATAAATGCTAGCTGGTAGAGACAGGTACTCTCTATTACATGGAAATTTCTAGCTATACATAAATCAAAATTTTGTCGTGTAAAGCTGATAATTTGCAATTTATATTTTCTTTTCTTAAATTACAATTATTAACTATGCCTCTTCTTATATTGTTTTAGTATTGTTGGTGTTATTTGCCTGAAATTGCGGCCTGGTTGGTATGTGTGCAAGATTTAGAGAATTGGCAGCACTTGACCCTTGGGAGATTTGAAACAATTATAATATTATATGAACCAAAAAAGATAACAAATTGAGATGCAAAAGTCAAGTTGTAATCAAAATATTCTTTGCATTTAGATAATGATTAGATGTTTTTATTAATTATTGTCAAATAATTGTAAAAATTTTCTTGATTAATCAAAAAAATTTCACAAGAAGGGTTATCGCAATTTTGATATGTGTTTTATAGATTTCGTGCTTTGAGTTTTCGAAAAATTTGATTTTAGTCCAATTGAGTACATCTTCGACGGTCGACATTGTCGTAGCAAAATAATGTGCTACTTAATATACGTAACAACTTATTTGTGTTTGATTTACTCAAAATAACGATGTATATTTAAAAATTAGTAATTAGTTTGTACATAAAAGTAAATCTTAATTACTCGAAGAGCAATGTAGGGATTAGTTAATTAATTGATCAGTCAAAGGTGCCTAAAGGTCAATCTAAGACACCTTGAGGTAATAAAATCAATCGTGAGAAAACCAATGAGCATCTGAGATTTTGGAGCCGTAATTTGTGGTGTGTACCATGTGTCTACTTGTTTGCTGAATTAATAGATTTTGAAACTATCGAGGAGATGGGCTCTAGTTATCTAAATTAAGTATGATCTAGATATATATATATATATATATATATATTTCATTAAACTTTCGTGAAAAAAAGTATTGTGTTTTTATCTCACCATCTCTTAATATGTTGGGGGTATACAATAGGGATGCAGCCCACCCCAGCCGACATGAATTTTGAGTTTATTTATTTATTTATTTAGGATTGACGAGTAAAAAGGGCAAAACAAAAAAAAAAAAAGAGACGGGGGGAGGAAGGGGTGCTGATCTAGGGTGTTTGGCTCGAATTTAAGAATAAACTACTAGTTAAGGGTTAAGATCGCCCCATCAGATATATGAAGGCGCTTTTCGGGCATGCACAAATACTTCTAAGTGTGGATACTTATTTTCGACAGGCAATTACCTTTTCAACCTCAATATAATTTATTTTAATTATTTTATTATGTTGGACTCACAAGCTCAAGCTTGACTTTGGGTTTGAATTCAAAAGTTTACATATTGTTTAAAATTATATATAATTATATAAGATCAAAAATAAATATTAAAAATAAAAGCTCGTAAACTTGCTAGTTGGTATATAATAAGAGTTATTTGACCCAAGGTCCGCTTAGAAACTTATAAAAGCTCAACTCGAGCTCCGATTCCTCAATTAATATTGATATTATGTTTGTATTTATAATTAATATCTATACTATACTATTATATAAAGGGATATACTCCTTTAATAACTCATTTGGTCTCTCAATTTTTTTGGTCTGTTACCTTTTTTATACTTTCTCTCTCTGCTTTTTTCTCTTTCTTTCATTTCCTCTACATGTTTTTCTTATACTTTTTCTTAATTTATTGCCTCTTTTTTCTCTCTCATATCATACTATTAAACAAATTTTAACTCTCTTATACAAATATTATTCAATCATATATTTTTATCAAAAATTATTATTAGAACTTCAAAATTGTTATTGGCACTCTGTTCTTATTTCTTTTATTGATAAATTGACTAAAATGCCCATTTATTTTAAAATGTAATTGGATACACTTTACTCTCTCAACTATTTACTATGTCTCATTCACTCCCCCAAACTATCAAATGATAACGCTTACCCTGCCCAATTAACAAATTGGTCAAATTTGCCCTCATACCACTTCTATTTATACAATTTTATTTTTTTCTTAGTATTCTAAATTCAACTTCAAATCATTTATTAGTTAATATATATATATATATATATATTTATATTAATTTTAAAAATAATTTTTAGTTAAGTAATTGAAATAAAACTAAATTAATAAATTATTGTGATAATACTTACAAATTAAATACAAAAAACTATTCTACTTCTTTAACTTAATAAATCTATTAAGTATAGATTCTAAGTAAAGTTACACTTTGTTGAATAAAAGTGGAAAAATATTTTTTTAATTATATTTTAAACATTTTTTTATTAAATTAAATTATGATATATTTAAATAAATGTAAATTCCTTAAAAATGAATATACCAATTTGTTTTGAAAAAAAGCATACGCAAATTGAAGTAATTATTCAAAATAATATAATTTTATAAATTTAAAAGTGTCTAAAGTATACTTTTGATTGAAGAGTAAAAAACTTGATTTTTAGTTAAAACATATTTAAAAATAAAATTCAGATTATAAAAATTGGTATACACACTTTGCGAATACACACACACACATACATTTGTATAGATTTAGGGGTACTTTTATCAAAATATATAATGGAGGTGGGGGGGAGGGGTTTAATTTATTAGTTTATAGAGGTAAATGATATATAATATATAATATATAATTAAGGGGTGAAGTGTATTTAATTTAATTTTAAAATAGATGGGAGTTTTAGTCAATCTCAATAAAAGAAATAAGAATGGAATACCAATAATAATTTTGGAGTGCCAATAACAATTCTCATTTTTATCTTATTGTAATTTTTTTTTAATTTGCACTTATGTTGAATTTAAAAAATACTAAAAAGTTTTTATTCATACAAAAAATAGATATCCGTAGTTTAATTATCAAAATTTAAATACATATTTAAAATTTATATATCTTTTTTATTTTGTGCGGACATTAAGTGGGCCCATTTGACTAGTTAATTATACGGTAAATTATGTCTATGCCTTTTGAAATATGGTGTAATTATAAATTAGCTCCTTTTATTTCAAAACTTACAAATATCCCCTTGAGGTATGTGTTAGTGTAACAAAATTTATCATCATCAATATGGGAAATAACTGCGAGTAGTATTTCTATTGTTTTAGGCAGGATTTTGATATGGAATTCGCATTGTCTTGCGAAGTTCAAAATGTAAAAGTCATATATGAAGTTAATTTCAATAAAAAAAAATAGTGGTAGTATCAGATTATAGATGGTGATGCCTGACGGTGATTATGATGGTATAAAGTGAAATTATTTTGTGAATGTTGGTAGAATAACAAAATTGATTTAGAGATTTTGTCAGGCTCAATGTGATGCATTTCTTGATTGCTGGGTTAACTAATATGCTTGTAGGAAAGTTAATTTTTGGGTATCTCTATTCTAAACCTCAATGAGGAGTTTGTAATTTTTAAAATAAGAAGGATTAATTTGTAACTATACCATACTTGAATGGGTGTAAACATAATTTGTTCTTAATTATAATATTTTGTGCAGTGATATTGTTAATCTTTCTTCTAAAGGGGAAAAAACGGCTTACAAGTTCATTTAAGACAAATTGATGAGCACGCATAACATCATACTAGTATATTGGGCACACTCGATATGTGTGCAAAATAGAAATGAAATGCAATCTAATGAGATGACTAAATTTAAAATGAAGTTTTATGATTAATAGAATAAGTAGAAAAAAAAAAGTAAAAGAAAATTTTAGAAAAAGAGATATGAGAGATGAGAGAGAAAAGAGGAAAGAAAACAGAAAAGAAAAATTAAATGTACGTTAGAGAGATGAGAGAGAATAATAACTAAATATTTTATACTTACAGACTTATAGTTATTTTAATAGGAGTATTTTAAAAAATTTAAAATTACACACATAAAAAAGAATATCAAAGAAATTCTACCTTAATATATAATATAGATGATAAGGCTTTTACTTTTTACCTACACATAAACATTTGAAGATTATTTAATTTATTACATGCTATCATAGAGGACACAAAAAAAAGTTTTACATGATAGCCTAGACCAATTAAGTTTTTTTTTTTAATTATTATTATTATATCCGAGGTGCAAAAAATTAATTTGATGATAGGGACTAAAGGAGTTTGGTCGGTTGTCCTCATATGAAAAAAATAGGTAAAGCTTGATTATATATAATAAATATTGACAATACTATAGACATTAAATGTTGATATCATCAGTCACGACTTTGCAAAGTCGGCTTAATTACAGGATTTAAGCATATAAACCCAAAATTATGTTGTTAATTACGTCGATTTCAACTCATGGCGGTATTTTAAAATTATATCGTTTTATAGTTTAATCGTAAGCACCGTCATGATGTTTTCGTCGCGTTAAACAATATTATCACATCAAATAAAAATATTTTACAGTAGTACAAATTTCATTGTCATTCGTTCAATTAATTAAGTGATTTGTCAGTTAATATGATCATAAGTAGTTTATGATTAGAGGCTTAATTGAAAATTGTGATTGGTGAAGATTTTGATTAATTAAGAGGCAAGGGCCCGGCCATGTTAGGGGCACATGCAAGTCCCGGAAAATATGGCCCCTTTGTATATCCTTATCATATTTGTTTCGGACATAAGATATTATTTCTAATACATATATCAATTAATCAAATTCGTTCATACATGACTTTTCATCATAAGAGAAAATGGAGAAATTTATTGAGTACTTGTCGAAGTAGTTAATTAACAACAAAAATTATATATATATATATATATATATATATATGTGTGTGTGTGTGTGTGTGTGTGTGTGAGAGAGAGAGAGAGAGAGAACATATATAATTCAACTTTAATCAACAAGTTGCATGTTTACGTCCAATCAAAGAGTATACATCTAAGTGTTGGATGAATATTAAAGCTTGACGTGATTAAAACACATGTTAGGGTCACTGAATTTGTACTGATAGAAATCATGGGATATTTATAAGCTGAATAAAGGGGTCTGGATAGTATTCTAAATATTTCGAAAATTCTTTTTTGCATCGGATTTGGCTATATTAGAACTCAAGGGTGTTTGGCTAAATTTATTTGAAATATTTTATAAAATCCTACATCTTATAAGATGATGTAGGAGCTCATAAGATGGTGTGTAGCTTTTAAAATATTAGTGATGACAATATTGCAATTAATTTACTTAAAAAGAAAGAAGTTTAGGATGAACTTATAAAATAAGTTGGTACCTCCTTATTTTCTTAAAAGAGCTTATAAGTTTCTGAGCATTTTATTTTAGAAGCTTATAAGTTCATTCTTCTTAAATTTTGTGAAATAATCCACCACGTCTTAGAAGCACATAAACATACTATAAGATATTTTAAGAAGTTTCTAAACTAAGCCAAACACCCTTCTAATCACATGGCAAGTCATGTGACTAATGTACAATTTAACAAGAGTGTTGGATTCTACCGGATTTTCATAATCTCCTTTTTTTTTTTTTTACTTTTCTTTTGAGAATTCTGGCGAAAATTACCGTTGCATTTCCCTTGGAAAATTTGGCGCATGTGTTCATGCCAAATTTTCCAGCATTTCCGTTGGATTCTTGATAACTCATGTCCGTCAGATTCCCATCAGAAAATGCATATTATTTTGTAGTGATGGGAAGTGCATTAATGCTTGTTATATGATTGGTTGGAATCGATCAAATCGGATTTGAACTACAATTTTCACTAAAAATTTCAAATGTGCATGTAAAAATGAATAGTAATATAAGCTATATTTATAGGAAGGCCTTCGCGCGAATCTATTGTATTACGTAGATGTGGATATGTTGGCATTAATGGAAGATGATGAAGACGATAATAACAGGTCATAACCGTGTTAAATTAAAATTTACCCGAGCCATAAAAAAAATAAAAAATAAAAAAACGGAAAAATTCTAATCTTAATTGTTTAGATTCTCTTACGTGATGCGCACCTTCGTCGTCCTTTCTCCTCGTTTACTAATTACTCATATCAATACATATATTTTTATACACACACACACACACACATTTTAATTCCATACATACATATATATACATGTGTTTGTATACATAACATAAGCACCACTTTTAAAAACATACAACATACACATATTCATATTCAGATACACATGCGTGTGTTAATACACACACACACACACACACACACAAATATATTATTCTAGTTTTAAGGGTTAAATATAATTGAGATTCACTCAAATCTTTCACGTTGATCAATCGTGTATTTATTTATGTGTAAATTTGACTATTGTATTGGTTTTCTACTAATAAAATGTGTGATGCATAATAGGGGGCGATGGCATTATTATTAATAATTCAATGAATGTGTTATGAATGTAATTTTAAGAATTAAATAACATGTAGGCAGCTCGTTTGAGCCACAAGATCATTCAGATATTTTAGCTGTTCGTTTGAGAAAGCCCATAATTCAGTTAATTTACTCAATTATTGTTGTGTTCATTATTTGTATAGCATGTACATTTAATTAATTAGCACTTCAGATCTTCTGCATCGGTTTCAATTAATCAATAGGTTGCAAGTTTTCAGAATCAAACTGGTTTGGAATGGATTATGAGTTGGAACTACAATTCTGTTACTAATCCGTCACAAATTTTCTATTAGTGAAGGAAACTTTTTTCGTAGTTTTATTTTATGTATCCGGTGTTCGTAATTTTTGAAACAAGACAGGATTATTCATAATTTCACCTAAACTCATGAGATGTGTGTGTGACTCTCCCCGTCACTAAATTGTTTCCCTTGCAAGATCAGTAAGCTCAAACGACTTTTGAGTAAAAGGGTTACAAGTCGTGTGTATATGTTTATATATCTCGCTACAACAAGAAAATATATTAATGATAAAATGTTACAATGATAAAAAGAAGTTTGTCATTAATTTCATAATGATTAAGTTTTTATTTTGCCACAATAATAAAATTTGCATATTCGAGAGCGATAATAATTGTGTTTAAATTGCCGCTAACAAAAATTAATGGCAAAAATGTTATGCATAAATTATGTGATGATAATTAGCAACACATTAGTGACAACGCAGTGACAACAAACATTGTCACTACTCGTTGTCATAGCTACAATTTAAATACAAGTTCTTATCATAAATTTACGAATAATTATTAATTTTGAAAATAAAAATTATTATTGCTTAATACCGATCATTAATATCAACATTTTTTGCGATACCGTTCTACGTTTTAATCATTAATATTCGCTTTTTCTTATTTCATCTACGGCTATATGATCAATGAACCTGTTCACGACGTATATATGTTTTTTAATTCTTGGAAAGATTCATGTATGTAATGACATGATAAAATAAATATGTTGTGATCCAAAATTTTCTTGAATGGACAAAACACGAGTACCTAAAATAACATCCACAAAAGGCATGTGGATTTTTATCCAAATGTTGTTGTTTAGGGACCAAAGGGGTGTGAATTCTGATGTTGAGTTAGGGGGTTTGTCCCAATATTCTCACTTGTTAGGAAGACAAAGAGTAGTTGCATTTTATTTCATGGACCCCTTATGTATACCTCATATAATAAATGTTGAAAAGTTCTAGCTCGGATCAGGTTCGATCATATCGAAACTAATCACGTTGAGTGTATTATATCAGCTATGTAATTGAGATATATTTAGGAAAGAGTGAGCAATCGCATTACAAATAGAATTACAATTGCCTTATTAGTTGTTGAATGGGGTCGACGGTCAAGATTTTGCATCATGTACTATGCACATTAAGAGTTTGGAGCTCTTCAATTCGCACAATCCTACGTTTGCCATGTGCAATAATTTTGTAGGTCACACATTGGCCCTGGCCCCCTTTGTGAGGTTACAAGGGAAGTTAATTTTGGGGTCCAAGCCACACCTTTATGTCTTACACAATTTCAAATAATGCATACACATGCAAGTATATGATATATATATTTAATTTTGGGGTCCAAACCACCCCCCTTCATGTCTTACACAATTTCAAATAATGCATACACATGCACGTATATGATATATATATATATATATATATATATATGTGTGTGTGTGTATGTATATATATGTATGTATATACACATATATACCTAAGTGTTAAAGCTTAATTTGAACTCAAATTTAGTCGATATCTATTGTTATTGTATACTGAGTGATTTATAATAAAAGAAAAAAAAATGTGTATGTAGATACACATATACACACACCCATCATTTTATTTTACAGGTTGAATTTAGTTTAATGCAAAGTTTTAAATGAGATTTGAAGAAATAATTTCTTTTACTTATGTATATTCTTTTATCCTAGAAAAATGTATTTCATCATTTATTTTTAATGGGATGAGACATCATCCTAGAAAAATATTGCCTTATTTTAAGATGTCAAGAAAAAAGAATAAAAATAAAGAATTTGAGACAGAAAAATATATGATGTATAAGTATGCTTGAATGTTTGGTTGGAGTAAGCTAGTTGTTACTTTCTATATTCAATGAGAAAGAGAACTCTGG
Organism: Petrea volubilis; assembly: GCA_026212405.1. NCBI lineage: Eukaryota > Viridiplantae > Streptophyta > Magnoliopsida > Lamiales > Verbenaceae > Petrea > Petrea volubilis. The sequence goes on from CM047883.1 coordinate 17,662,906, forward strand.
CAGTGTTTTTGTTCTAGTGTACAAGTCACATTTAATTGTAGGGGAAAAGCACTCAATCCCCCAATTATAGTGCTTTTAATATTTTGTCATATGAATTTTCTTTTCTTTTCTTTTCTTTTTTTTGTTTTTTTTTTGTTTTTTTTTGGCACATTATGGTATGAATTTTACGTTTGTCACAGTTCATCCCCTCTAATCATTTTTCTAACAATAATTGATCTCTTCCATTAGGACGCGTATCCTATTTTCGTTCACTTTTATTACCGGAAAAAATGATTCGAGGGGGTTAATTTACTTGCGAAAACATTGGCATATATAGTAATATGCAACCGAAAAGGAAAAAAAAAAGTTAATATGACAAAGTGTAAAAAACGTTATAGTTTGGGGGTTAAGTTCTCTTTTTTACCCCTAACTATATTGTAAGATCCAATAGACAAATGAGGAAATTAAATATATCATTGAATCACCTTTATTCTCATCATTTGTTTTCTCAAACGACCAGAAAACTTGAGATTTTGAGCCTCTTTAATTTTATTTTGAAATGTGTTTTCTTTGTTTAACGATCAAAATTCTTACATCAAACAAATCATTGGTCTTTGAATGATGACGTTGTGCTTATTGCTGTTTTTAAGCAATTGTATAGTGTTCGGTAAGCTAGTTTTTACTTTGTTTAAGCAAAAAGAAGCTAGAAGTCGGAAGAATGTAGGAACCAACTTTTTTCAACTTTTTGGTAACTTTGAGATTATGTGCAAGTTTAGTTGGACATAGGTAAGCCCTTTCGGGCTTTTTTAATCAGACACTCCAACTTCTACTCTTAATTTCTCACCCGTTTTTGTCCAAACATTGCTCACTTTTACAACTCATGTTTTTTTTTTTAAATTTGTTACGACTTCAACTTTTTCAAAAATAAAAGTATTTGCAAACACAACCATAGATAATGAAGGCATTTTTTGTTGATTGCACGAGCTACTAATAATAATAATAATAATAATATCCTTTTCCGTTCCCCTTTATTACTTTTCTTCTCCTCTTGAGGGTGACAGTATGAAAGCTTGAGAGGTATAAGGAAGCGAGTGTAGACGTTAGAGAAAATTTGTATTAACCGGGGTTTAGGTCCTATATATGCACCCAAATTTCATAATTTAACCACATTATGTATTTAAATATTTTTTCTCAAATAAAATAAGTATATAATGAATCATAACTATTAGGTGCATCATGCATGTGTTGGGTTCAATTCCTAGTACATAGAAGAATTTCGGATACAAGTAGGAAGAAATAAGTGAGAGTGAGGGAAAGAAATGAGAGAAATACAAGCAGGGAAGGGAGGACCCAGAGGAAGTAGAGAGAGAGAGAGAGAGAGAGAGAGAGAGAGAGAGATAAATGATAGATTCTCTAAACTACCATTTGGTTTTCTAAACAAAAGAAAATTAGAATAGACATTTTTGTTATCACAAAAGATGAAGAGAAGAAACTGATGATCTAGACATTCAAAGAGAGTCCCCCCCCCCCCCCCCCCCAAAAAAAAAAAACTATAATAAACCCCGTTATATTTGGCCGACATCAAATCAAAATCAAATGCATGAACGAGAAGACTTTTTTTGAAGCTTTTTAGTTTCTTTTTTCAAAATTCAACTATTATTTTTCTCTTCTTTTTTTCTTTCTTTTCAAATACTATTTGCTTTTACTACTATATTTTTTTTTTCAATTTTTTTTACAATTACCACTTCTCCAAAAGCCACAAGCTGTAACAGGCCTGTTTTTTTTATTTTTTTTCCTTTTTTCAAAAGCTTCAAATTTAAGCACTTTATCAAAAGCACAAACTCTTGCAAAACACCCGCATCATGCTTTGAATGACAGTTCAGTTTGCCAAACAGTAAACTGTCAACCCACCCAAGATGTTGGGTTCTTGCAAGATTTTGAACCTAAGCTTAGTATGTATGGAACAAAACTGCATGATCAGTTTGTTTACACTGAGAAAAACATCAAACACTAGTAAACATAGGACAATTTCAAGAGTAGTATCGTAAATTCGAATTCAGTGAATCTTAAATATGCGAAACAACCACAGCTAGAAAACATTAAAATCACTAAATGGTACAACATAAAATGTCAATGTGCAAGTCTTATTACACTGACAGATAGATTAGCACACTGAGACCCCCCTCAGTCCACAAACGAGACGCTTCACACAACAATTGAAGCAGCTAACGACTCTACCACCTTGCGGCCCAAGATGCAACCACATCACGAGACATGAGTTTCTCAGCTCAACAAATAACTTAAAAAATGAAAAAAGAATAAAATGAAATGATGAGATAATTGGCTACCAGCACAAAGAACAATGAATAAAAAGAAACCTAAAAATACAACGGAGAAAAAAAAAATGAAAAAATGTGGATTACTGGTTACTCTGGATGGTTAAACACGACGTCAGTCTATGAACAAGAAAACGAGTCAGAGAAAAACCTGAAAATCATAATGTACTGCTGCTTTCAGTGGCAGAAATAGAAGGAGCTTCAGATTTCACGTGATGAGAGCCCCTGTTGCTGCTGATGTCGAGACCTTGGAAATGTCCCAGAGGATCCTGGTGCAGTGAGCCGGAGAGCATGGGGTGCTGGTGAGTCGACATGACAGTTGGAAGGGTATGAAACTGCTGCATTTGTACGTTATGCGAATCATTTTGTCCGGATTGGGACACATGGGAAAAGAATGTAGATGGGTTGTAGGGAATGTGCTGCATCGCTAAGTTGAATGTATCTGAAGTGGATGAAGATATTTCTCCCGTGGCTATTCTGAGTCTTTCGACTTCTTGTTTCAGGGCTTCATTAAGTGCTGCTCAATTGTAAAAGGAAAAATAAATAAAGAGAGATTAAGAAGCATATCCCTGCTAAACTTAATGTAGCTCTTACAAAAATTCTATTGAAAAATCCTGCTGCAGTCATGTATGCCTGAGACATTTTTAGAGTTTAGAAGTTGTAACATGATTGTCGTAATAATTTCAGAAGGATCCAGTTACATTGTTTGGGAAAGTTTATAGGCAGACAGCCATTTTGATGATAAAAATCAGATAAGAAAATAAAGAGAAACAAAAGCAATATTTAAGCACATCCAAGTCGCCACATTAAACATATATTGCTTCGCCTCGGTAAAATCTAATCACAGATTATACAAATAGTTTGAAAAGCTATTGTCCAGGCGGCACATTTCTGGATACATGGAAGTCATCCTTGATGTGCCAAAGATTAGGATTGGTTAATCAAATTTTAACTATTTGACTAATCGAGGATGCTACTACATACCGTCGCGCAACTGAGCTTGCTGTTCCATGGCTTGCAATCGAAGCTTAAGCTCTGTATTCTCATTACTCAACCCTGTTGTATCTCTCTGAAAAAAACAAATAAAAAGCATCAAATATCCCCTTTGAAGGAAATCTCTTACAGGAGTAAAAAAGTGTCAACAACAACATATGAGCTTTAAAAGAAAAGTGGATCAGCATAGGGGCAGAGTCGAAATGTGGCAGAATATATGCCTAGAAATTGCACTTCCAGCACAAATCCTTTTATTGTTGATTCTATAACAAATGAAACGGCACAGATTTCTGAAAGGATCAGCCAAAATGAACAAGAAGAAGAAAAAAGAAAAGAAAAGCAGAAGAAGCGTCTGGCTATATGCAATAGATTTGTAGACTTTGGCATGCCGAGATTGCTATATTTTTGGTTTCGTCTAATGACCACAACAGGCATATAATGAGTACAGAACAAAATACGATGACCATTAACCTAATAGATTTTGTTCATTAAATTTCTTTAGAATTAATGTCTAAAAGTCAAAGAAAGAACTGGCGATTAAAAAGGGTCAACTGACCCTGAATATTGCTGAGACAGAACAAAAATCTACAGATCAATTCTATCGATGTTTATAATCAAATAAGACATATTTATTAAAAAAAAAATCAAATGAGACGTAGACACGATTTAAGTTGTTGCTGGATAATCGGATAGTCAGACTTTTGCATTAGAATCTGTTAGTTGCATGATGGTTTTTTGTCTACTAGCAACTAAGGTAGAGAGGAAGAGGTGATTGATTTCATTAAGGAAGTCCAAATGCCAAGTTCTTTTCTGATGGTAAGAGGAGCTAGAGCAGTTATTCATGGCTTGGGTTTCGTTGGACAAGATTATTAATGGAATTTATGCGTTATGTTATGCAAACAAGACGATGAAGATACTAACAACTATTTAACTCTTCCAAAAGGCCGGAAGGTAGCTTATTTCCATTTACCCCCTTTTTCCTCCAACATCTAAAAGAAGCCCAGTATACTAGATGGAAATAAACTATTTGCTAGGGGCTACTTGCAGTACCTCCTCATTTCTCTAAACATCTGACAGCTATTAAGAGAGATGGTTGTTAATGTGCACAAGCTATAGCTCTCTTTGCTGTATAGTAATTAGAAACATCAAATTTTTATGATGCTAAATTTAAGCAGAATATTGGATAGTGGTTCCCTCATTTCTCTAACTATATGCCGGACCAACCAAATCAAAGGGCGAAAACATAGTTCGTATGTTCAAGAAGGATGCAATACCAAATTGTTTGGTGGGAAATAATAACTTAATGCATCTAGACTTGAGAACCATGTTTGCCAGGCCACATTTTGCAATTACACCAACAATAGCAAAAGGCTCGTGTAATCTAAAAATAGAAAACAATTGTTGGGGCAGTAATAGTCTATATACCTGGAAAAGCGTGAGTTGTGCAGAGAGAGTTGTTGCTTCAGTTTGAAGGGTCTGAACTTTCCTCTCCAATTCAGACATATAGCGGGCCTTTCTCTCTTTTGATCGAGCAGCTGACTGCCGATTCGCCAAAATCCTGTACAATATCATCAATGTGTTGGTTGATTAAAGGAAAACAAAGTCCAAAGATGCATATATAGAAAATCAAGACTACCTAGTCTTGAATAATCATGGAACAACACATTACAACTGATCCGACTGAGCTAGAGACTGCCTTATTCTAAGGATTAGCTTAATCACATCACAAATCAATCGTAAATCTCAACGTTCAATTATTTCCAAAGAACAAAAACATATTCAACTCTAATACAGGACATGCCTATGGATAACAGACTAGATTATTAGAACAATGAGACAACTTGATAGCTCGAACTCAAGAATTCATAAAGATCCATTTCAAGATCCACTCTAAATCCATGATTCAAGAAAAATAATCCACTCACATTAACATTAAAATTCGAATCAACAACATAATCATACAAAACCCAAAACCAAAAAAAAAGTAATAATTACTATAATGATAAAAAAATATATATATAAAATAAAATACCTTTTGGCGCGCTTAGGATCAATAGTCCACAACTCAGCAAGCTTATCAGGAGCCATAGCTTTCTTAGCTTCAATATTACTCTCATTGAACAACAAACCCGAACTATCCACGGAATTGCTATGCCTATGCCTGGGCCTAGAAACGGCGCCACTGCCGCCACTCTTCTCACCCTCCTCCGCCGCTGCCGCCGCCGCCGCCGCGCCGCCACTCCCACCACCAGCATTGTCGAAAACAGAATCACCAATCCCAGATCCGGCACCAGCACCAGCACCGCCGCTGAGCTTCTCCATGTCCATGTAAGTCGAGAATAGATCATCCTCGGATCCCATCTCCTCAAAGCTCCCCGCCGGGGCGTCGAATGGGTCCGACGCCAGATCTAAGTCCTCCGGCAGCCGGAAGTTCACCTCCGAGTGGGCCCTTCGGTGGTGGGCCGGCCGCATTGCGACGGAAAACGGCGGCGTCTGGTTCAACAAATGCTTGTTGTTTGGATCTTGCATTTCTTGCGAATGATCCTGAAACTGTAGCTGTGGTAATAATTCAAAAAAAGCTTGCAATTATTGTTTCTTGCAGTTTGAGGAGCGGAGATTGGTGGGAGTAGCTGGGAGTACGAGTTGACGAAAAAGTGTGTGTGTGTGTGTGGGTGTGTGTGTGTGTGTGTTTTACTGGGTGAGAAATGGGGTGGACTTTTTGAGGGTGCAATGATTTCATGGTGTGGGGCATGCATGGGATCCGGCCCCCTGACAAGGATGCAACCAAAGGCAATTTCATGGTACTTCATGGCATGTGTATGGGCTAATTGAACAAGGCCAAAAAAAGATAGGGTTACCTTCATTGTTTTTAATTTTGTTTTGTTTTGTTTTAGTAGGTAATATTTGTTCTTGTAATTAGGTTTTGGAAGAATAAGAAAGGTGTTTTCGATAAATCGAAGATTTTCTTTATAAAAGTTAAAGTGATTATAATTTCAAAATTGTCGTGCACGTCCAGTTTTTAACCACTATTTGACTTTAAATATTGAAAAAATTAAAACACAATAACTAACAATAAATGACAATATCTTGCATGGATTTGTTTGAAGCAAAGGGTCATTTTGTCTAATTTTATAGTTCTTTGGAGGATTTTAGAGAATACATTTCATGCCAAGGACTTTGGAGGGGTAATTCTCAAGGACTTTGGGGGCTTTATAGTTGGTAAATGGTAAATATATACTTATATTTGTATGCATATGATGAACTTTAAGTCATGAGTTCTTTCATTAACAAGTGACACGCTTCGAATGGAAGTTCATAAATTTTTTAAGAGTTTTATAACTCGGCGATTGGGTAGTGGAGCACTAGAGCTGTCACAAATTTTTTGGCATTTCGAATCCTATATTCTAAAAAGTGTCTTATATTGTACAGAAGAACAATAAGAAGGTGTTTGGCTGAGCTTGTTCAAATAAGCTTATAAGCTCATATTGAGTCTACAAGATATTTTTGAAATTTATAAGTTTATATATTTTATTTCAAAAAAAAAATTATCAAAAATATTTGGATAAGATAAGAACTCATAGTTTAAAAGACATTCTTTGAACTTATAAGTTGTAATTCTATAAGGTAAAAATGATAAATTTATAAATTCTCTTAAGTATAATGATGGCGAAAAATACTAAAGTAAAATTAATTTTATATTTAATAAATACCTTTTCAAATAGTAATATTAGAAAAAAGAATAAACATATTTATTTTATTTCATCTTTTAGCATTAAACAACTTATAAGTTATTTTAAGAATAAGTTGGGAGAGCTTACTTCTTTTTTTTTTTAAGGAGCTTAAAAGCTTATTTTTTGGATCACTCTTTTACTTAAAAAATTATCACACAATTTTGAGGAGCTTATGAGCCCTCAAACATCTTATAGGTCATTTTGAGGAGTTTATAAATTTAGCCAAACATTCTCTAAGTGTAAAGATAAATCGCATTTTTATTTAAGAAATAATGTATACATATGGCAAGTCTATATACAGTGCAATAATAATGAAACACCATACTTCAAATAAAAGATCTTATTGTACCTGTTGAAATTGGCTTGTTATGACGACATTCGTAGTGACTAATCTAGAATTAAATCGTGTCAAATGAAAATTTATAGATAAAGCCTAGATAGTGTTGTCTATTTGTTAAAAAGTTTAGTGCAAATATCCCACGTCGGATATTTAGCCTTGACAATTCAAGTATAAAAGTGGTCAAGCGTGAAGTTAGTGCAAACTAATTCACAAAGGATTGCATATGGGTAGCCCACACATGCGTGCATCGCCCGCCCGCACGACCAAGCCACAGTCGTTTAGGCGAATTGTCTCGGTCTCGGGTTTGCTTTTTGATTGAAATAGCCACCAGGCAACAATTTTAATTTAAAATTTAAAATTTAAATTAATTGTTACAGTAATTAATAAATGCGGTTTGAGAACCGCTATTTTGACTTCAGAGATATTGGTTTGGTTGTCAACATGTCTTCACGTGTTGCCTGTTTTGCATCCAGGTTCAATGTCTATCCGTTCTTAACAGGGGCGGTTACCGCTTATATTAATGTGCCAGCACTTATGCTGGTTGTCTCTCGCCCTTGTATATAATTGCCTCTTGGTTCCCATCAAGACACACAAGAAAAACAATATAGAAATAACAAGTGTGTTAGAAGTTGTTCTCTTAAAAATTGATAAGTGTGAGAAATACTATATTTCTCTAAGTGCAACTCTGGTCAAGTGAGACCGGAAATACACTTTGTTCTTTTGAGATTGTGTGCTCTTATTTGCATACAAAACATTTGAGTTGATTAGTTTTCGAAGTGAGGTTCGAATTAGCAGTGCGGTTTGAAACGGATCTCTGAACTGCCTTATCTTGAAAGAAGTATCGCAAGCCCATCGCACCGGTTAGTCGGGTGAATATTTTTTTAAAGCTAACCGGCTCAACCGGTGATTCAATCATTGCAATACCAAATAAATACTGATAAGGTTACTAAATCTTGTTGTTTATTTATTTATTTGAGATTGTTTAATTGCTTTTAGTTATCGTGTTTTTGTCTAAAAACTGTTATTGCATTGTATTTATATTTTCGAATAAATCTACCAACAGGAATATCTTGTATTTTGATATTCAAGTTCATTGTTTTTTACAGCAGTAACTTTTTGAACTATTTATGATATCTTTTGTTGGATGAATTTCCATTTTTACAGAAACAACAAACCATAAGTATTTCGGTTCTGTTGCATCATTGCATGGATCAAATCTCACGATACGAATATAGCTCATATTGTAAATGTTACAAGAAAATAAGTTTATATATTTTTTAAAAATTAAAAAAAAATTCTATACGTGGGCAGATCGTATCTTGCATAACATCAAATTTATTGTGGAGGAGCCATTAGAAGTATCGCTTTTCTTTTGGCATATGCTAAGTAGTGAGTTAAATACGTGTTAGCTTAATTTCTTCGTTAGGTTTGATGTATATTGAGAGGTCCAATATTTAAACTTGAACTCTTCAAATTCCTTTAAAAAACGAAAGAATGAACGAAAGAAAGAAAGAAAGAAAGAAAAGGCAAATGTCATATTTAGCTTTTAATGTTGCATTTTAGTATTACTTTAGTTTTTAATTGTGACTTTATAATATCTAAACTTATATATTGGTTCAACATTCATTCATTTGGTGAATTTTCGGTGGGTTCTTTCTTAAAATGATATCTCATGACAAGCATATTCCTATTTTAAAGGCGAAACTATCATTTCATGATTATAATACAATTTAGATAAAATAATAAGAATAAGAATAATAATTGACCAAATAATAAAAAAGAAAGAAAAAGTAATTTTAATTGGCCAAAGAATTAAAAAAAAGGTTAAAAAGTTAAGGGTTTTCCTTCATATCAGTTTGGAGGATAAAAACACAATCAAGCATCCATCTTTACACAAAAAAATAAAAATTGAATTGTATAATCATGAAATGACATTTTTGCCTTTTAAATACGCTCATACTTGTCACATAATATCATTTCAGGCAAAAAAAAAACAAGTAAAAAATTCACTAGAGGAACTAATGTGGAATGAAATTATAAGTTTAGAAATTTTAAGGTCACAAATAATACTTTTGAAACTAAATTCATATTAAAATTAAATATTAAAAACTAAACATGACATTTTGAAAAAATAAAATAAAATAATCCAACCCATCTTCCAAAATAGTTTGGATAAGCTAAGGTACGGGTACCTGACAATGAAAGAACAGTGTCAGGCTCGAAGTCAATTGAAGACAGGCCCAATTCAAGTTGCTGGCCCCCGGCCTATATTTAATGATTAGGCTCGTGTTCAGAATGATTATTGGCGGAGAACTTAACCATCAGAAATCGATCGATTAATAAACAACCATTTTAACCCGTTGAGTCCAATTACTATTTTGTCCATGAGTCGTATTTTATTCCATTGATTTTATTGTTCTCTCTGTTATCTGAATCCAGATCTGTTCTTTCGTAATTTTTGACATTATGTTATGCGTCTTGATCGTGTTGATAATATTTCCGATGCATACCGGTGAAATTTTCTTTGTCGCGTATTTGTGTCGTTTCAAAATTGAATTTGAATAGTATTCTCGGATTCAAGGTTTATTAGAGTCTAATACTTTTCCCCTTTTCATTGATTGCATTGTCAACGAACCAATCCGTTTTAGTTCTTTCCTTGACTCAACCCGACTTAATTTTTAAGATTTTACTACACTCATTTATTTTCAATCAAATTAATTACAACACTGCATTCATTAACATTTTATAAAGTACAGAGCATTTTATTAGGAGTTTATAAATTGTTCAATTTAAAATTTCGCCAAACACTTTCATAAGCCTTAAAGGTCATCCAAGTAAGGACACATGTGAATAGTTTTATTTAACTCTATTTTGACATGTCTGAAAGTAAAATATTATTTATATGAATTTAAATAAGCATTTTGTTATTCATATTTATCCCAAAGAATCCATCACTTATCCAATATCTAAAATAAAAACAGATTAATTTCTATTCAAAATAAAATAACAAAACTAAGTTTTTATTTATAATATTTTTAATTAGTTTAATTTTAAATAATGAAAACTATTTGACACTTAATAATTAATCCTACATAGAAGTTGCAAAAGCTTTCATACATTGATTATACCAAAATTAATATTTAAATTGAACATATATTCTATTATTAAATAAAAATTTTAATATACTTATTTATTGATTTATGTTATAGAAAAAGTTAATTTATTTTTATCAAATATACATATATATATATATATATATATATTTCCCGTGCTTTGGCACAGGTAAAATACTAGTACATAACAAAAACAAAAATCACATTCACAAAAACTTGAACCCATAATTTAAAATTATAGGACCTCCAAATAAGGCCTCATCAACAAACACCTTTTAATTAAACATTCATTTGAATGGGTTTAAAGAAAAGTGTTTATCGAGCCGTGTTATTTATCGTAGAATTTTTTTTTGAAGCAAACTATTTTACGATGCAATAATTAAAAGTATTTTAAAATGTGTTTTTATTTGAAACTACTATAAATAACTTCTAAAAAAGCATATTTTGGGTTGTTTCTCTATTTTTTTTTTTATAAAAGCTCTCTATTTTTTTTTTATAAAAGCCCAATTAAATACTTTTTATTTAACGGTAGAAATAAAGTCCACACATTCAACGGTGGGAATCGAACCCAAGACCTTTAGAATCTTGGGGCCTCAGCTTTGCCAGTTGAGCTAGGCCTCATCGGTAAGTTTGTGTTTAGTTCAGACGTGCTAATGTGCGATGTACACACAAAATGAAGTGTTTTCAATTTGAATTCGACTGATTGTGGCTTGACTTCTAATTTGAAAAACGAATGCATTGGAATAGGCAAAAATACTATCTCTAAAGTTCTACTTGCCTACAATTTAATGCGTGACTTAAAATTCAGTGCTCAAAAGATCAAAAAGGGTCTAAAAACATAAAGTGAGAAACTGCATTGAAATATGATGGCCACTCGCCATGGATGTTACAAACTTTATCTACGAATATATGCATTGAAGACACATGCTATATCTACAACTCTAATACATTAAAAGATTGTCGGTTTTTTTAAGAGGGGAAAATTGTACGCTTAATGCAATCTGAAAGATTTTAGGAATTCAATGAAACAAAGATAAATTGAGAAATTGACAACTTCACGGGCAATATTAATTAGCTTCATGGGGTACTATATTGCCAATAATTACAAGTCTGATTCCGTAACGGCTTTGAGTGTTCAGAACTTTCTGGATAACTTGTTTGATTTGATTTAGGAGAAATTGTAATTTAATTATTGATTGATCACATCTCAATCACATGTTGAATCTGGGGCTATCTTCAACAATTCAGCTCCCAAAGATGATGTATGATTTTTATGTAGAAGATCCTAAAGAGAATATGGTTTTTTTTTTTTTTGGACAAAAAGAATGTCCTTTCGAAGAAAAAAAAATTAGTTGATCCCAAAAATAGAAGATTTCACTATTTATATTTTTAGCTTATAGATAGGATACTTGACATAATTTTTTGATATGTTGTACCCTAATATTAAAGGTTAGAATTAATTTATGTTATATAATGCAAATGGATTTTTTCTTTAAGTTTATGTTGGATCTTTTCGTATTATGGGTTTATTTTTAACTTCTTTAATTAGGTTGATGAGTTTTTCGGCTTTTATAATGATGGCATATATTAATATTATATTGGGTTGTATATTTGTAAGTGGTCTTTTGGGTTTGACCCGTATCATTAGTCCTCCAAATTTATTAAGTAGAGATATAATTTCTATTTGATGAACTTATAATAATTATTTTTCTTTCCTCGGTGTATTTTTATTATGAGCCTTGTAATGTCTTGTATTTAATCGTGTTAATATGTCAAGCCTGGTTGTTTTTGTATTAGTGCATCAATGCGATAATCACTGATCCAGACCCATTTAGTAATTTTTGAATTTTTTTTGTTTCCCTTATGGCCACCTATTACCCCCGCTTGTCTGGCTTCATCTTCTTCATTTTTCATTTCTTCTTCTGCTCTTTCTTCTTCCCTTAACCAATTTAAAGCAATAGAGTTCTTTGCTGGTGACGCTTCTACCTTTGCAGCTCTTTTCATAGTTTGTTTGCATAGGTTCTTTCCAATCTCCTTTCTACTTTTGTTTTTCATAGACCTCTAGAATGGATAGCTACTGTGGTGATAGGCATAGTGACGCACCCTTGAGTGATCCCGCTCTAAATCGGGTTATAGATGAGTATGATGAAGGTAAGACTGGTAGTCGTAAGCTTAGCGTTCGTAAGGCTTGTAGAACTCGAGCTAAGTGTACTTCTTTGTTTTCTAAATTTAAGAAATTCAATGTCCCAGGTTCTTCTTTTGGAGGTCTTCCCTCTAATAGTGATTTGCCTTTAAGTCCTTATAGTTTTGGCTCTAGTGAAGAGGGTTATAGTGATAACCCTGGGGGCAGCTCTCTTAGTCTTTGCATCCCCACTCCTTTTGATTATTATACTGCGCCTAGTCAGAACACTAGTGGATCTTGATTTTCAGTTATAGTTTCTTACTTCCACCTTAGTTCTTTATATTTGTAGGTGTATATATATAAGGTTCTATGAATCACTTTTGGACTTAACAGAATGAAAATTCAGTGAGCACCTTTAGTTCAAGCGTGACAGCCCTTAAACTTGAAGATCCCCACAGTGGACGCCAGTGAAGCTGGGCTATTCTCAATATTCCAGCTCCCAAATATGGTGTATGATTTTTATGTAGAAGATGACGAAGAGAATATGATTTCTTGAAGAAAAGGAATGTTTTTTTCCAAGAATAGATGATTAGTTAGTCCCAAAAATAGGAGATTTCACTATTTATATTGTTACTTATTGATAGGAAACTTGGCATAATCTTGTAAGATGTGGTGCCCGAATATTAAGGTTTAAGATTAATGTTTTTTATATAATGTAAATGGGCTTTTTCTTTAAGTTTATGTTGAGTCTTTTCTTATTGGGGGCTTGTTTTTAGCTTATTTAATTAGGTTGATGAGTTTTTAGGCCTTTATAATGATGGCGTATATTGATATTATAGTCGGCAGTATATTTTTACGTGGTCTTTTGGATTTGGCCCGTATCACATGTCAACTCCATATAATTACAACTATCCAACTATAATCATAATCATGGGATTATACAATTGTTTTGAGTCGATGAATTTCATTATAGATAAAGAAACATTTGTAATGTATTTATGACGAAACTCTCTTAAAACACAATTAAATTAACAATTAGTTTGATAAGATTTTTTACTAATAAATTTGTTATAAATAAAATTCACGAATTTTATAAATTTGTTGTAAATTTATTTTGTTGGGGAAGGAGATGTTTTGCCATAGTTGTGTAGATGTTTTACAAAAATAATATACATATATATGACTATGCCAACATAGTAAAATTATTAAATTATTAAATAAAAGATAATAATTAAATATCATTGTATTAGTTTGCAGATTTCATTTTATTTTCATGGCACATCAATTAGCTTATATTGATATAAAAACTAGTGTACGTATATATCATTCAAGGTGGCCTTAATTATTTTCAGACTAATAAAATATCTTACTACCAACCATTAAAACGTGGCTACATTCGATATTTATCGTTTCTAGATTTTCACATTGTAAAAAAAAAAATCACACAGAAACGCACGCACATATAATCTTCATGAGTTATGACGCACACCCCGGTGATTTCAGCATCAGCCACCTTTGAACCGCCGCCTACCGCGGCGGCCTTACGGCTGATCAGGCCCTCAACCGTGAATCAAACCTTTGACCTAATGAATTTATTTATTTATTTTGAAGCAGGCTAAATGAATTTATGAAGACACGATGAGATAAATTACATTATTAATTGTAGAAAAGCTAACTCACCTTAAAAAGTTAATCCACATGTCGAGAATTATCGAAGTCATTATTAAATAAATCATATCTGAATTTGGGGCGATTGTACCTTTCAATCTCCCATTAGCGCAGCCACTAAATACAACAAGAAACAACTGAAAGTGTGAAATTAATATAACGGGATACTCAATAATAATGCAAGATCTAAGATTCGTTTGAATGAATTTAAAATAAAGTACTTATTGAGATGTCCTTTTTACAATAGATTTTTTTTTAAGTCAATCAGTTTTATTTTTGGATACAATAATTAAAAGTGATCTAAAAAAGTACTTTTATTTGAAATTATTTTGAGTAGTTTCTAAAAAAAATTTCTCTTTTGGCTTTTCTGTTGAATTTATTTTATTTTTTTTTTAAGTCCCTTTAAACACAAATTTTTTTGTTCTAAATTTTTTTTTTCAAAAAATAAGTACTTTTTCTTTATACAAACCCATCCAAATAGGCTTCTAATATGCTCTGGTGTCATATTAAATGACAACTTCATTGATAAGGTTAAACTGTTAGAAAGGAGAATAATTAAATATTTATTGTTCTCAGTATAAATTAAAAAGAAAAACTGAATAACCGATTAATGAATTTGGCCCATCACACATGGCACAGGTCGGTGAAAAATCAAAGGGGTCCCCATACGTGAAGTGGACAGAGTCCTGTCAGTTCGATACACCAATATATTGCCTCAGCCACATGTCTTCACGAGTCTCTTATGTAGAAATTTTAACTTTTTTCTTTTATGATGAGTATAATATTTGGCTTATTATAGTTCTAAAATAATTTATTTTTTTATTTTGTGGATTTAGTTTGGTAAATTAACTTAAATAATTTTGGATTATATCCACGTTTTTTTTTTTGAGTAAATCATCAATTGCATCATAAATATGAGCCATCAATGGTTATTTTATAAAAACATATCAAAAAGTAAAAAATAAAAGAAGAAGAAAAAGAAGAGGAAAATTCTTACCCGAATCTGGTTTGGCCGAACCCAACAAATCATATGATAAATGTATTGCACTTACCAAGTGATTAGTCACTCTCTCTAAATTATCGATCATTGACAGGGTAAGTGTAAAATACTCGCCATATTATTATCACTGATTCGACCAAATCGAATCTAGACTAGAATTTCCCATAAGAAAAAGAAATGAAGAATAACGCTTTTGGCAGAAAATAAAATTTCCACATCTTGAAGTCTGAGACCCACCACTTGAATTAGACAAATTAGACCTTACCGACAAATTCTATTTATTTTCATAATAGTAACAATCGATTAATTACACTAACACCTTCTTTGACATGCTTAAATTACAAACTTTCCCCCATATCTTGTATAATCACAATGGCCTCTCCTCTAAATTTGCACAATTAAAAAAACTGAAACAAATAACAAAACGTGTAAAATGACCTAGTTACTCTCACTTCAAAATAATAAAAATATCAAATTTTCGAAAAAAGGTTTTGCGCTTTCGAATTCGGTATTTCGGGATTTCAAGTAATGCTTTTCATTCAAAATCTTAGCACAATGGGGAGTTTGTTAAACAAAAATTTGGAAGAGAGATCACTATAACTATAACGTTTGGATTGTTTTTTGTTTTGATTGATTTGCAAAACAATTTTGTAGAACGACCCTGTAAAATGCAGTTTTTAGTTTCTGAAAATGCAAAAAGCTGTTTGGTTGGTTGTTTTGAAAAATAATCATGAAATTAATACTTGCAAAATGTGTTTGAATGAAATTATTTTGAAATGTAAATAACACACACACACAAAAAATATATATGGAATGTCTATTTTTATAATTAAGAAAATTTATTTTTGGAGTTTATAATGGAATTGAGATAATTATATGTTTCCAATTTATTTTGATGATTTATAATAGTTCTAGCTAAAAGAACTATATAAATTTGAAAAATTGAGAGTTGTTATATATTATTCTTTTTTATTTAAATTTGTAAATGAATTAACAAAATAAGTTTTTTATTTATAAATTTTAACAAAAAATAAATTTTATGACTAAGAATAACTAACTATACATTAGTTATATAATATTAATTTTGCTTGATTAATATTATCTACTACTAAAAATTCTATTTTGTAAAATGTTAAATATTAAATTACTGATAAAAAATATAGTTGATAGTATGTTATTTTTACTTAATTTTAGGCCTTAATTATGCTTATTTTGATTAACGTTGGATCTTAAATTGGTTAAAATTTCACAAAAGTTAATTCTTACTTGAAATAGGTGAAAATTGATGAAAATGAGCTAAAAATGAGCCAAAAGATGGTAAAAAGTGCAGAGGGATATCGTATAAGAAAGCTGAAGAGCTAAATTTGGAAATAATCATGTTCGTCGCACAAGACGTGCTCACGCCTTATAGGCTGAAAATCCTACACGGGAATGGAAAAGAAAAATCTTGATATGGCAAGAGTTCAACTTGAAAACAAATTCCCTTACTTGCCTACGACGCTTAGGATTTGTCAAAAAATTATCCTAGCCTTATTAGGAATTTGGTTTAGGGTTTAATCCCTATATATACCCGATTATATCGTATTGTTTAGATATCTTGGATTTCAATATTTTATTCTAGTTCTTAGTTTTTCTCTTTAGAATTTTCAACTTTTATATTTTTGTTGTTATTATGGTCATGCGTGGTTAAACTACTTTATTCAGTCAAGGAGTAAATCGAGCCAACGTTTTCTTCAAGGATTGTGAGATCTAATCGATTTGCTTGTCTTTTAATTTTATGCAGTATTTGCGTATTTTTCTATGCTTTTTGGGAAAACTACATCTCTTATTGTTGTTTTGTTAGTTGTGCAATTAGGGTCCATTGCTCAATTAATTTAACTTTATAGTTCCAGTTGAGGAAATCCAATCCGTAATTGTTTGATTGAATCAACACAAGTGGAAAGTAGTATAATTCGTTATACTATGAAAAATACATAATTTAGTTTCGAGCAACCACGTTTGTAGGTTTGTTGGCTAGGATTTGGGTCTTTTTAGTTTTTAATGCTGTTAACGGGTTAAATCCTATCGTTTGACTAGGGTTATTCGTCAATTAGGGATTATTCATAGCATTCGCATGTCTAGTCTATTATTAAGGAAAGATTAGGTTAGACAAATTCTCTGAAGGCTATAACCAATTTATTGCATGAATTGAAAGCTATTTTTGAATTAATGATCAATCCATGGAAACGTTGGGCGAGGAATTACCCTTGATTGAGTCTTTATTCTTATAGATTTACTTTTGATTTCTTTATTGCTTTTATTAACTTGTTATTCAAAATCCCCTTGTTTTACTTTCTTTTTGACGCTTGGTTATCTTGGAAAGTAGTCGATAAGTTATTCCCTGTGGGATCGACCATTTTCACTCTATCTACAAATTACTTTTGTAGTTAGAGGAGTCGGATTTATTTTTGGTGGATTCGACACCCATCAACAGTAAAATATTTTTATTTTAAAATTTTAAATAAAATAATAGTTTTTTATTTTATAGATTATTTTATTATATTAATGTTTTCTTTATTTTCCTATACTGCATTTATGGTAAATTTAAGTGTACAATGAATTATACTCTTTCTTCTCATTTGAGTTGAGAAAATATAAAACTGTTTAGCTAACCACATTATGGTAAATATAAACTATTTTGCGTGATTTACTTTTTATTTTGATGGGATCATATTTGGTAATCGATCCACTTCACTCCGAGCAAAGGTATAATCCGAGTAAAGGTGTCCGACGGTTCGAGTAAAAAGGTAAACGAGTGCTGATCAGGTCCTATTCTATAAGATGGAACACAAGTGAGCCTAATCGGAAGTGTCTCCAGCGAAGACCCTCCAACGCTCAAATCAATATTCGAACGGGGATTCGGAAAGTAATATTATGTGTAAAGTGAAATTGGAAAGTTTACCCCTGTGAACAGTAATAATATATTATTTATAGAAATTGGAGACGGATGGGCCGGACTAGGGTTGGACCGGCCCAGCCCTACTGTTCATACAGAGGATATTCTCGGCACGTGCCGTGGATATGTTCGGGTACAACCATTATCAGAGACAGTTATTTTTTGGACCCCTTTCGAGGATGAAGGGGAACCACCCGTGGAGGGTTGAGCCCCTTATCGAAGAATAAGCTGCTGAGGTTCGTGGAGACACTTGGAGGGTCGAGCACGAGGTGAGCTATACTCGAACTCCGAGAAGGCAGCAAACACGTGGCAAGTTGGGGATCAGTCACGTGTATGACTTTTTCCCTCCACATGCCCAACTCTTGTTGGTCTTACGCTTTGAGCTGGCACCGATGTGGCAAAATCGAATTCCACCGTATCATATTTATTTTTATTTTTTATTTTCCAATTTTTTGCCCTTCTTTTTCCTCATAATGCACGTCAAGCATTGGTTCTCTTTCACCAAAAGCGATGATGATTATGAGATTGAAACATTTATTTATTAATAAAAACATAGGATTTAATTTTTGTCATGTCATTTGATTATTATTCTCTGCCGTAAGCCATAATTAGTGGGATAGAATCCAGAACGCACGGAAAATGGTGATAATGATAAAACATTACTAAATGCACATAATCAATGGTCTAATCATTAAATATACTTTTTACGGCCTCAAATTTCTTTCAAAACAGTTCAAAGATTGCGATAATTGATTCTTTTATATATCTACTTTTATAAAGTGTATATATTGATTTATAGAATCAACTTTGAGTTGTTAAAGTCGCTGGAGTTGTAGTTCAGTGGTGGAGCTTCGAACCAGCATCAGTAAAGTTTTAAGTTTGAATCCTCTTGGCATCTTCTCTTTTCTCCTTGAGTGAGTGTGTGCATGTGTCTTTTCAATTGACATCTATGGAGCGTCCCGAATTGATTGTATTTAAAAAAAAACTTTGAGTTGTTTAAAGAAAAGATAAATTTTAATATTATTCTCTCATTAAATAAAGTGGTTTATGCACAAAAAGAGCACAACTTTAAGTTTAGTAGAGAAACAAATGCATAAAATATGGAGTTAATTCCAATCACATCCCTCTAAAATTGTCAAACTATAAAGTTTTTCTTGTAATTTTCATAATTACACCAACACTTCTTACGAGTTTAACGGTTTAATAAACGTTACTTTCTGTTAGGTTTTTGTACATTTTTAGAGAAAAAATATCACTTTAAACTCTTCGTGTAAAATCTAAATGCCCAAAAATTTGTTTGAATGAATTTTCAATAGAGGAAGTAGGATTTTTTTTAAGAAACTTTTTGATGCATGAAAAATGAGGGTTCTCTCTCTCTTCTGTTTTGGATATAGAAATGAGAAGAAAAATTTTATTATCTTTTTTCAATGAACTAATGGATAAATATGTCTTTACAAATAAATAGAGTTTTTGTTTTTTTTTTTAAATATTTTGAATTTTGGGCAATTTGAACCTTTTGCATAATTTGGTGTAGGTTTTCTAATTATACAAATTTACAGAGGATGTCAATATAATTATAAAAGTCATATGCGGAATTTAATAATTTGACTATTTTGGAAATGGGTTGGGGTGTAATTAACCATGTATTATATATGTTATATACTTGAGACTTTAACCAATGAATCAACTTAGGACCTCTCGTTAAAGTTGAGTTGAGATGTCACTTCTTCTCAAATGGTGATGGCTTATCCATCTCATTTTAATTTCTTCATTATTTGGATTGAAAATTTTAAACACTGGAGAAAAGTTTAGAGCAAATTTTTAAAAATAATTTCGAAAATAATCTCAAAAACATTTGTAACATAACAATTTAATTTATATAAGTGGGATCGAGTACCATAATCAAAATTCTCAAGCACCTCTTATTCAAAAAATTCTTATATGAATTTGGTATTTGGACCTCACTTATGGATCATTTATGGACAAAAAAAGGTTGAAACTATGTTATATTTTGTATGTTTACTTAGGACCGTCAATGGAGCAAATTTTAATCCAAATTCAATACGAGTTTGATCCGAATTTTAGCATATTTGATCGATTAAAATATCCGATAAATTAGATCAATTATAAATTAAGCAGAACGATTCATTAAAAATCCGAATCCAAATTTTAATAATATTTTTTATCAGATTAATAACCTTATGTGCATAATATTAGTAAAAAGGTTTAAATATAATGCAATATATAAACAATAATTGCCCTAACCAAAAAAAAAACAATAATTACCAATAATACACTATTTTTTTTTATTTTGAGGGTAATTTTTTAACAAAATAATATCCGATCGAATTTTCTTATCGAGTTCTGTACTTTTTATCGGATTTGAACTCAATAGTATTGAATGCTAATCTAATATTATTCGGATTAAATTCAAATATTGAAAAAGCTTATCAAATTTGAAGTTTTTAGATTCATTTCAAAATTTGATCCATTGACAATCCTATATTGATCTTTTATATAATTGAATTAATAATATAATATAATTTAAATCGTTTGATGCACGAAACTCAAATTGAGTACATAGAGGAATTTACCCCTCCCCCTCTCCAACTATTTGTGATTTTGAACAGCTTCCAACGACAACAAACACAAAACTCGCTGTCATTTGGGGTATCGTACACTCTCCCCTACATTTTTCGTATCATTGCTTCTTCCAAACTACCATCTTTTCTTACAACCTAAAATCTCTCCACTCTCTTCTTTATCATAAACTCTGTTCTTGGTCTCTGTTACTGCAGACGAGAAAAGGTAAACAAATAAATGATAGAGAGAGAGAGAGAGAGAGAGAGAGAGAGAGAGAGAGAGAGAGAGCTAGCCCTTTGTTCCATCAATCTCTACCCTGTTAGGGAGGGATCAAAGATTTTGTGTTCTTGAAAATTTGCTTATGTAGTTTGGCACAAGTTCCTAACTTCAGGTAGGACTGTTACAACTTCCCCTTTTTCTTCTCTCCCAAACAAACCTCGCACATCCTTGTAGTTTGTATATGCCATTTCGCATTTCTTCTTTCTTTATCTTGTTTAGTTGTTTGTGAAAAATTTCTAACAGAGCCAAGAAAAACAAGATAAGGGATTTTGGATTATTTCAAAAGAAGATGAATTTTGTGTTTTCAGTTTCTTTTGTGGTCCGATTTGCATTTGAATGTTTGTGGATGAAACAAAATCGTACTCTCTACGCATAGCCTTTCACAACTACTACTCTGAAATTTGTAAAAACCTCTGACTATATATAATTTTAGCCCTTTATTTGGATTTGGGACTTCATATTTTGATGAATTTCTATCAACGGCCACGCCGCCTGCTGCTGGACGTGCAATCACGGCGGTCCGCCACCGAGCAACGGCGGCGGAAGCTACAGCCCGGCGGCGAATTTCGACACCAACATGGTCATAATCCTCGCGGCCCTCCTTGTGCGCTTTGATCTGCGCGCTCGGGATAAACTCCATAGTCAGATGCTTTCTCCGGTGCGCTAATCGGATGAGTTCGGACGGCGGCGGGGACGCGCAGCCGCGGTTCGGGAGGAAGGGTCTCAAGAGGGCGGCGCTCCGCCGCATCCCGGTGGCGGTGTACGGCGCCGATGAAGGGGTGGCGTTCACGGACTGCCCCATATGCCTTGGTGAGTTTCTTGATGGGGAGAAGATAAGGGTGTTGCCTAAATGCCGCCATTGTTTTCATGTGAAGTGTGTTGATATTTGGTTGGCCTCTCATTCCTCGTGTCCCACTTGCCGGCGGTCGTTGGCAGAGGAGGCGGCGGAGCCCGGCGGCGATGTGGTGGTGGAGGTTGCTGGACATGGTGATGCGCCGCCTGCGGAGGAGGTGGGTTAATTGCATTTGTAAATGTTTTTAATTTCTTTTTTTATTTTTATTTTTGTGGTCTTTGATGCTTGATCTTTTGCTTGTTCATTGACACGAGCCTTTTGGGACTGGCTTTGTTCATGCGCGTGTAAATACCAAAATGTTTTAGTTCTAATGGCTCAAATTTGGTGTCAGGGTTGAATGTAGAGTAACGCATTTCTTGATTTTGCACATGGAAAGATAATATACTTATTTCATGGTTTATAATTGCTCCAATGTTATTCGCTTTTAAGTCAAGAATAAGAAATTTTTATTTTGAGGGGACGCAAGTTGAATTTTTATAAATACAACATATCAAGTGCAGTATAAAATACACCTTTACGAGGTTACGATGGCTAATCCTTGATGAACTTATTGCAAGTTGATTGAAATTTGAGGTTCCAACCACAATCAACTTCGTTACATTGCACATTAAAGATTCTGATTCCAAGATAGCATGAAAAGTGTCTCACTTTACAAAGGAGTAGAAAAAGTGGAAAAAAACCAAAAGCCTTCAGCCTATATCCATGTTATAAATGTCCAAAACAAGGCAAAAATATCTTATTCTATGGTGAATATTACCTAATATTAACCATTTATTTATTAGGTGAAAAATAAAATCAAGTATGAGAAATATCTCAAATCATGCTACTCGAATCTTACAAATATGCCAATGAGGTATTATTTCGACGGTAAGGTGGAAGTCCCATAATCTTAAGAGTTAAGACTGATAGTTAGATTTCCCACATTCATGGATATTAATCTAGTAGTTTGTATTTCTAGTTCTTCATTTGGAGTAGTGGTATAATTGATTGATTGTAATGAATCGATTTTTACCGTAGTAGTAGTAAAAATAATAATAAAGAAATCTTACATACAAGTACAATTTGATATGAGCGGAGTACTTCTCATCTTAATTAAATCTGATTTGATTTCTCACAAGAACAAATTTTGCTCTTTCAAGTCCAAAGTTTAAGATGATTGCTTTTACTTCGTTATTTGTTTATTCGTTCTAAGTCGGAAATTTCGGCTCACATTAGGTCCGATAAAATCAGTATTAATCACATAATAAGTAAATTACATTTGTCGTAGAATTAGTTATTGGGTGGGGTTAGATTTGATTTAGACTAGAATCAATCAAGTTCATCCTAGTTTCATTCTTTCATTTTTTTTAAAATATATAAAATTTGTTGTGATTGATACAAGCACTAGAATATGGATCCAAGCAGTATGTTGTGAATGCAAAACCACAGAGGGCCCTGATTGATTAGAAAAGGCACATGCGATGGATAAGAATAAGAAACATATCATGTTTTGGAATACAGAGAATCAAGACAGTGTGCTCCTTAAAAATGGAATCTCACTCATAACCCTTTTTCTTTTGCTCTTCAACTTCAAATAGCGTGACAAACAAACCAATTTTTTCACCTAAATCACAGTAGTCTTTGATTTGGACAAGTGGTGGAGGCATCCTCCAACATAGGACCACCTTTGTAATGGCTTGATTCAACAACACTATCTGTATCCTAGATTTTCCTAACATGGTCTGGAACTAAAACATCGCTTGTGAGTGGTGGTGTTTCAAAGTGGGAATGAGAAAACATTGACATGCAATTCCGTATCATTTATTATAAAACGGCGCTACATTGTCTCCTCCACTCATCAATAAGTAGTTGAGATAAGGAAAGAGAAAAACTTATGATATGAGATTTTTTTTGAAGATTTTCTTGTCTTATCTCAACCACTTATATAGTTATCTCAACTAATTATTTTCACATGTTTGAAACGGATCGAGCCTCTTAAGGATAGTGAATTTTCAATGGGGGTGACCCTTTGAACTTGTCTCGAACCTCTGGTGAACTTGCAAGATCAGATTGCTCAAATGGTTTGAGTCACTAGAACTTGACCTACATGCTCTAGATAGAGCTACCGTTATGGACGCCGGGAGTTGATTTAACGAACGGCCTCACACACTCAAGTTAGGATTGAAAATCAAAAAAGTTCAAGGACAAAAAAAAAAAAAAAAAAAATCTAGAAAGCAATTGAAAACGGATAACTTGTGTATATTACTTTTCCATGTACAGAGTTGGCCGTGGGGTTATTTACCGTGGTAGAATTGGTGGGTGCCATGTGGCACTATCTGGTAGCTTTGTAGCAGTTCGGATTTTTTACTACAAAACAGTGCTACATCTCCTCCTACACTCATCAAAACATGCTATGTGTATTGATGAGCGGTTGAGATAAATAGGAAAATTTTTGAAGATTCTCTTTTCTCATCTCAATCTCTCACCAATACATGTGACGTGTATTGATGAGTGTAGGGGGAGATGTAACAATATTTTGTAGCAGAGGATCTGGATTGGCTTTGTAGTCTGATTTAGGGGAGGGTAGATGCCACCCAACTGGGTTTTTAACCTTTGGATAAGGTATTATGATGTAATTTTTTTTAACATTTTTTGATATCATTATAGTCAAATTCAATGGCTAAAAACACTAATTGGACTATAACAACATAGATAGCATGAATAAAATTCTGATTTAGATGATCTCACTTAGGCCCAAAAAGGTGTCTTAAGCCTTATGAATTGGGCTTCCTTCTTAACTGCTTGGGCCTTAGTATGTGCTAATAAAGCCTTATGTTGTCATGGACATGAAGGCCCTTTGCTAACTGAGTACTGATTTTAATCTTTGGTAGTTTCTATTCTATTTTGGCCATTATTTCTTATGTTTCTTTCTTTTTCCTTTTCTTTTTTTGATATTATACTTTCTTCAATATGTAATGATATAGTTGTCTCCAATTGTGTCAATATTTAAGATTTTCTTATTCGTAATATAAATCTTCAAATTCTATTTACGTTGCCAGATTGTATAAAAGAACAATTTATAGGTGTTTTTTCATATTTTGATTCTTTAAATAGAATTTACATATGTTAAACCTAATATTTTTTGACTGCATCATAACCCACAGTAATATTTTTATTATAATATTTTAGAATTCCGTGCTTAGCGCGGGATTAATACTATTTAGCATATATTTTGAGGAAATTGATTAATTATATAACAAATGTTATCGCATTTATCATGTAATTTATGAAATGTGGTCAAATCGAGTTGTAACTAGAGTTAAAAATTATTACCAAGAAGTTGAAACCCTTTATTTATTTATTTATTTTTTGGTTTGGACCCCTTTATGCGACACTGTAAAATGTATATACCATCCAATAAGGTTTAAGCAAGAATGTGATGGGTAAAGTGTAACAAATAATACAGCTATAATCCAAACTTAGTGAAGAGTTACTTTAATTCAACTTATTGTTTTGCACTATTAACTTTCTAATTATTCAAGCACACGTGTACGTAATCAATACCAAAACATAAGATTGAAAAAAGAATTAAGATAACAAAGTTACGTCAGAACATTTTATTTCCTTGAAAATAATACCATTGAAGCATGAAATGAGTATTAGGACCTATTTGATAATAAAGTTCGCACATAAGATACTTAATGCCTTAAGTGGGTGGGGTCCCCTTATTTTGGTATTTTATAAGTGTGTTTGTTTTGGTATGATAATTTTCTTAATTTAAATTCTTTAAAAATGTGTATGCTTGATTTGTATGTGTAATATGATATTAAGGATGCAAAAATTCAATTTTGCTCCCATGGAATGCCATTTTTTAGTAATTTCATATTTCAATTTTAGGGATAAGATGGACAATATACAAGAGCCAATTGAAATGCATAATTTGAAATGCCAAAAACTCACCTCCTAGGTGAGATTGTTATATCGTATTATATGGCATTCCTAATGCAAGCCGGATTACAATTGATCGGCTCATAGGAAATTTGACGAGAAATCAAATGCGCTAAAAGATACATTTCAAGGGATCCAAATGTTTTATAAGCATGTATCAAAGATGTCTTTAGTATTTTCTAACTTCAACCCTAATATTGCATCCTGTGCTATCATAAAAGGAAATCAAGTAAGATGAAACCTTAAAAAAACTGCTTGTGAATTGTGATCATCGTCTCTTGTGGATAATTAAGTTTGCTATTGTGGGTATGAGAGAGCACTTGCAGTGAGAACTGAGAGTTGTTTTACTGGACAGTCTATAAGTATATTGGAGGGTCTGGTATCCCACATCGAAGAACAATGCTGCTGACGAGGTGCAGAACAGAGTATATTACGATAAGGAAGTGCACACCGCTCCATACTTACCTGGACGGGGTCAATGGGTGATCCAGAAAGCCCATGGCCTAGGTTGGCGACCTCTATTGCACTTGGGAGGGGCGCCCGCCTAAGGTCGGCCCAAGTGGTCGAGCCTACGTCATAATTTGTGGTAGAGGGGGCCTGCGTTCGCGCGGCCCCTATCCAATACTAGTCCTAATTTTATGGCAGTTGGCCCATTTGCGATCTTTTTTATTCGGATCAAAATTAGCTCTATAAGGTGACGGTGCTATCTTACAAACAAATTTTATTTGCGTTCCTCTTTTCTCGTTGTAATTTATGTAAGGCTCTCATCTCAAAATTCTCGTTGTTCCTTAGATTTCTTTTAATTTCTTGTTTACATGGTTGATTTTGGGCTAAACCCTGAATTTTGATTTCAAGCTTTGTTTAAACCTCCGCCAAAGGCTTGCAGAAAAATCTCTTTATTTGCAGCTTTCTTGCTTAAGTTCCGCTTTTGGTTTCATGGGTTTTTAGTTAATTGTCGAAATTTTGTTTGTTTTTTGTTTTTCTCCTCATATTTCTTTTGAATGGGAATAATGATTTTGTAAGTAGCGGAGTAAAACTGGAGAAAGAATCTGAGACGTGCATTAAGTGTTTAGAATTGCAGGATAGTTTGAAGTAGAGAAAATATGGATCTCAAAATCGTCGAAGTTGAGGATGAAGTTAAAGAGTGTTAAAACAGAGGAACGAAGAGCTTGGAAAAAGCATTCAAATCTTGGAGTGTGAGAAGAACAAGACTGAAGGTGAGAATGGAGTTTTGGAAGGCGAAATGTGAATAACCGGAGATTGCAGGTAATGGAGTTGGAGAAGAGATTGTCTGCTGAAACGGCCAAAATGGGCTCGTTTTGCCTAAGATGTATTTTGGCGAAGACGAGTCAAGTAGGTGGGCGGTTTGTGGTGAAAATGGAAGCTGAAAATGAAGCAAATGAGGATAAGGATGCATCAGATGCTTTTGCTGCTGATTCTTTGAAAACTAATGAATGTGAAGTTTGATATTCAGCTTGTTCATGACTTCAATGTTCGTAACTATTGTTATATTTTGTAGTAGATGAAGAGTTATAGAATACAACATCTAACAAAGTGCTTCGTTGAGGTTTGAAGTAATTACAGATAAATTCCGAAAATTACATCTAATACCCCTTTCATTAACGAACGTCAAGAAGCCCCGTTGGAGAAATTGAATTTACAAATATACCTTAATTATTTTGTTTAGAGAAGGGATAATTACATCGCCTTCTCCCGGAGTTTCACATAATTACGGGATGACCCCTTTATTTTTAGGAAATTAGATCTACCAGCCTTGCTGCTAATGGATGTGATACGTTGAGTAGGTATGCGGCTAACCGATGCTTAACAGCTTATACACTCTTCAATCTTATAATGTGTTTCGTTGAGCATGTAAATGTGGCTAGTCCAATCTTTAACAGCTTACAAACTCTTATATTTATAGATGCTTTTGGTTATTATACGCTTCTAAATGTTATTTTAAAAATAAACTATTGGTGTATTTGAAAAAATGAGATCAAACAACTTGTAAGATGTTTGAGGATCTCTATAAGTTGTAGTTTTGTCTAATAAAAATGATAGTTTATAAGCTTTTTTTAGTATAATAACAACAAAGAATGATATCACGCTATTGATTTCGTGTAAATAAATATTTATGAGGGGATACAAATGTGATATTGAAAAATAATTAAGAATATTTATGTCACTTTTATCATTTAGAGTTAAACAACTTATAAACTATTTTAAAAATAAGCTGGGGGCTTACATTTTAGGTCTTGTTGGATAGGCCTTTTTTTTTCACAAGAGAAACAACTTTTCTTCCCATTTGTTTTATTTTAAGAAAAAGCACTTTAATTAAAAAAAAATATTTCGTTAGGTTAGGCTTTATTAGAAAAGCAGAAATTGGGGTAAAAGCCCAAATGTGGCTTTGTTTTGAAGCTATTCACAGTAGTTTAAAAGAGCTGTTTTTGAAGCGCTTTAAAATAAGTATATCCAAATGCAAAATAATTTAACTTTAAATAAATGAATTGTTACTGTATTCAAACGTAAAACAACTATCTTCAAATAAGAGGGCTTGTTTGGATTGACTTTTTTATAGAAGAAAAACACTCCAAAGAAAAAAAAATAGTGCTTTTTTAATTATTATTAAGAAAAATGTAGAAGCCAGAGAAAAAAACAAATCTAAATGTGGCTTTATTTTGAATCTATTAAGAATAGCTTCTACGAAGAAAAAAAAAATCTTCTAAAGCACTTTTAAATTACTATATTCAAATAGGAAATAATTAAAATTAAAAAAAAATTATACTATAAAACATTCGAGACTCTAGAAACATTTCCTTTTTAAGTATATCTAAACATGCCTTATTCTAGAACTTAAAAGCTTTTTTGGTGAAAAATTTGCCCAATGCTTTTAAGGATGGTTGACAAGATTATAAGCTCGGCAAAAAGAATTTTCAAATATAGGAAGGCTACGCGCACCGCTCTTCTTTATTATTTGTTTCTTGGTTGCTTCACCTATATTTGGAATCGTCTCAAACCACTCTAAGATTACAATTTATTTTCAAATTTACAAAATGGTTTGTGTTTACAAGCTTACATCTATCCATGGCCTCTCGTAACCTCATGCACCACCCCAGGTAGCCGGCTTTCCTCCACTTTTCTCATGCACACTGGCAATATCGTTGAAGTCCTCGGTGAGCAATCAAGGTCTATGGATATGTGCGCTCATGGCTTCCGTATTGTTTCATAACTCCTCTCTTCTCGCGTTCGGACTCGCATACACTCAACTACAATAACTATTCATATTTAATAATTTTTTAATCCTCTATAAAAGTGCTCTCTCTCTCTCTCTCTCTCACACACACACACACACACACAAAAGAATGTAAAAATAGAATAAGTAATAGTTTCAAATAATTACATAACAACATATGTAGATGCAGAAATTTTTAATTGAAATATTATGAATTGCCATACAATTAATTTCAATTAAAGAAATGTTAGAAAAGTCAATATGAACATAATGTCATTTGTAGTAAATTTCTCCTAAAAAATTAGTAAAAACTTTCAACTAAAATTTATGTAACTCAAACTTGAAAAATAATACGATATTTCATATCAGAATTTTAAAAGATGCATAACATTAAAATGTGAGTACAATATCATTTACAGTATATTTTTTCATCTTTTTATGCCTATCATTTCTTTTTATATAATTTAAAACATGAAAAATTTATTACATAACTTCTCTTTGTGCATTATTATATTTTTCTCTTCAAATTTTCTTGAGTATTAGATTATTAGCATATTTAATTTATCTATTATTTTTTATAAGAATTTATTAATTGTTCTCTATTAATTTCTTTTGAATTTTATTATTTTACTTTGTGATTCATTAGATATAAATTTTTTATATGTACATCACAGATTGTTATAACTATAAGCCAATATGTTTATTATTCTTACAATATTTATAAAATTGTTAAATTTGATGGATTATTCTTAATTGTTGATATTGATAATTCTTTTTATCAAATAGTTGTATTAGTTACTTGGATTTCTCATATTTTTGTTTTTCATGTTTTGAAATATTTTCCTTATGGCAAGTCTAAGTTTGACTATAGCCACAATACTATTTTTTTTTATTTTGCATCGTATTGTTGCTTTTTTTCCTCTTATTTTTATTTTTCTTTTTCTTTATTTGTTCTACAATTTTCTTTTTTTCTTTTATGAGTCCCTCTACTAATAATAATGGGAATAAAATACATTGATTAAATAATAATAAGATACAAATTAAGTAGATTAAATATATTAATTTCTCCTTCTTTATTTTGAATGATGTGATTATTAAGAGACATCAGAACTTTCATAATTAAGTTTCAGAAGAAGTTTTTTTTTATTATACATTTATTAAGTTGGAATATATAGTCTATGCTTAATAATTAACCTGGAATTTGAAAATAAATATATTTAAAATATTAAGAAATTTTCATGACAATATTAATACATAATCACTTTTTTTTAATCTATTTTATTGGTCAAAATAATATTCTTTTTATATTTGTGATATATTTAGTTTTTTATCTTATCTTTTATAAATTTATAATAATCAAATTTCATGTATACTAATAAATTTTTGACGATATTATACTTTTAAACTAAAATCGAGCATAGCACGGGTTATATTCTAATAGATAAATAAATAAAGGAGCCTGGACTTTTTGTTCTCCAATGAGCATTGAGTATTTGATATATGGATCGCCCATCAACTGTATCCACGAGGAGTTCAAGATTTGCTCATCTCACGACCCTAGAGAATTTTAAAAGGCATGTTTGCATTACGTCAATTCATTGTATTTAATGTTCATCGCTTGAGATATTTAGCAGTATTGGGTGTGTTTACAATGGCCCATTTGGAAATCAAGTAGCTGCTAGTATGAATGCCATACCCATATCTCCTACCCAGCTTATGCAAAATTATTATTGTACCTAGCCCTATCAATTGATAGGATTTTATCCTGTATAAATTCATTTTTTCTTTATTCGTATTTTAAAATTTTAAAATTTATTCATACCATATTCAAATTCATATTGATACTAATGTATGAATTAGAATAAGGTTTTACCCGTTCATATCCATTGGCTTCATTTAATTTTGGGTACTTGATTGAACTCCCAAAAGTGTGAATTTTAACTTTTGGGCTATATTGTGGGATGTGGGTTTACTATTTGATTTGTTATACTGTGTATTGGGTAGTTATTTTATGTGGATTGAAGATCTAATTTGTTTCATTAATTTACAATATACTATATACAATTTTACCAATATAACCCTTCTTAAAGTCACCCAAGAATAGTTGATTGACTTATTAGAGTGGAGGATCACAAAAGTAAATGATATCTAATAGTTTTCAAACCCAAAATTCCAACTACCTGAATGGCACCTCTACCTATGAGATTTAATCCAGCCTTTAAGCATGGACCTAGTCCATGTCCTCGTGAGTTTGAGAAGTTATGTACATAATAAGATACTCAAGTTTCATTTGATTTGTTGTAGTACCCTGTAATACAGATTTTAATCCACACTTTCAACCTAATTTGATTCGTTGGTATACCATGTATTAAAACCTCATAATCCATGGATACATGTGCTGAGCACATGGCTTTCGTCGATATTGAGTCTCATTGGGGGGGGGGGGGGGGCGTGTAACTAAGGTAGGTGGAATTTGTTTGTGGGTTGGATGATGCATAAATTTACCTTTCTATCCGAAATGGGACGGCACCATGACTGGCTACAGCTGTACACCACAACATCCGAACACAATTATTCAGCAACAGTTATATAAGGGGCGGAAACGTAAAAATTAGACCAATACAATTCAAACCCATAACTCAAACTTGGATTCCAATAGGCCTTACATGCCTAAAGGCTCTTCATAATGACAAAATAAATTGGGAGCCCAACTTCAACAAATTGGCCCAACAACCCTAAATACAATTTTGATAGTTCAGTCCAATCCATACAATCAAAGAAAGCCTCAATCAAATTAGTATCTTGAACAGATTAATCATTGTATTACATAGTAATATAATCAATCAAATAAAGCCACTGGGTAATAATATCCAACAAGTATTCTTACTACCACTTTCGTATGTTAGTTTTAATTTGTAAATTTTTTTGCCTCAATTCCCAAATTTTCAATTTTTTTTTGTGCGTTTGTGCTTGTGCGATATTTCAAATAATTGTGTGGTGTTGTGTGTCAGAGAGTGTGAGTGCGTGCTGCATGTCAGTGCGCGTGTGCGAGCGTGTGCTGTGTTGTGTGCGACAGTGTGTGTTGCACGGGTTGTGTTGTGCTTAAAAGGGAATTATATATATATATATATATATATATTCCCTCCGAAATTATATTTGTAAATGCCCCAATATTTGTTATATTGGATAAGTATATTAACAATTGCGAATATTTAATGGTTACATTGACTAGCTTATTGATAATTTTATAATTATTGATGATGGGTGGTGCCCTTCAATTATATGCTATCCAATCACTTTTTTCACAGTTTGGATATTTTGTTATATAATTGTATTATATTTTCTGTTACACTCATCAATACACGCTACACGCCACGTATATTAATGAGCGGCTGAGATAAGAAAAGAGAAAAATTAATGATATAAAAAAATATAAAAAATTTCTTTTTTTATCTCGAACACTCACCAATACACGTGGCGTATATTAATGAATATAACAGAAGATGTAACATAATTATGTAACAGAATACCCGAACTGTTTTCTTCAACTAAGAAACCATATTGTTTTGATATATGTAGAACATGTATTAAAATTAAATATTAGAAGTTCAGAATTTTATTTGCTCTTGTTAGCAGAGAGATTCAAATTATTAATTATTGGTAATATTCATTAGAATACTAATCCTTTTAACAAAAGATTGAATTCCGTGTAAATAACAAAGTATATCTCTTACTCTAAAGCTTCACGGGTCGATAGGTAGAAATATATTTTAAGTGTGCAAGATAATATTTTCTTATAAAATCAGCAATAAATTAGTGGCATGTTTCACATTCTCGATTTAATTCAATATTTCAAGTTATTTCTTCCACGCAATTTTTATATTTCCGAATGTCTAAGTCACGCAAAGTTTATGGTCATTACTAAGTATTTACCAACTATCTATGATAATCAATAATAAAATCAAATTATTAAAGAAGGATATTATTTTATCTAATAAACTAAATATACGATTCACTTATGTTATTTATATATATATATATACATTATCAAGTGCAAATGAAATATCAAAGTTTACATAATATATTGGAAAAGATAGGCAAACTTAGAAAATAAATTGTAACATTTTTGTTAGAGAGGGCCAAGTATACATTTTCATAATTTACGATTGCCTCAACTATTATCATATATTTCAAAAATAAATGTCCAAATTGGTAAAATTTATTTGTGTTTAAACTATATTATAAAAAATTAGAAAAAATGCGAAAAACAAGTTGATGACAGTTTGAAACTCTGTTCCATGTTCTCTACCAAATGGACAATCCAACTCATCATTGTGTAATCGAATAAATCCACCATAATTTTATCAGAAAATATATAAATCCACTATAACTGTTTCTGTGATTTCACCATGTCCCCTAGATTTTCCTTGAAATCTATTTCTTTCATAGAAATCAATTTCTGTATAAATAGGAATACTTAGCTCCCCCTCTGTCAAGATTCTGAATCTTCGGCCACCCCTTCTCTCTCTCTCTCTCTCTCTCTACTATTTTCTCTCTGCAAATTCACAATTCCCATCTCATCTGATCTTTTCTAGAGATGGCGTCCATTGGGATTGTTGATTCTGGAGGGAAATCATTGAACCCCTCTTTTCTAACCAACAAAAACTTTAATCCCAAGTTTTCTTCAACCACATTTTTATCAATCTCTAATAAAACCAAGATAATCCCACAGCGGCTTTTATCTGCATCAATCGCCCCATCAAATTGTTCAATTGTTCCTTCATCTTCGGATGATGTTTTCAGGGCTGATTCAGAGAGCAAAGATGCGATTTTTCTGGAAAAGATTGATTCTTTGATGCAAGACTCTGTTGCAGACATTGTAAAGAACCTAAAAGAAGCCCCTCTGTTGGTGCAAATCTTTCAAGAAAAAGGTGGGAATGATGGCCAAAATGGAAAAGCTAAGATCAAAACAGAGAAAGCCCATGTAGAAAAATGGCCTATTGCCAAGAATGAATGGGGTAGTGGGAAATCAAAATCCCCAGATGGGCTTATTTTTGTTGAGGAATTAGGGCAAGATTGTGATCAAGAAAATCAAGAATTCGAAGAGAGTGTGACTAGGGCTTGGGGGATTGTTGTACAGGGGAAAGGGGCAAAGTGTGTGCCAGCTTGTTATTTGCTCAAGACCAGCAGGGTTTGTGCTGGGATGGGATTAGGGTTCTGCACCCATTTTTGCTTGAGGAGGGTGACGGATTTCAGTGAAACTGCTTTGAAACAGTTTCAAGATTCTTGGGTGTTGAACTGGGGGAATTGATTGGTTTATGGTCTTTATTCTTTAATAAGTATTTACCTACTATTTATGATAATCAATTAAGAAAATCAATTCATGAATATCTATATTATTATAAAAAGAAAGTAATTTTTATCTGATAAATAACGGTTATTTATGTGATTTTATAAAATTTGCCTCCTCAATTTCATGTGGAATAAATAGAGATTTGTAGAAATGGGGCTAAAATTGAAAATTCATATGAAATCGATTCAATTTGGATACCAAATTTGATGTATCAATTTTACCTTTTTAATTAGTAAACACGTGCAATAAATAAGTAAATAAAAATGTCAATATTATAATATTATATCCAATTTAAAAACTCCATGTTCTCAACCCACAAACCACTTTCTCTAATTACAATTACTAGATTTTTTTTCTTTTTGTGTTTATTCTTTATCACGTAATTTTATTTCATATAATTATTTGTTTTTTAAATTATTTCAAATAATTCTTAAAAATGAATTCTTATGATAGAAATTTAATAATATATTTATATTTTCATCCTAAAAAAAATTAAGTACTAAATTAAAATATATATTTTTTATATTTTGTACACATTTAGAGTATGCGGTGTTACTAGTGCTAATGTAAAATAAACTAAATGTGGAATTCACTTATATTATTTTA
Organism: Petrea volubilis; assembly: GCA_026212405.1. Lineage (NCBI taxonomy): Eukaryota > Viridiplantae > Streptophyta > Magnoliopsida > Lamiales > Verbenaceae > Petrea > Petrea volubilis. The sequence goes on from CM047883.1 coordinate 17,697,956, forward strand.
TAATTGTTTTAGCCTAAATTAATCATTTTACATTATTAAGTGCAAATGAAATTAATCATTTTACATTTGTTCTTTTGAAAGAAAGAATGATTTTATAAATCATCAACCAGTCGAGGCTTCTGCCTCAATTACCTATCGAATATACTCCGCAATAATTAGTGACACAAACTCCTCGAATGAGGAGTTACGAGCATTTATCTGCCACCAGGGCTCCCTAATCGATCAAGTTATCCATTTATCCAGTGACGGAACCAGGGGGGTTGGTGGCTGCCGCTGGCCCTCTTAATTTTTTAAAAATTTATATTTTAGTAAATATATTTATTAGAACTTTAAAATTTGACTTTCCCCTAAAATAAAATTTTGATTTTTATCTAAGTTACATAATAAAATTTTTAATTTTTTCTATTCTATTTTATTTTTCGTGATTTATTTTTATCTAATCTCATTTATAATAATAATTAAATTCTCTCTCTTTCTTTTTCCTCTCTTTTTCCTTATTCTCTTCAAATTAAAATATTAAAAATTCTAGTAGATTTTACTTTTTTTTTTTTTTTTGTAAAATAGATTTTACTTAATTCTTCTATACCAATTAAAAACACAAAAAATGCTATCATAATTTTTCTTTTCTCATAAACCTTACAGTATTCAACATTTTCTTCAAAAGCAACGTACAAGAAGGTATTGTATACTACTTTTAGAATTTATACATTTATTTATTATTATTATTTTTGTAATTGATTTTTGTATAAATATTTGAATCTTAGGATTGTTGGTATGAATCTTGATAGTTGTTCAATATTAAACTTAATGAGTTTTAATCTTAATTTATTGGGTTATTAAACTTTAATGGATCTTACTAATTTGACATTTCATATTTAATTGGGAGTGATTTGGGGAATGTCATGGTGGACAGAAATTAGAGATATTTTTTGAGCTTTGTATATGTTGTTTGATTATCAGAACAGAGAGAGAGAGAGAGAGAGAGAGAGAATTGATTTTAATACTTTTTGAGTTTTGATTATATATCAATATGTGGATTTATGTCGCCATTAGGCCTATAACCTAGTGGTGGAGGTTCGAAATAGGTATCAATGAGGTTTCGAGTTCAAACTCTCTAGTCTTTCCCCCTTTCCCTTTGAATGAGTGTGTGTATGGGGGTGTCTTTTCGGTTGACATCTATAGGATATCACGTGTTGATTGTATCAAAAACAAATGTGGATTTATGTCAATTTTATTTATTATTGTTAAAAATTTCTATATTAAGTATTTTTTAAAAGCAATTCATTATCCACTATATTTGTTTCTTTTGGAGAATAGCTTATTATTATTTTCAATATTATTTTTTATATATTATTTTGATTGTAGCATTTTTTTTCTTTTTTTATTGTATTACTTTTAATTAGTCATATACGCATAAATATGATAACTTTTGTTATTTTATATGTTAATATTATATATAATCCTTCTATTTATATATTTTAATACCTAATGATTTTAAAAAATTTCGCCCTTTCTTAATCAAATTCCTGACTCCGACCCTACATTTATCGCCCCTAATCTTAATGTTTTGGCCCCACGCCACTCTTCATCGACTTCCCTGCCTAGCTCAAAAATTCGTGCAAAATCGAAAATACCTCGCCAAGTCGTCCAAGGGTTCCCTCCTAACCGCATGTCCACTATGGAGGCCGAACTAAGGTATTTGGCTCTCATGACCGAACTTAACAAGGACTCTGGCCAAGTGATAATACGCCATAGTTGCTTCGCGCGTAAGGTCTCATTGAACAAACGCAACCACCTAAACCCGAATCCCCCCTTATCTTGCTAATCACTTAACTTAGGCAAGCTAACCGGCGGACCTTCTAGGCTTCTTTGTTGTTGCACCTAAAATCAGCCATAAATTTACAGTAGTTTTCGTAACTAATATTATTTTACAGTGTATTGGCTGACCTCATTTTCTAGCCTTTTTAAGTCTAGTGCTATGTTTGTCTGTATACTTCCCTTTCAATCCTAATATTTTGTAACATTTTCATCTAATATCTTATATTACATTCATTAATATAAATTGCGTGCACTGATGAGCAGTTAGGAGTAAAAAACATTGTGGCAAGAAAAAGAAATTACATATTCTCTTTTTTATTATTAATTACTATTCAATATACGTGATATCCATTGATTAGCATAATAAAAATTATTATACAAAAATGTAACAAAAAATAGTATTGTACTCCACCCCCATAGAGAAAATTCTTTTATGGTACGGTTCAAATTCAACTACGTATTATATGTATATATATTATAAAATATATATTACACGTAGCTGAGTTTGAACCACTGGGTGCGTGAGTGGGGCCCAAACCCCCCCCCCCCCTCCCCCAACCACCCCAACCCCATTTTACTAACTAATATACAGGTGCAAATGAGACTGACCTCTAGTTTCCTGTATATAAATGCAAAATGTCGGTAACTGCATTATACCATGTAATTAGTATGAATTTCTGAAATTTGTCATTATTTTTGAAGCAAATCAGTTACATTTATCCTTAAATCACTAAAGTCGTCACTATTTTTAACAATTAGTAACCAATGCTTTCAATAATTAATAACTAGTAGTGTTGTACACTCTATGCGTGTGCAAGATATAAATTTTTTTTAGCTTAATTTAGTGCTGAAATTATTTTAGGATCAAAATTTAAATGTATTATTAACTTTTTTTATAAGAATACTTTTTCAAGAATGATTTGACATAATTTATTAAATAATAATAAGTTAAAAATAAAATAATTATATAAAATAAAATTATGTGATAAAGAAATAAACACAAAAAAAAAAGAAAAAAAATATCGGATAATTGTAATTAGAGAAATTATTTTGTGTGTGTGAAAGAGAGAGAGAGAGAGAGAGAACTAAAAATATTAATTATTAATTAAAATGAACTTTTTATTAAAAATGGATTTCAACTTTCAAAATCTAAAATGATCGCGAAAGTGGTTTTGTGGGTTGAGAAAATGGATTTTCAAATTGGATTGTGATATTATAATATTGTCCTCTCTATTTACTTCTTTGTTGTATGTGTTTACTCATTAAAATGGTAAAATTGACACATCAAAATTTGATATCCGAATTGAATTGATTTCATATAAATTTTCAATATTAGCCATAATTTTACATAACTCTATTTATTTTGCATAGAATTGAAGGATAAATTTTGTAAAATTAGAAGAAAAAAAACTGTCATTTGTAAGATAAAAATAACTTTTTTGATATAAATATTATAGATAATAATAATTTAAAGTTCAATAAAAAATAATTCGAAATTCAATCATTCAAATCCAAAATCTGATAGTATAGCCTTTAGCAACATGGCGTGTAAAGACATTTATCAAAATAAAAAAAAATATGGTGGGTAAAGACCGAATTAAATATACGGCACCAACGTGAACGTGTGGTCCAATCTCGTGGCTGTTGTGGTATGTGCTGAGATTCATCTGATCGAAAAAGCAAACATGTGTAAATAATTCTAAACGTGTCTTTGACCTGCAAAAAACATATTAAAATTTACACTATCAAAATATTTAATTAATGTCTAAAATCAAATATTAATATTATCTGAAAGTTTAGGATTAAACAACTTAGGTGGTATTTGTATTGATTTAAAAACGAAAAGGTCATTTTGGAGCTTTACCTTTAAAAAACCAAATAAAAGTTAAGTAAATTAAAAGTTTGAAGGACTTTTTTTTGAGGGTTTTTTTGAATTTTTAGTTTTTTTTTAAAATTCTTTTCAAATTTTATCTATTTTTATTACTTCAATCTTGTATAACTCTCTTATTGATTTTAACTTTTAAAAACAATAGAATTATTTGCAAACATCCTTTAAGTTGAATCCGGATTTAGTAAGCGGCCGTTTTCTAAATAGTATACCAAATATTTTGAAGCTTTTACGCATGGAATTTCTGTCCGCATCGGGTCCAACCACATTGAAACTAATCATGTAACGAATGTTTTATATTTATTATATAATTGGTGCACAATTTAAAAATAGTGGTAAGTCACAAAATAAATATACTGATCAAATTCAAAGAAATTTTCATTTTTCGCATGTATGGTTAGATTTAAAATGAAATTGTGTACTGATTAGACCTATAATTGGGCCACAAAGTTTGACCATGCTTGTATTCTGGTGATGCCCTTGCTCTTCTCAAGATCCTCCCACTGACCCCATCTCAACTAACCTGTGAAATTACAATGGAGAAGACGTTTTAAATTACTTCAATAGAACAATATAACTTGAAAAAAATAATAATAATAACTTCCAATTTTGCTATATTTATAGACAAGATTTCTCTGATTACAAGATCTCTGATTACTTCCAATGTAGTCTTCAAGAGGAACTTCAACCAGAAAGAATTACATCTCCTTCAACAGGAGAAACCAGTGACATCCCCTTGAACTTGTTCTTGTCAAGAGCAACCTCTGCAAAAGAATCTGGAGAAAATAAGTTTCAAAATAAATCTAAGGGAACGAAATTCGCAAACCATGTTTTGAGTTGGGACTCTAATATCAAGAAACAATGCCTACAAAAATGAGTTGCCCTCAAAGTAACCTTAACCAACAGTGAATTTTAGTGAAAAACCAATCGCTTCAAGGGGATTCATGAAAACCCTTCCTTGGTTTCTTTATCTCTTTGCGAACCCTTTTTCGAACATCAAAATTGTAGAGAAAGCAATGGAGGGCATCTTTCGAGCGGCAATGGCAGTGGAAATCCCCTCGCTGCTGGAGTCGATTGAGGAAGGCGATGAGATTCGGATTCAGATTAATCTTTATCTTTTTAGAGTTTCAATTTTCATTTTAATTAAACCTTGACGAAGTAATCATGGTTCATAGTTTGGAAATCCCCACTGGGGTAGAACCCAGCATCAAATACATCGTATTTGATATGGGACATTGTTAACTCTCTCTACGAGGAGTTAAAGATTTCCTCATCCTCGAGGCCCTCGTAGAAACTTTGAATTTCAAAAGGATTATTTGTATTTAATGCAGGGTCACATTAGTACAATGGGGGATCTTGATCAAAATTTTTGAGGGGATCAAAGTAATTAATTTTAGAATTTGTTAAAAACATAAAAAAATTATACAATGTGTACCGTAAGTCTACCATAAAATATCGATAGAGTAATGAGAGTGTAGTTTTCATTTTATCATGAATTTGAAATCGTCAATTACTAAAGTAAAATTAAAATTTCAATTAATGTAGTAATTAACTAATTCTCAGTATAATTTTTTTACAACTCTAAAGATTATTTAACAATAATGAAAATATAGAAAAACCTAAGGGTAACTACTATTGGAAAAATTACCAGTTGACAAAATACTTGTTGCTTATGCAATTAAAGGAGCAAAATTATAAAAGAAAATAGAAAATATGGCAAGCAAAATACCTGTTGCTTCACTTATTAACAAAAGAAAAAAAAAAATACCAACTCCTTCTCTTCAATGGTGGTTGAGCCGTGTGTGTGGGAGATTTTCGAAGAATCTATTGTCAATGCCTGGTGAAGTGAATGTGTGTATTTGAAAGGAATTGAATTAAATGAAATCCCTCAATTGAAAATTGAAATTAATTTTTTATTTGGTCTTAGTTGAGTGGTGATATTGAATCAATTTCTTAATTGCGCCATAGTGGACTAGTATAAAGGGCTGAGTTTTCCTAATTGCAATTGAATTTTTAATTGGAATGGACCATTTATATGCCATTTTTTTCTATATATATTGGATTATAGTAATTGATTAAGGATGTGATGTAGGACACCTATTTTTATCATTTGAAAGATATAAGCCGTTTATTCTTCTCATTTGAAAGATGTAGGACACTTGTTCTTATCATTTGGAACGTGTAGGATACTTGTTCCTCTCATTTGAGTAAGCCATTTATTCTTCTCATTTGAAAGATGTAGTACACTTGTCCTTATCATTTGAAAGGTGTAGGATACTTGTTCCTCTCATTTGATTAAGATATTTCCACTTCAACACCTTGTTATATATCTTGCCACAAGTCTCCATCCATATTCAATGGCCATACTTTTGCCATAAGTCTCAAATAGATATTCAAAAGTTATGATTTTGTCACAAGTCCCTTATCTATATCTAATACGTACACATAAATGACCTAAAACTTTGCCACAAAACTAGTCTAGGCATGGCTAAGGGCTAAAATAATTAAATATTAGCTATTTCTTAAGCCTACCACTATATATATGTGACTTGAGAAGTCACATAATCCCACAACACCTAGAAATCCTCTAAACCATACACACACGTCCAACACACACTCTAAAACTATACACATACATGGCATAGGTATAAGAGGTGGTTGTCAAGTTGATATACTCAATCCAATCCAAAATCTAGGGGAAAGCATAACTAGTTAAGGTGAGATCTTTCAACTATTCTTTCCTAGAGCATTGGACTATATGTAGTAAATATTGTTGTATGACTTACCTCACTTGATCATAGTTTATTTGTATCCCGTTAGATATATTTGCATATTAGACTAATATTTAAGCTATATATGTTCCTTATATTTGAATTATGATTTATTTGTCCTTGGTATTAAAATATAAATTATTGTATTATTGGAAACTGTGAGCCATATTGTATCATTTATGGGAAAGCCTACTATTGTGAACAGTGGTAACTTACTATTTATAGTAGTCGGAGATAGATGGATTGGGCTAAGGTTGGATTGGCCTAACTCTACAGTCTGTGCAGGGTATATTCCTTGACACATGGTAGTGGATATGTCAGGCACACCCGTTGTGTTAGAAACAGTTGTATGGGAACCACCCCGATGAAGAAATGGGGGACCACGCCGAGGAGGAGCGTGTCCCCTCGTCGAAGGGTTCATGAGCTCTTCAAGGAAACACTTGTCAAACAACAAGGTTTTATAAGATTCATGGATGACGGGGTCTCCTCGGAATCCGAGGATATGGAGACACGTGGTGATGGATGGATGGCGCTACATATATGGTCTTCTTCCCAGGTGGCGCTGAGTGACTGGTCCACATCCTGAGTTGGTATCGACGTAGTAGGAGCGCATACCCCCATATCAGACAATGTTTGAATTTTTTATTCAATATATTTATAATTAGAAATTTTGATAAAATTATTTCATTATTAGTTATTAATAATAGTCATTAGATATTGGAGGACGTGTAAATAACAAAGTTTCTCCACCCAAAAACCATCACGTACCAGTGGATAAGTAGAAAATATTTAAGTATGCAAGATAATCCTTCCTAAGAAACGCAGCAATAAATTATTAGCATGTTCCACAATCTCATTTTCAATATTATAAGTTATTTCTCCCACGCAATTTTTATATTTCCGAATGGTCTAAGCCGCGCAAAGTTTATGGCCGTTGAATAGTATTTTGCTGCCATTTATGATAATAATAATAATAATCAATAATTAATGAAATCATTTTATTAGAGAAAAATGCTGTATTATATAATAAACTAAGTATTCACTTGTATTATTTATAATTGTAGCGTAAATCAATTATTTCACATTATTAAGTGCAAATGCAATATTAAAGTTTACAATACTTGTCATAATATATCGGAAAAGATAGACAAGATTAGAAAATAAATTGTAACTTTTTAGTTTGAAAGGATATAGTGCTCACAGAACACCATGCCACTTCCTTTATAAAGTTAATAAAAATTTTAATTTTACTATGATTAGCTATCGTACGGAACTAAATTTGTGTATTTTTTAAAACGTGAAATTAAAATTGCATATATATATATATATATATATTTGGACCAAAAATGCAAATGCCCCTAACTCCAATTATCAAGATATATTTTTTTTCAAAATTAAATCTGGAAAACTTTTAATTTTATTTGTATTAAACTATAAGAAAAAATAAAAACAAAAGAACAAAGGCAAAAAATGTGTCGTCAGAAGTTTAAACGATCTCTACTGCTAAATATTATCCAACTCATAATTATGTAATCAAATAAATCCAAGGCGTGGGCAATCCAGTAATTTACCATGCCCCCTCGATTTTTCTTGAAATCTATTTCTTTATAGAAATCAATTGCTATATAAATAGGACCAGCACTTTCTGTTCAGAGACGTGGCCTATTGTAGGCCTATCAATGGGTAGCGTTTTATCCTATTCTGATCTTAATCTTAAAAATATCCGATTAGATATACCCTATACCCTATCCTATCCGATTTAAATATTTACCTATTGAGTATGCGTATTGGGTCTATTCTATTTTTAGACCGATCATATATTTTTTTTTATTTGTATTTTTTTGATATTGTGTTTTTTTTTAAGCTCACACACATAGTTTTCATGCACACACACACGCACTACACATATTTTTTCACACTGCACACACTGCACACATATTTTTTCACACACACTGCACACACACACACTGCACACACACAGTGTGTGTGTAAAAAAACACACATTGCACACACACACACACCCACACTGCACACACACACACACGTGTGCACACACACACACACATACACTGTGTGTGTGTGAACAGTTTCACGCACACACTGTTAATTTTTTCACACACACACACAATTTTTTCACACACATACACACTGTGTGTGTGCAGTGTGTGTTTTTTCACACACACACACTGTGTGTGTGTATGTGAATACAGTGTGTGTGCAGTGTGTGTATTTTCACACACAGTGTGCAGTGAATACAGTGTGTGTGCAGTGTGTGTGTTTTCACACACACACACACATACTGTGTGTGTGTGTGTGTGAAAAAATTCACAGTGTGTGTGTGAAACATCACACATACAGTATGTGTGAAACATCACACACACAGTATGTGTGTGTGTGTGTGAGTGTGTGTGAAAAAATTCACACACAGTGTGTGTGTGTGTGTGTGTGTGTGTGCAGTGTGTGTGCGTGTGTGTGTGTGCGCAGTGTGTGTGTGTGTGAAAACACACAGTGTGAGTGTGTGTGTGAAAACATACAGTGTGAGTGTGTGTGTGTGAAAATTGTGTGCAGTGTGTGTATGTTAAAACACAATGTGTGCGTGAAAATTGTGTGCGTTTAGTATGTGTGTGTGTGTGAAAAATATGTGTGTATAGTGTGTGTGAAAAATGTGTGTTTGTGTGAAAAATATGTGCGCAGTGTGTGTGTGTGTGAGAAATATGTATGTAATATGTGTGTTTGTGTGTATGTGTGTGTGTGAAAAATATGTGTAGTGTGTGAATATTCATTGGGTAATAATACGTGTAGTGTGTGAATATCTATTGGGTATCATTACTCAATGGATAGGGACGGATAAGATCCTACCCTAACACATTCATTTGTAGGAATATAGGTTAGGATAGAGTATGAATAAATTTTAAAATTTTAGGATATGAATAGAATACGAATATAAAAAAAATAGATAAAAATAAGATAAAATCCTATCCATTGACGGGCCTAGCCTATTGTATTACGCAGTTTCCCCTCAAGATTCTGAATCTACTTATGGGGCCGACCTTTCTCTCTCTCAATTCCTCTCTCTCCTAATTCACAAATTCCATCCGATCTGATATTCTTCATCAATTTCCCTTTTTTCTCTGATTTTCTCTCCCAATAGTCATCTTTTTCTTGAGATGGCGTCAATTGGGAATTTTCATTCAGGAGGGAAATTGTTGAACCTCACTTTTCTATCCAACCAAAACTTTAATCCCAAATTTTCTTCAGCCCCATTTTTAGCAATCTCTAATAAAACCAAGAAAAGCCCACAACGGGTTTTATCTGCATCAATCGCCCCATCAAATTGTTCGATTGTTTCTGGCCCTCAAGATGAAGTTTTGAGGGCTGATTCAGAGGGTAAAAATGCGATTTTTTTGGAAAAGATTGATTCTTGGATGCAAGACTCTGTTGCAGATATTGTAAAGAACCTAAATGAAGCCCCCTTGTTGGTGCAAATCTTTCACGAAAAAGATGGGCATGGTGGCCAAAATGGAAAAGTTGAGATTAAAACAGAGATAGCCCATGTGGAGAAATGGTCTATTGTGAAGAATGAATGGAGTAGTGGGGAATCAAAGTCCCCAGATGGGCTTATTTTTGTCGAGGAATTAGGGCAAGATTGTGATCAAGAAAATAAAGAATTTGAAGAGGGTGTGACAAGGGCTTGGGGGATTGTTGTACAGGGGAGAGGGGCTAAGTGTGGGCCAGCTTGTTATTTACTCAAGACCAACAGGGTTTGTGCTGGGATGGGATTGGGGTTCTGCACACATTTTTGCTTGATAAGGGTCAAGAATTTCAGGGAAACTGCTCTGAACAGTTTCAAGATTCTTGGTTGTTGAACTGAAGGAATGCATTGATTCCTGGGTTGGGAAAGAATTCATTTTTTAAGGCTAACATTGTGTCATTATTTGTTTTAACAACATTGCTGATGGAACCAGATTTGGTGGTTTTTGTGGGTTATAATGTTTGTAACTCATTGGAATTGGATATATTATCTGTGATGAATATGATGATTCTTTGGAGTTAATTGCCCTTTGCTTTTCTTATGAGTTATAGATTGTCAAGCTTTTCCATTTTTTATTGCGCTGTTTGCTGGTTACATTTGTTTCAAACACCTGATCCAATTTTTAACATTTTTCAATCTTGAATTTGATATATTTGGTGGTCATGCCAAATATAAATACTTAGAGGTATCCACCTGCATGTATATTTGAAGACATTTTTTTTCAAAAATGTGTGCATGCTTTGATGGTTTTGGAATATTTTGTTTGTGATTCATAAACTTGATAACACAGAAACATGTTTTTTGGAAGATATGTGCATAATCTAATAAATGGGGACTAATTTGTTTGTGATTTGATGAATGTGATAAATATGGTATTAGGATGAGTATCGTATTTGTATTTTAGAAGAGAGTAGTACAAGATTATGGGAAACAAAACAGTTGAAAATTGTAAAAAATAAAATAAACAGACGCAAAAAAACTCTGTTCGAAAGTGATATAATCTGTATTATTTTGTGTTTCCATGGCACTGTTTGGTCAAGAAAGGTTTGCATAAACGCGTTTTAGAATTCAAAGGTGGGGTGCCACCAACCTTTATCCCCCGTTTTGGTATTTGTTGGATGCAATTCTTGCAACTGTCAAATTTGACCCTTGCAAGCTTCATCATCAGCTATGTCATTATCATATTGTTATATCTCACATGATTTGTGTGTCACATAGGGCCGTTCAGATGGCTCTTTTTCACTTTCTTTTATTGCCTTATGTGCACTTTTTTTTTTTCTTTTTCCGATTGTGTGCGTGCGTGTGCGTGTGCGCGCACGCGCGTGTGTATTTATATAGCGTAAAAAGTAATTTATACCTATGTGTTATGTCTAATTAGTAAAAAAAAAATGTAAAAAAAATCAACATAAAAACATCATATTTTTCAAAAGTAGTTTGAAAAATCCTCATGTATTATGCGCACGTTGATGGTGAAAATGAATATATTTCAACTAGTAAAATGACTTTTTCATCCTAGTAATTTTTTTTTTATTTATTATTTTTTTCATTTAAAAAAAATAACAAAAATAACCTAATCCCCCACAATCCACCCCACCCAAAAAGCTTATTCATCTTGTTCTTCCCCACAAATTTGAGTGTATTTTTTCAAATACAAAACGAGGGATAAAATTGTATTTTTATTTTTATTTCACTAAAGGTCAACCCTAAGGGGTGGTTAGCTATTTTTGAAAAACAAAATATTTTTTTTTTATGTTAATTTTTCTTTCACATTTTTTTTTTTGTTAATTAAGCATAACATAGGGGTGTTGGGTGTATTTTGTTCATTTATGTATTTATTTGCTTCGTTTAGTCCCTTGCCCTCGCCAAATTCTTATATACACTAAGTGTGAGACTCATCTATGGGCCTAGAGAATGTCAAATGGGTCGGGCCGGCCCATAAATCCGGCGGCCTAGCCCAGGGCTGGCCCATGAACAGTAACCTGTGGGTTTTCAAGGGTGGCATTGTGAGCTCCTATTGAGCTTGATGGAGATAATTCAGCCCAGCCCAACCCAATCCCATAAAAGCCCGGTCCAAGCCCATTATATTAATTTAGAATATTATATATACACCCACACTAATATATGTATATTATATATATTGATATATATAACAAATGATTAGATATATTATATAAATATTTATGTGTGTGTGTGTACATATAATTAAATGTATATATATCAGATATATATGTACATATATAACATATATTAGATATGTAATATATTGATATATAGTTATATCATATAAATTATAGAGGATTAGATATATAATATATTAATATATATGAGATATATACGTACATATATATAGTATATTATATATATATGTTTAGATACATATATATAATATAATATATAATAGATGCGTATTGACATACATATATTGATACATATATATGATATATATACTTGGACATATGTATATAATAGATACATATTGACATACATATATTGATATATATGTATATATATGTATATGATATATATACTTGACATATATACATATCTAATATCATATATATGAAGACGTTGGCGGATGATTTCGGATTAAAGTTGTATTAGTTCTTGATGCAGTAAATGATTCTTTTTATTAAATCTTTATGTAATTTTTTTTTTAGTTCTCATATTTACACTCCAATATTTTGAAGTTAATAAAAGTTATTAGAGTTTTATATATATATATATATATAGTAAAGTTAATTTTCATTTTATTATTGAAAATTATAACAAAAAAGTAATAAGTACTTGAATAAGTTTAAAAAAAAAAACTAGTTAATATTTAGATATAGAACATAAAATATGGAAGAAAATATATATTTTTTAAAGTGAAATAAAAATAAAAAGTAGGCTCACCAAGCCCAGCCTAGGCTGCCAAACCTAGGTTCATGGGCTGAGCTGGGCCAACCCAATCCTTCCAAGCTCGATCCAGGCCTGGCTCATATCAAGATAGGCCTGGCCCAGCCTGCTACAGTATCCAGGCTTGGGCTGGCCTGGGTCAACTTGGCCCATTTGACAACTTTGTATGGCCCCAAAGGTCATGATTACGACACATAAGCATCTAAGAATTAAGATGTTAGGGGCGACAACGGTGTCGTGTTGGGTTGGTTCGTGTCCATATTGAAAATTGATCAATCAAAATCTAACCCAATAAGCATCAAACCCAGTAAGTTTCAACCCAAGTGCAATATAAAATTTATTGTGTCATGTTGTCGTGTTGGATTGAAAATTGCCACTCCTACATTTTTTTCTCTTATTAACTCAATTTAAAAAAAAGTAATTTTCTACTAGAATAAAATTGCCAAAATTGTTCAAAACTAATATAAATAAAACACATAAAATAACATCACAAATATCCTTAAGTCCAAAATACAAGCCACATATGTTTAAAATATCCAAAAATCGAAACCAAAACACAAAAGGTAACATCATAAATATCCGTAAGTCCAAAATGTCAAGTGACAAGAGTATTCTTAAAACCACAATATTAACAAAAATAAAATATTATTGTGCAACTCACAATCCAATCCAAATCCACTCAAAATTTTCGTATTTCTAATGATGTCGATCCATTATTGACCCAACCCAATAATCCCAAACCCAAACCCTATAATATCATGTTGGATTGTGTTGTATTATCATATTGTGTCAAAAATTACCATCCCTGTAAGATGTGACTTAATCCTAATTGTAGGGCGTCTGGATAAACCCAAACACAAGGTTCAAGAAGAATTTTCCCTTGCGTCCCAATCCTTCATCCACTCTTTCTCTACACAAAGGTCTCTAGCGTAATCACAGTGATAAAATTTTGTAATATGACCAATCTTTAAAAAAAAAAAAATTAAAAAGGAAAAGAATGATAGAGTTTTTTGATTGATGGAGTTTATATCTAATGCACAAACTTGTTTTGGAACTTTTATCAGGGAAAACAAAAAATGAGAAGAAAATTTATTGTTTCAACATTGATCCCCCATACATAATTGTATTTGAATCCTAAAGAATTGATTTCGTAAACCTGTAACATACCTTAGTAATGCTAGAAACATGTATAGATGTAGTGGACATTTAATTTTAAACTCACCTTTTTTTAATTTAGTTTACATCCTCAAAATTAATTGACCATATCCCAAAAGGGCAATTCAGAAAGACGATGCGTTTTATTTTTATTCCAGAATTGTCAAAATAGCGATGTGTTGATAGATACAAGTGCAAGAATTATATGCCTTGTAATGTTTGGATAGAAGCAAAATTAATTTAATTTAATTTGGTTTTCTGAAAAGATATAGGATAACGTAAATTGGAAGGAAAATGATGCTTATGGTTGCAATTATCATTTTACTTAAATAATAATAATAATAATAATTAGGGGCCACTCGAGGTTACTTTTTTAAGTTTGACCCTAGTGTGATGAGTAGTTGGGAGTATTTACAACTTTGCTTCACATTCAAACTTTCAATTTATCAAAATTAAATAGGAAGCAAGTTCGTGAGCGGATTACTGCCATTTTTAAAATAAAATTATGAAATGAGATTCAAGTTCGGTTAAAAATTCAAATCATCTATCTCTCATCATCTCTGATTCCCCGATTCGGATCAAAAAAGAAATGGAACTAAATCATTATCAAATGGATTGCTATTCCGTATTTTCTTGAGAAAGGTGCTCAGCCCATAGGTCAAGGTTTGTCCTATAAAAATTTGGAAATTTATTATGATAATACCATTTTTTTGTTTGTTGCAAACTTGGTTAAATTATAAGCTAATTTTTCTCTCCCACCTTATGAGCCCCTCCTTCAGGTGCTTCGGGGATAATATCTCACAGGTCAGACCTTTATATTCGACGACAGATTTTGACATCATCAAATGGTGTCGTCTATAGAAGGACGACCATGTGCCTCTTCTCATATTCCTCGATTAGGAGACTTAAAATAATCAGTGTATAACACATGCCGCATTCGGTTTCAATTTTAAAAAGTATAATATTGTCAATAACTTATAAATATGTAAATTAAATTTGATTACTATAAATTTGTAAAAGATAAGATAAAAGAAGTATATGGATCACAAATAAAAAAAAAATTAGATTTTTATCAATAGAATGGAAGAAAAAGGGATATATACTAATATTATCATGAGAACCACTTAGAATTTTAAGTATATTTATTCTCAAATTTCATGTTAATACTTGAGTATAGCACTAGCCTATATTATTACAATTGAATAAAGGTAAAATATAATATGTGTGTGCTTCTATTATATGTGTATATATATATATTTCAGGTATATGAATATATATATATATATATATATATATATAATGCAAACATTTCAAAGCATGATGAAAATCAAAAATATGAAAAATTCAATTGACTATCAAAATTATTTAATAAAAATAATTATCAATATATCTTCAAAAAATAATTTATCAAATTTAAAAATTTTATAAAAATTTTAAGAATTTGTAGTTATAATCATCTGCAATGTGTATGTGGAAAGTTTATATATAATGAGCCACAAAATGAAATAATAGAATTCAAAACAAAGGAATAAAGAACAATAAATAAATAAATAAATTAGATATGGAGACAATGTAATGTCAAAAAAAATTAAAGACGAAAATACGCCAATGCACAAAGAGAACTTAGGTAATAAAACTTACATGTAGCGTTAAACTATATAAAAAAGAAATATTAATGATAAAAGATAAATAAATATTTTTGTGTATAATGTTGTGTCTACATTTTAATTTGTTTAATCTTTTTTAAATTTATAATTTTATTTGGTAATATGACATATTGTATTTAAAATAATTGAATGTTTTTTCTAATTTTTCAGGAGAAAATTTTTATACATCACATTGTGTTCACATTTACTTTTCTAATATTTCTTAAATTATACCTAATTTAATATCATTACATAATATTTTAATTAACATTTCCTTACCTATATATGCTTTTATTTATAGTAATTATTCTATTTGTGCGTCTTTATGTCTACATGTTAGTATGTGTGTGTGGGGTGGGGGGTGGGGGGAGGTTTACAAATTGTATTATACATCATTAAGTATAGATAGTTGATAGATTTGAATGATTATAAGAGAATAAAAAATTACAAGTATGTGAGCCAATCAATTAATTCATTCTAAAAATTTTAAAATAATTCAAAATTTGGTCAAAATTATACATTTTAGTCAAAATACCCCTTTAAAATACATAACAATATAAAAATATAGATACTATAATCTTGTCTCACATTTGAAAAATTATGGGAACTTGGTCAACCATCTTGTGAGGCCACTTTTCATAAAATGGATAAAATCTTTCACCACATTGAGATGTTCGATGGACAATATCTCACAGGGTTGTGTTTTAATGTTCGATAATGAATTTGGACATCATCCCATTTTTTATCGTATTATATTTCTTAATTTGTGGATTAATTTTTTTTCAAAATATACAGGATATATATTAAAAATAGGATATCCAAAATATAGTTATAATATATTATTCTAGCTAATTTCCCAATCTGAAAACAACAAAGAACTAAATATGTGTAATTTACTTTCTTTAAATAAAAGGGAAAAAGAACATATGTGCTTACTTATGAACTCATTTCACAGACCTGTTTCTTAATTGTGACGAGCATTCTTTTTCAAACATGAGTATGAATACCGACAATGGTCAAAATATAAATCCAATTTCATATGTATTCGTATTAAACATTCATCGTCTACTAACTCAATTACAAGAAGCTCTTCCACACACTTGATATAAGCTCCATTTATATACCAAATACTTCGAATTGTATTATATTTTTAATTAATTTAAAAAATATCAAAATACAAAATATGGCATAATTTGAACTATTCAGTTCGTAGTGGAGCCAAAACACCCGTCTTATATGAGAAACTTTCCTAAATTACTAGCAATTTATTTTCGTTGTCAATATTGCAACTAATAGATTCTAGTAAATAGAATTTATCAAGATTTAAAGTAATTTTCCAAAAAAAGATGAGGATAATTTTCGAAAAGCTCCCGCAAGTAGAAGTAATAATGAAAAGTTTGAAAGCTCCATCCGTGAAATGATTGCAAAAATGTTTGGAGGACCAAATTGCAAATACATAAAAGTTGACGCGGCAACCTTTGGTCCCCAACCAAACCCTCCATCACATTTGAATTTGAAAAACCTGAAACGCAAAACAAATTAAGAAAAAAAAAAAAAAGAAAGAAACAAACGCAAATAAAACCAAAAGACATTGGACTTATGCATAAATATACTTTTGCATGTGCCCCCAAAGTATTCAATTCCCCCACAGATTGACAGCATAATAAGCGCTTTCTCAGCGCGCTCCTTGTACAATTCAAAATCCATACTCTCTTAACCCTTTCTACTTTCAAAATTGTGCTTTATTCAAGAATCTTGAAAGTTTTTACTTTTTTTTTCTTTTCCTTGAGCCCATTATTGATTTTGTCAATCTTTTTGTTGTTTCGTTGATTAAAGTTGTATTTTTGAGTTTGAATTTCTGGGTTTTGCCCAGAAAGGGGTGAGAGGTTGTAATCTTGAACTGAATTGACAGATCTTTTTTTTTTTTCTTCAATTTTTGTGAGCATCGATGGATGGTGAGAGCCAGTCTTTATCTGGGCACAGATCTGAATCAAAGGTGGAACTTTTTAGAACAACATTTGTTTTCTGTTTCATACGTTAGTTGTTCTTATTGGTTTTCCGGTTTTTTTTTTTTTTTTTGGTCAGAATTGATAAGGGGGTCTTTTTCCTTGTTTTGATTTGGTAGATTTTGGTGGGACACAAAAGGGGCATCGTAGATGTCGAAGAAACATCTGATTGTTCTCAAAAAAGAGGGAAAATGTGCGACCTTGAATCGGTTTTTTCTTCTGAAGGTATAGCTTTTGGCCCAATTTTTTGTGAAATTTCACTGTTTTATTTGGACATTTTTTTGATTTACATTTAAAAGTTTTTAAATTTGAAAGATTTAACATTTTCATTTTGATGTTGGTGCTATGAATTTTCATGGGCTTCATTTAGATTGTATCTAGTCCAACATGTGGTCTCTGAGCTTTGAATTTCTTCTATTTAAAGAATTCTGACATTCTGTGGTTAACAGTTAGAATGGAGAACGCTACTCTTGATATAATTTTCTGATATACAAGATGAAATAATTGGGATTTCAATTTATTTATTAGTTTTGAGTTCAATTTAGGTAACCTTTTTATTTATGTTGTTTGTGATATACCCTCTTCAAATTATTTCAAGAATTATATGCCTGTTAGTAACATTATTAAAGGAAGAGAGATTTGCAAAATAATAATCTCATGTACCTCAAGCAGGAAGAGGACATGCCCAATTCAATTCAAGACCACTTGATCTTAATACTAATGTTGGTTCGATTAACTGTACGGCTGGGGATGATGCTCCATTTATTGATGAATCCAAGAATCTGAAAGAGGAGGAACATAGCGACGGTCTCACAAAGACCAGAGAGTTCGATTTAGATCTAAACGCTGATGATATTTCAAGTTCAATCAATGATCCTTTTTATCCCTACAAAAATTATGATCATTTGAAATCAAGGGATGATTTGGAGTGTGGAAGTTCGGTTGGTCCATTGGACCAAAAAGATTCGACGAGAGCATGGAAAGGGTTGAAACAAAACAATTACATCTCTAATCTTTACAGAAACGTTCCAGTGCCGATTCCAAAGCCACGTGGTAGGAAGAAATCGAATAATGATGCAATGAAGAAGAAGATAGAACTTGCCAAGAAAGAACAGGTTGATAGATTTGCAAGATTTGCAGCTCCAACCGGTTTGCTTAACGGGCTAAATCCCGGCATTATTAATCATGTTAGAAATAGTAAACAGGTTCACTCTATCATAGAAGCTCTAGTGAGGTCAGAAAGAAATGAAAAGAATCAAGTCTGTGGGAACAAGAAATTTGATCAAAGCAAGAATGGTGAACAAGAACTAGGAGATGGTTATGCTTTCTTTTCCAAAGCAATGTACCTGAATACCAAGGTTGTAAGAGGAGATAGTGATTCTTATGTGGGGCCCATGAGGATTTTTTCAAAAATGCCTTCGCATTGCAAAGTTGAGAATGAGGACGATGGGCTTGCATTAAAGCTTGCTTCATCTGTAGCAGCTGGATCAGAAAATACTAGCTGTTTGTCAAATGATGAATCGGCAGTGAATTCACTTTCTTTTAAAGGTTGTTCCTTATTTTTACTATTTTATTTTTAAAATTTTTGGTTTTCATCCTTCGAAATAAGGTAGTTCGAAAGTTGATAAAAATGAAAACCTTTCAGCCTGAGCTTACATCACATTTCATTTTCCACTTATTCCCACAACAACTGTTTTTATGAAATCATCTCTGGAAGTTCGTGAAATACCTACACTATGTTATAAGATATTACGAAGTTTTCACTTTGACATCCTGATTATGACACACTATTGAAGCTGACATTGGTTATGTATAATTTTCAGCTGCTAATGTAGCTTCGCAATGGTTGGAGCTCCTGAATCAAGACATAAAAGGACGTCTTGCAGGTATAATTTGAAAAAGATAAATATATAAATAAATGTTTGAGTACATATTCAAGGTCTTAGATATATTCCTAACAGAGATTGATATTGAATTTCAGCACTAAGACGGAGTAAGAAAAGAGTTTGGGCTGTTATCACAACAGAGTTACCCCTCCTAATGTCGAGAGAATTTTCATCTAATCCAGAGAAAGATCCGTATACTAAAAAGGGTTTCCCTGATCAAGCAACCACTGATGCACACGCTGTTAGATGGAGCGCTATATTTGCTCAGATGGATAAAGCACTTTCCGAAGAAGAGGATCATCTGGTGAGAGCTATGAGCAATGTTTATAACTGAAGGAATTCATATATGGTGCATGTCTTGAGCTCTTTTCTTACACCTAACCTTTCGTTTGTGTGTGTGTATGATATCTCCCTCTCGCTATATATGTGTATATATATTTCATTTCTGATGTGTCAAGAAATGATTGATTGTTAACCCTTTGGAGTTTCGCTCTCTGAGCATTAACAGGAGAGTTGGCTGAACCAAGTGAAGGAAATGCAGTTGCATTGCGAAAAGGGTCTCTGTAAAAATGATTCGCTTCATGCTCCACAGACGGTTCCAATAGGAAATGACAGCAGGTAAATATAAACAACCTTCTCTAGATGGAAAAAATGTCATAATTCTAAGATGTTTAAACTCTGTTATTTATATTTCTTGTTGTTGATACCGAATGTAGTCTTGTAATAAATGTGTGACATACTTTGTAATGCAGACCCGGAGCAGCAGACAACTCGGAGAAGGATTTAGCTGTTAGGGCTGCTGCGGCTTCAATATATTCAACTTGCGACTTCTTGTCGTCAATGCAAAACTTACCATGTTGCTAGTTTGTCCTAATAGTAAGACATTGGTTCTTGACTGGACTTAAGAGATTGAATCCTGATCTATAGTTCTTGTGGTACTAGAATACACTAATTTGGTTAGTGTTCCTAAGTTATGGCCTAGGTATCATATTCAACAGTTTACTCTCTTTCCTTTCTAATATTTTTTCTGTTAACTTTTAAATTGTTAGTGTAGCCTTAGAGTGGAGCCAAATGAGGTTTAACCATCTCTTGTGTGGTGTCTTTTAGACCTGAGAACAACAATGTACCTGTTATGGTGTATCTAAATGAGAATCAATAATTGAATTTCGAAGTAAAGTTTTTGATTCTTTTTATTTTCCTATTGATGCACAGTTGTCTGTAATACTGTTACCTTCAATTTGTAAACTAAACTTGCACTTGCTGGCATAATGCCATCTGCAAATGGTTAGCATTTAAGTGTGTGCACACATGATTTTTGCAGGTTGAATGGATTAAGACAGCCCTTTGCAATCAACCCTGCATTTCTAGATAGCTAACATTTTATATCAAAATGCCATTTACAATATAAAACCCCAAATAATCACATCATGTTCATATCTCTAGCTTCTCCATGAGGCAAATTTACCCCTAAACTGGCAAGGCTTTTATAATTTACAACATCTACATGACAATCACGCTAGAAAATACAACAGTAATATTACAATAGCAACCCATTGTTGGATCGGATTTAAATAAATAAAGATGAAAGGCGTAGGGAAATATTCTAACTAAGTAGATTGCCTTGCTCGCCATATATACAACCTTTAAAACTCTACAGCCAGTTGGGTGTTGTCTTCATAGGCGGTGATGGCTTTGCAGATGGGTTCTCTGTAACTTTGGTAAGCGAGCGATACTGCAGTTTCACACTTTCTGCATTGTCCAAAGTTTTCACCACATACCTATCATTTTAAATAGGTGAAGCAGATTAAGTTAACGAGTAACACAGGAAAGAATAATACAATAAACCAGAAGGAGAAACAATAACTTTAATCCTTTTTTTTTAATTGTATGAAGTACGAAAGACTGTTCTAAACTTCCATTGAAAAGTAGGATAAAGTTCAGGAATGCTAAGAAAGATTACCATCCATTCAAGCACTGAGTTGTCACAATTGCTTCACGCCCAACAAAACGTTGAGGCGTTCTCTTGTTTCCCTGAGTGAATGATTCCAAGTTAGAAGTTTTACTTAGTCAATCAAGGAGCGATTATAGAAACTTTGATTTTCCCTGCAAAAACCTTTATGATAACCCTATCAGTGACGGAGAATGGAAACTGAACTCCTCTCCCCCTCGGGTGATCTGTGAGAACAGAATCGCCATAAGTCTCCTTGTCCTACACAAATGAGAAAGTCACACTTAGATCTTACTATATTCTAGAAGAACTATTAAACTTGGATTAAACTTAGAACGTTTATAATAACACTACAAGGCCTCATTTACTTCACTTGTGAGGTTGGACCCAGGTCTGTAGTGGTCATGTTTAAACGGCGGTTTAGGTTGGGTTGTCTCACCTATTTTTATTTGTTTACTTGGATTTTGAGCAAGGGGGGTAATCTGTCCTACACGGCCCAAACTGTTTACTTTGTCGTAATGTGGATCACGGTTAAACTGTCTTTTTACATTTTTTTGCCCCTTTCATCCCCCAAGGCCATAGCGTGATTTCCATCTCAACAAGAAAAAAACAACGAAAAAGACACTTTTGGTTCTGCACTTTTTTGTTACTCTCATCAGACGGCAAACCTTGGTAGCAGGTATGAAGGTAAAGTTTCTCATTCGATTCTCCGACCTTCAACAAAACAAGGTAAGAAAAAGTGAGAAGTTCTGCACCACCTCTGGTTTCGACGAGATGAACAGATCTCTCATCTGTCAAATGCTATTGCAGATACCACCCACAAAAGTGACAAAAATATTAACCACACTCAACGGAAAATAAAAGAAATTTTGACGTGGGCAAGAAATCCGAAGAATAAAAGCCGAATCGATGTTTCAATGATATATACTCGCCAAACGCCATCCGTCACGAGGTATGAAGTGTACGAATGTTTTCAAGAAGAAAAGGGAAATTAGGGCTACACCAATGACAATGGTTGTAATTATTTCCAACTAGTGGTCCATATGGTTATTTCGCAGGCCATGGCAATTGGGTGGATTTAAATTAAACTGCCCGAATTGGAACATCTAAACTACCACCTGTTAACTACCATTTTCACGAATTCTGGAGCTTAACGCAAGCCTACCAACTTCCATAGTAAACGCCGATTTATGGAGGTCAACGTTGCCTAACTGTCGTTATCTTACAAGTAAATAACGCCTAAGCATATATGACCGGATAAAGTTACCACAACTTTCTTCTATAGGCAGGGTTTACCTTGTTTGGTATCTTATCCATGCACAACTAACCCCCCCCCCCCCCCCCCCCCCCCCCCCCCCCCGTTTTCTCTCTTCCTTCTTTTAAATGTTATTTTAATATATTAAGGCAGAATCATAGACATGATAACAAACCCGGTCATATCTTTCCCTTCTTCTTTTCAACGTCCGATTAACTTGCGATTCTTCTTCCCGCCTGAATGCCTGAACAGCAACGCGTAGAGCTACACAACAGAAAGCCAAAGGTAACTAAACGGCCACTTAAGTTACTTAGAATTTCAACAGCCACTTATATAATTGGCAGGGTATTGAACTCTGGATTGGCATTTAATATATACTAAATACAATCGAACACTCCACTCAAAAAGATTTCCAAAGGCGATCTTAACACATCATATGATTTCAACTAGAATAACATTTAAGAAAACTTTGTAGCTACCAGGGTCAGTGAGTCACAAGCTGCCAGGTGAATGTGTTACAGGTAGCAAACAAACTAAGGTAGCACTTAAGATTTCCTAGAAACACGTTGTGTATCGATCAACAAAATCTTCATCATACGAGAACATGAAATAGTTGCTTCATATTCTAGGGATATGCTAAAAATCTTTCTGTAATTTCTCGATGAAGGATAGTTCAACTTACAGAGATTTGGAGCAATAGAGCCCTCCGACACTGGTTGCGAGCAGGTATAGCAAGCTTTCTGAAAAATGTGCTGCTGATGTAAATGGTGGACTTAATGCAGTTGAACCAATCAATTAAACAAAACTGCTACTTGCACAACCACTTAGGATATGATGGAACCTGACAGCTCAACTCTAATCATAAAAAATGATAAAAACAGCCCAATTTTGAAAAGTTGGTCTCAGTTAACTGATTTTCTTCTAGGAGGGATAAATTAATAGCAAGTCATTAGAAGAAAATCCCAGACACACAAGGTCAAATTGCAGGTATATTATTTGAAATTTTGAAAAACCAAATGACAAGTTGTTCGAAGATATCACAGAAGTATGTGTTTATTAATTGGGGTTGGTACATCCAAGCTCTTCCAAGCATGCTACCACAGAAATAGCTTTGCAATGCACATCGGAAGAATTTCCCTAGTTATAATGAGATTTGCATAATGTGAAACTATTCTCTCCAGAGATAGCAACATTTAGCTTTCAGATAACTTACTATTCTAATGATT
This sequence comes from Petrea volubilis, assembly GCA_026212405.1. Taxonomy (NCBI): domain Eukaryota; kingdom Viridiplantae; phylum Streptophyta; class Magnoliopsida; order Lamiales; family Verbenaceae; genus Petrea; species Petrea volubilis. The sequence goes on from CM047883.1 coordinate 17,721,982, forward strand.
TGTTGTATTCCACTGCTGCCGAAAGAATGTCCACAAGGCAGTATCATTGCATCATCCATAAGTTTTCCTCTGTACAGGGGCAATTTAACATGATTATGTGCTTATAATTGCAATAATTAGTCAGTTTTTGAAAAAGAGAAAAAGAAACGAAACTAACTTAAACAAGAATACGTAAATCAATATTCATGAGCAAACTTGGCATTCAACATCCTCAAAACTCACTTCCAACATTAAGCAAAATAATTTTTCTTTAAGTGTAGGAAACATTATACAACAAGCTAGTACCTGCATAGACATGTTAAACAAAACAACCTTAACAACGTCGAGAAAAGAAAAGATCAGAGTTTCAGCATAAAGCAAATCAATTTTGAACTAACTCAGTTTCAAGTTTATTGTGTGCATTATAAAATATTATTTCACCATACATACCACATGGATTTATACTGAATAAGGAATTGAAAAATTAATGCAGCTACATTAAGCAATTCAGGAAAACAAGTTAATGAAGAGGAAAGCTGAACTTTATGGGGGAAACAGGATTAGAGGTCATCCTAGAAAACAAAAATTAACTTCAATTTCCCCCCGGATAAACTATATACAGAAGTTCAAAGCATGATGAATTCACTGCAAAAGTTATTCTCTTTTTAAATAACTAAGTTACAGAAGTATAATTGACTCCATATCTCTGAAGCAAAGTACTATCTGTAGACAGAAATGACTGCCAGCAGAAACTACTACAAGACTTGGTTTCCACCTCACAGCTGCCGATTCTACTGTGGGCAACAATATGATAAACCCTAAAAATATCTTCATGACCAAACATACATGGCTGCATTAGTAGAAAGAAAATAAATGTTTGTAATATCATTCAACTACACAGTTGTAGACTTAGCAACATCCAGCTGAAATCCCAAGCACAATTAAAGGATCAACATCTTACTGAAGATCAAATACACTCATGGTAAAGTGAAGAAACAATAAATTTAAAACAAATGGACAATAAAGACACTAATGTCGGAGAATACGTACGTTAGAGGATCAGAGAGGATGGCCCTCAAAGACTCCCCAGATTCACTTAAACATGAAACCTCCTTTCTTCCACTAAAACCGCATCCATTCTCGACTACAATATCCTTCTGTCCAGATGACGAGCTTGGGCCTTCCGCCCCGTTAAGGTACTGTGTGTAATACATTTCCCCTCCTCTGCCATTTCTCATTTCACCACTACTGCTATTCTCGTTATTGTTTCCATTTCCACTCTGCCCCACATTCCCTTCTTTGATACCTTAATCACAAGAGAAAAGAAATAAACTTCCATCATAGGATCTTATAATTCACTGCATTTCCAATAAAAAAAGATATAATCTGTATAGGTTCAATCTATTTAACTCACCTAATGCCGAAAGTTGTTTCATTTTCTGACTACTACTGTTACCACTATATCTTTCATTTTGGTTACTCTCACCGACTTTAGAACCGGCCACAATATTCCCCACGTTATTTTCTTCTTCGTCATCCTCATCCTCATCATCATCGTCATCATCTCCCCCATCATCATCATCATCATCCGAGCCGTCGCCGCCTGAGCCACGCCTGTTGGCATTCCAGTGATGGCGAAAGTCGCCCGCTTGCGGCTGCGGCGGCTGCGGCTGGAAATAGTGGTGGTGATCGAGGAAGCTAGCGGTGAGCTCCCGGGTGGCGGCTTTAGCACCAGGCTCACCTGCGGCGGCGGCGGAGGAGGAACGGCGGTGCGGCTGCAGTGGGCCACAGGCGAAAGCTTCCGGAAAAACCAGCTGAGGATGCGGGTTGAGGCCGTTGTGAATTTGCTGGGCGGGGACGCCGCTCAATTTCTCGGAAGTCATTAGGTTTAGGGTTTAGTGCTGGCGATGATTGAGTTGTAGTTGGAGTGGTGTGTGGAAATGGAGGAAGTTAGGAATTAGGGCTAGAATTGGGGTTTGGAAACGACGTCGTCCGATGGGGGTTTTGTTCAGGTGGAAAAATGTGGGGAGGGGAATGATGGGACAGCAGTCAACGTTTGCTTAGCTACCATTGGCGGTTGGGTTGAGCTCAATAGACAATAGTTTCATTTTATAATATATCATTTTTATATAGTATAGCATGGGTTTACGGCTAATTAGTTTATTATTGTTTCGATTATAAGTTAGAGATATTGTAATTTTAATACTATGGGTTCGATAATGATTTGATTATAAAATTTAGTACGGATTCTAAGTATTTGATGCGATTTATCTACTACAGTACATGTTGGAATATTTACAATGAACGGCATGCTAATTGAAAAACCAAAAAACATGAATATCAACAGCAATGCCCCTAGATTGTATTAGATTATCATGAGTTGAAGGAACTTTTCGAAAGTTAAGTGGGCTATTTTAACCTTTTAGATGACATCTGTCAAAATAGCTGCATTTAATGTAGTGTAAAGTTAAAGTGATTGATGTGATATCAATGTATAAAAGGGTATTAATTATATGTTTCTAACGTTGATCATATTTAATAAGGATATTTGTCATTGATTGTGTGTCTTATTAATAACACATAGCAGTCCAACCATATCAATGTGAGGTTGATTATAATGAACCGCTCGATGGGCTATTGAGGGTGAACCACGGGGCCAAACACTCACATCGCAATCGTGGGTGCTTTTGGCGGGTATTGCAAATTATGTCAAGCAATGGCGGCTTGATGCTTAAGGTGGTGACCTTGTGGGAATGGGGCTCTAACTCGAGTCGTATTGTTGAGTGGCTAAATCGAGCCATGTATGACTAATATCATGATTTGTCAAAAAATTTACAACTTATAATGTGTCTACTTGTGGTGTGAACAGATCATGACGTATCAATTACCATTATGGAGTCATTCATTTGATCTACTCGTTTATGGGATTATTATATTTACAATTTGAATGAGAAATTGATATTCTAAAATTTAACAAAGTATGGGATCTTTGATTGGTTTCAACCAAAAAAAAAACAAAGGTATGAGATCTGTAATTCAAAAGGTACCAAATGTATAGTGATTCACACACGAGCATTATTATTGTAGTTGATTGTAATTAGTTGGTTTTGGTGGTTCTGTTAAACTGGTTATTTATTGATATTTTGACGCAATGATGTAATTATCACGAAAAAAAATTAAGTCAATTTACATTTGTTACATTATAAATGTCGAAACTTGTTTGAAGATAAGACCCATTGGTCCTAGAATTCAGTCTTCAGCCTTGTTACAAATGTTGCCTTGTCTTAATGAAAGTTTGAAACAGCTGATTGGGCCTGAAAGCCCATACTTCATGAAGAAAAGCCCAATATAGTGGCCCACACACCACGAGCCAGTTCCTATACTAATGGGCCTTTCTTTCCAAAATTTTCGGACCTGTTGAAAGGGGTTCAACGGAACTTTGTCAAGTGTGTTATGTCCAACTCTAATGGCATCTTGCTGTGATTCTTCTTGGTTTCTCTACTCAACGCCTTTCCATTTTCCCATCAAATGATAAAAAAGAAAGGCATTTCTCATTTTTCTCTTATTTGGTGGGGACTATCGTGGGTAGAGATAAGCTCAATATTTCAAAATTTCTACCATACAGTTGTGCAACATTTTTTACTGCACTTTTCAAAACATATTTTACACATTGATGGTTTTTGTAAGTAAGAAACTCGGCCATTAAAACACGCAACGTATTGATAAGTGTAATAAAAGATATTGTACAATTACATAGCAGAAAATTCGATTGGGATAGGACCGGATGGAGGCTAGAAGTTGCTTGCCATCTTCGATCCTAATACTTAAAAGACCAACTTATATATATATATGAAATTATATATATTTACTCAAACCTAGCATATTATATAGCAAGTGCAATATACTTGCCAGATAATTGGTCACTTTTCTTGAATTATCCACCAATCACAAGGCAAGTATAAACCACTTATCACATAATTAACACTGATTTGACCGAACTGGATTTAGATTAGAATTTTCAATATATATATATATATAAGTTAAATATGCTATCCCTTTTCCATTGAAATTTCTTTCTTCCTCTCAACAATTAGAATACTTGATGTCTATGAGTGTTGAGGCTTGCTTAGTTGGAATGTCCAAAGTGATTTTCTCTTGAAAGTACAAAGTCTTGAGTCACTAATGCTGCCCCCCTCTTCACGGATTGCAAGTTGAGCATATCTTGAAAGAGATGCTTTGTGAACCCAAAAGTATGGGCTCTCAAGACTACCCCACGCCAATAAAGTGCTTTCCCCCCCCCCCCCCCATTTTCTTTTTGAGCCTCTGCAAATAAAAAAGATATGCAAAAATCAAAAGGCATGATTAACAAAAGCTGTGGAAAGTGATCTTCCAAATCACCTTTGATAATCCTAAGATAATTATTAACTTTCTCTTGCTTCAAAAAATGTGCTTAATATTCTTCTTGTTATGCTTTATCTTCCCAAGGGATTTCATGATGCAGCTTTTATAAACTTTTTGTCCCCCTGCTTCAACTTTTGCCACATTTAATCTAAATATCAAACAACATATATATATATATATATATTTGTTTTAAAATCCCCCAATTGACCAATTTATGACTCCAACACAATTTAGCATGGCTCAAAAATATTCCGACGGAGGGCATGCATGCATGTTGACACTTTAGAAGTCTAATGTAATGCATGTGTGAACTTCAAGAAAAGTGTGTTTTGGAGGGGAAATGGGGAGAAGATAATTTATTCAAATTTCAACCTATTACACGGAAAAGAAAAAATTAAAAATTAAAAAAAAGAAGGTTTAACTATGGAAGGACTTGTTTACCACCCTTAAAAAAGTTCTAACTTCGGTGATGTTAATGTATATGAGAATCTAAATGAACTTATAAATCACGAGGTCATATAAAATATTATTATTTTAGTGTATATAATCTCATCATAAGTAGTGGATCTAACAATTCATAAATTCAATATTATGGAGAACATGTAATTTTGCATTATTAAAATGCGGCATCCTATTTTAGGAAAATTCTTGCCCATACCCGACTTCGCCGCACCCAACCAATCATATAACAAGTGTTAATATACTTGTCATGTGATTGGCCACTCTCCCTAAACTGTGCACCAATCACATGGCAAGTGTAAAACACTCGCCACGTAATTAGTACCGGTGTGGCCGAACCTGGTGCAGGTAAAAATTTCCCCTATTTTATCTTCTCCTTCTTCCTTTCTTCAGGAAGAAATTTTTAATAACTACACATTTGATTTCATTATAATATTTTCAGGTACGGAATCAAAAATTGTTATTCAAAAGTCCGAAATTGAATTTCGACAATACATAAAATATATTTTATTTTATTATTTTAAGGGGTGAAATTTAAATTATAATATATATATATATATATATATATATATAACATATAATTAGATACATAGTTGAGATCTGAGGGGGACGATTGCCTGTTTCAACCCTTGCTCCATGTCTCTTTCCCTCCCAAGACACAAACAAATTTATGGTTAGGAATTCAAACAAGAAAACGGATTCAAGTGCTTGATAATGCATGCCTAGAATTGATATAAATTTGGTTAAAATTAATTGTCCCATGTGCTCGCCGTGTTGAAAATGCCAATTGGTTAGGTTGTCTTGGGTCCAACATCATCATCATAATCTTTATTAAGCTTCTTTGCTTTGCTTATATTAGGGTTAGAGACAACTCACGTTGGCTAGTTATTCACATGGTCCTAACATTTTCATGAAAAAGTTTGACACAATCATGAAACACTACCACCCACTCTCTATGTCTATTGCCTATCAACAGAGCACAAATGGATTCTTTAATTATGTCAACAAGAAGCAAAAGATTTTCATGCTCCAATGCACTTTTTGTGTGTGTGTGTGCGCGCGCGTGTGTGTTTCTTAGTGGGGCATAAGAAGTGAGTACCATGAAAAAGAAACTCAAGGAAATTTGACATTTTGCAAGGATTAATTACCAAAATTCTCCGATATTTGCATTAATTATCCAAAAACTTCTCTATCAATTGAAATTGCAATTACTCCCTTAATGTTAACAAACAAAGAAGTTTTATTTAAATTGGTCGTTTTGGCATAATCAATGCGTATATAAATTATAAAAAAAATTAATACAACACAATTATGGGGAGGGAAATAGAACTTGTAATAGTTTTGCTTATTTGGGATTCCCCTTCCTTTCTATGCCTAACGTGATGTTATAGCTCGTATTGTCTACCAAAAAAAAAATTATACATAGTTATTAAATTTTTTTATGAGCATAATTTCCTTTTAACTATTTTCAATGTATTGATTAAATTAATGATAAGTGAAAAATAATTTAAAATTAAATAAAAGAGTAATGCATTGAAGAGTGGGATAAGAGATGAGAGAGAAAAGGGAGAGGAGGGTGAGAAAAATTGTGAAAGTAAAAAAATGTGAAAAAGTAGCGCTGAGAGAGGGGAGAGAAGAAAAACTTAAATGACAGACCAAAATTATTAAAAATAGTTTTTAGATTGGGCTAGTGATTTATATAATAGTATAGATACGTATGGATGGAGCAACTAATAGTTGGTGTTATTTATAAGATGAAAACAAATTTTGAGGGTGGAAATTGTAATTTTAACAATTGAAGTTTTTTTTTTTTTTTTGGTAATTGAAATTAACTCAAGGGAGATTTTGGTAATTATCCCTTTTTGTAGTTTTTTTTTTTTTTGGCCCTTTTCTTCTCTCTCCCTGTTAACTAGAAAGTGATTGGTCAGAGATTTTGGCAGTGAATGTCATAAACCCGAATTTAGACAAAAACAAAAAGAACAAAAATCGCATTTCAACAACTTGGATAATTTTATTCCCTTGACCCTTTTCTATCTTTATTCACAACTTAGATTATTTGCTTGAGAGTGGAGACTAAAACTATGATTGAAACAAGGATTCTGGTAAGAAAAAGTGAAAGGAAAATAAGAATGATCAACAAATGAAACTAAAGCATACTATCATTTAAAATACAGAAAAAAAATTTCCTTCTTATTTTCTTTACTAAAATTTAAGAACCAAATGGAGGGTAAGAGTCCCTTTGGATGGATTTTTAAAAAAAATACCTTTTGAGTTGTTGTTCTTATAATAGAGCTTTTGTGTTTAAACTAAGGAGTTTGTGTTTGGATACAGTAATTAAAGATTCTCTAAAATGTGATAATATATATATAATAAATCAATTATTTCATATTTTTATATTTATATATTGAATTATATGGACATTTGCTCTATGTGATAATATATATATATATATATATATATATATATATATATAACCTAAGCTAATACTGATATGTAATCTTATTATGAGTCTCAAATATATCAGAAAAATATTAATTGTATATTATGGTATCTTCAAACATATGTTAGCATGTGAATATAATGTAAATATTATAAAAAAAATATAACAATAAATATATTTTTTGATATATATATATATATATATATATATGATTTATGTATAAATATACATTTTTTGTATAATATATGCAACTTAGTACATATGTAGTATATTTATTTATCTATACTAGATAAAAAGAAAGCCACTTTTGTCTCACAAATGGCAGTTATTTCTTGCATTTTACAAAATTTGCCCTTCAATTTTATGTGAAATAAATAGGAATATGTAAAATTGTGGCTAAAATTGAAAATTCACATGAAATCGATTCAATTTAGATACCAAATTTTGATGTGTTAATTTTACCATTTTAATTAGTAAACACATGCAATAAATAAACAAATAAAAACGTCAATATCTATACTATATAAAAAGAAAGCCACTTTTGTGATTTTGTCTCACAAATGGCAGTTATTTCTTGTATTTTACAAAATTTGCCCTTCAATTTTATGTGAAATAAATAGGAATATGTAAAATTGTGGCTAAAATTGAAAATTCATATGAAATCGATTCAATTTTGGATACCAAATTTTGATGTGTCAATTTTACTCTTTTAATTAGTAAATTCATGCAATAAATAAACAAATAAGAAGGTCAATATTGTAATTTTACATTCAATTTAAAAAATTCATGTTCTCAACCAACAAACCACTTTCTCTAAGTACAATTATTTGAATTTTTTTTCTTATTGTGTTTATTCTTTATCGTGTAATTGTATTTCATATAATTATTTTATTTTTAAATTATTATAATTTAATAAATTATTTCAAATAATTCTTAAAAAAGTATTATTAAAGAAATTTAATAATATATTTATATTTTCTTCCTAAAAAAAATTTAACTACTAAATTGAAATATATATTTTTTATATTTTGCACACACGTAGAGTGTGTGGTGTTGCTAGCATTTAATTACTATTAGCATACATTTTATAGTTATAAAATAGATTTAATAAGTATAATACTAACGTTGCGTTTGGTAGAGGGTGTTGGATTTGATATACTATATGTGCTTCATATTAAAATGCGTGGTAGAATTTTTGGCGACCCAATATTAGGCTTCAACCCGATACATTATCAAGCACTATTTGTGATTCAGATCCCATTAGGGAGGTGAGATGTTGTATCCAATGCACCGAAACTGGCTTAATTGCACTTCAAAATGACTTATTCACCCTCAGGTTCATACATTTTTTTTTGGAACAACAAAAAATATCAAACTAATTAACAACAACAATTATTTCAATAAATAGAACATGAGATCAATTATTTAATTATTTAAATTCGTGCACTTTTAATGATAAAAAAAATCGTACACTTTTAATAATCATTTCAAATTCATACCAACAGCAATAAAAAATTTCAAATTCAGACTTTTAATGACTTATTCAAAATAAATAAAATTAAAAAAAAATCAACTAACCAACAATAAAAAAAAACTTACTTCAAAAAATCTTCGACATTTGAATATTGATGATAGCAATATAAAATGTAATAAATAAGTCTTTTTACTCATGGGAATTCAAAGAGAGGAAACTTGTAACTAATCAAAATATTTAGAGGCATTTGATAATTTGAAATCACATCCAAATAATTATAAAAACACCACCAAACAAGTTCAAATTAGATTTAATGGATATCAATCCAAAACACATTACCTACCAACCAACCAAAAAAGGATGGATGGATACTTTATATTTTTAAAATAATCCAATGGAATAAGTATCAAGTCTAATCTCATCGGGCTACCAAACACTATCTAATAATATCAAAATATTAGTTTATTGTCAACCATCACGAATAGCCAAACCCATAGATTATGGAAAGAATTATTAAACCCATGCATACGGGAATGACAATTCCATTGGGAATGAATATTCCCAACTCTACATTATACCAATTATATCAATAGAAATTGACTTGAGAATGCTCATTCCATTCTCACTACGTTCTTACATACCAATCATGTTATTATATTATACCTACGATGCTTTATATATACTTGCTTTCGCGTACAAAACAGGCACGAAACAAAATTTCTTTACGTTTTTAAGTTTTGATACTATAAGATCATAAATATTCATTAAATAAACTATATATATATATATATATATATTGTAAGAGGCAATCTAACAAGAAGAAACAAAAGATGCAACAGTCAATAATATCAACAGGGTCCCAAATTGGAAGCCGGTGAAAGAGAATCCGAAAAACCAAGTGCTACATGGAGAAGAAACTACCAAACTACACAAAAACTTCAAAAACTGCACCAAGAAAATTGTGAAATACAACAGAACAAGACCTAGCAAAAGAATTCCAAAACAAAATCTGACTTCTCCTTTCACAATAAATCAGTTGCGGATTCTTGTTCGCCGGTTCGGCAATTGCTAATGCATATATATGTAATTCTGAACTCCTAACAGTTAGCTGAAGTCTCCCAACTCATCTTGGCTTTCCGAAGGACACCTAATTAGCTCCAATATGTTCACTACTTCTGCCATGTCGGGCCGGTTTGAAGGCACCTGTGATGTGCAGATCAAACCTAACTTCATCACTGGAATCACCTCCTCAGCTGGAAACTTCCCTTGCAACTTACCATCAACACATTCCTCTACTCTGCCTTCTTCCAATGCTCCTCTAACCATGTCACATAACACTACAACGTCATCCTCCATGTACTCAACGGGCCTCTTCCCGGTGACCACCTCCAAGACCAATATGCCAAACCCATAGACATCACATTTCTCAGTTATCTTAACAGTTTTGCATGCAAATTCAGGTGCCATGTAACCTAGAGCGCTCTGAATCTTGCTGCTCAGCACGTATCGGTCTAGCAGAGGGAGCAGCCTAGCTAAACCATAATCTGCAACTCTAGGTTCGCCTGAACCATCAATCAATATATTACTTGATTTCAAGTTGTAGTGAATCACATTCATTTGGTGCAAATGAGCCAAGCCTTTAGCAGCCCCCACAATAATATTGAATCTTTCGTTCCACGACAAATAATTTTCACCGTATCCTTCATGGAGACGCTTGTGTAGATTTCCACCTGGCACGAATTCATAAATGAGAAGCTGTAGTGAGGGAGTCCAGTAATAACCATCAAGTGCCACAAGATTAACATGACGAACTTTCGCCAACTTTTTGACTTCTCTTTCAAAATCTTCCTGGGACTTGACAAGACTAGAAACTGCGAGCTTCTTGATGGCAACAGAGCGTCCATCTCTCAGCATAGTCCTGTAGACAGCTCCGAATCCCCCACGCCCGAGTTCACAATCTTTGTTGAGAAGAGCTTGGGCCCCACCAATGCTAAAATCAGGATCACCTGAAAACATGACGAGCTTCCCAGAATTTCCATCTGTAGATGGAGAGTGGCTAAAGTCATCACCACCAGAAAAGGTAAGAGCTGCAGCAGAGCGAGGCATGGCAGAGCGCACACGAAGGTTGAGCACGGTGATAGCAATTACACCAATGACAATAGCAGCAGCTGCACCAATAGCAATTAAGGCAGAGATACTGAGGATTTTCTTCCCGTGACCAAAAGCTTGAGGGATGGTAGCTGGTGTGGCATCATCGGTCGAGTTAGGATTGAGTACAATTGGTTTGGGAAGGACTGTGGAGCAACTTTTATTGACTGCTGCTCCACAAAGAGACGGGTTCCCTGATACTGACGATGGATCAATGGTATTGAAAAAAACACCAGCTGGCAGTTCACCTTGTAGTTGGTTGTGTGAAATGTTGAATGACTGAAGGTGTACAAGATTCGCCAGCTGCTTCGGTAGGTTTCCGGTCAGCTTGTTGAAAGACAAGTTGACAATTTGAAGGTACGAGAGGTTTGCCAGGGAAGCGGGAATAGAACCAGTTATTTCGTTATGAGCGAGATACCTGCCAAATTCAAGCAAATTTTGATAACAAGGGAATTTTATGAACCAATCTAATTTTTGTAATGAGAAAACTTCATGAATCATGTATATTTCCATAATGATCAAATCATGGGCATAGATTCTTTTTATGAACAGTAAGCACCTAAGGTTTGCCAATATTTTAATATGACTAAGCACGCCAAATGATGCAATACAAACTCATGCCACTTTATTTCGTATCCTTTCAGGAGCAGTAAATAACAGGATGGCAAGAGGTGGACATTGTGACAACTTGAATGACATGAAAAGAACAACTAAAACTAACAAGAAGACCAAATGGAAGAAATTTGCATCAGAAATCCAAATTAATTGATATAGTCAAAAACAGTTATGCCATCCACACGAAGCACAATTATCAAATCGACTGTTCCAACAAATGTGCATTCACCTGCAAACATAACGGGCTAAAAAGATGGTGTATTAGATGATTAAACCAAACAGAAAACTTACAAGGATTTAAGTGAAGCACATTTCCCAATTGACAAAGGAATGTTGCCTCCCAATGAGTTCTTTTCCAGTCTCAGTTCATCAAGAGATGTCAGTCCTCCAATCTCCAAAGGAATGCTCCCATTCAACTGATTCTCACTCAAATCCAGAATACCTAGACTTTTCAATTTTTCGACACTTGCAGGTATGCTGCCCACAAATGAGTTCCTTGCCATATTTAAGAACTGCAAGTTGGCAAAATCCCCAACAGCAGCCGGAATTTGACCAGATAGCTCATTTTGGGAGACATCCAAAATCACGAGTTTCTTTTGAGAGTCCTCCACTTTTGAAGCAAAAGCATTACCAATGCTCCCACTTAGTTTGTTGTCTGAAAACAGAACTTGCTCTAAACCAATTTTGAACATCCATGAAGGAAGATTGCCCATCAAGGAATTATGACTAATATCCAAACCTAGAAGATTTATGCAATTGCTCATAGCCTCAGGCAAGCTTCCAGTAAGGGCATTTTTGGATACATTTAGAAACTTCAATGACTGAAGCTTCCCCAAAGAATCCGGAATCTGGCCAGTAAAATTATTCTCAGAGAGGTCAAGGGTCTCAAGGCTTCTCATTTCTCCAATCCATTCAGGCACCTCCCATGTGAATCTATTTCTGGCTAAAACCAGGTCACTGCAGAAGGAAAGCTTCTTCATTGTGTTTGGAAGCCCGCTAGAAAGCGAGTTTCGACTCAAATCAATTGATTTCAACCACAAACAATTCCCAATGCCATCAGGAACTTCACCTGTAAACTCATTGCTCCTCAAACTTATGAACCTCAAATTGTTCAAACCTTCAATGCCCTTAGGAATTTCACCCTCCAACAAGTTATCAGACAAATCAAGCACCCTAAGCTCAGGCATCGACCAAATTCCCAGTGGCAATGGCCCTGAAAACTGATTGCCTGAGAAGTTAAGCGAAGCAAGAGTTGAGCATGAGCCAAAACTCTCAGGCATTGGGCCTGAGAATCGATTTTTAGCCAAGGAAATTGATCTCAAAGACCCACATTGGCCAAAGAAATCACTTGGAATTGAGCCCGATAAACTATTCTCACTCACATCCAGGACCCTCAGATCAGACAGCTGAGAAAAGCTGAGGCTTAAGCTCCCAGTGAGATTGTTCCTGGCAAGTGAGAGCTTCCGCAGAAACTGAAGTTGAAGGAGACCTCTGCCTAGTTTCCCTGAGAGGCCAAAGCCATCAAGAACAAGGTCAGACACTCTATTGGATCTGGGGTTGCATTTTACCCCAACCCAATTAACGCATGGGCTATCATCATCTTCATTCCAAGAACTTAGTTTCCCTTCAGGATCTTGAATATCAGCTTTGAACACAATTAACCCCAGAATATCATCATTCAAAGAAGGGCTCAAAGATTTCACTAAAAATGGAGATAAACAAATGAAAAACAAAACACCAAGAAGACTTCTCATTCTCATGAACTCGGTTAAATGGAGCCCGCTTAAAGCATTCCTTGGTTTAACAGAACCTAATGGAACCCAATAAATGCAGGTATTCCTCTTTTAGGACAAATAGAACCTAGTAAGTACTAGCTGTTAGAGTGACTATGAATAGGAGCTGTGATTACTGTGTCTTCAAAATTCAACTAATCTAAGCCCTCAAGAACAAAATCTACAGCACAAGCTCCTCGGAAAAAGCTAGCAAAATGTAAATGTGTGTGCTAATAAATGACACCAAGACTTCTGGCTCTTTACGGCTTGAAATTGAGACCAGAAGACAAATAAGAACAAAACTGCGAAAAGACTAAAAACAAAAAGCCCTAACACACCCAAGCATACAGCTACATTAACAAAAGAATCCTCCAAAAACCAAATAACACAATGTGAAATCTTTTTCAAAGGGCAGAAACATGAAACGAAGACGGAAGAGAAACAAAGAAAAAAATACGAAAACAAAAGTCAAATTCTAGGACAGAACAGCTGGTTTTTGGACTCAGAGTGAAAGGAACCTAGTGCGGGGGAGCCAACAGAGTAGTCTCTATCTGAGATGATAAAAAAGTGAGCTCAAATGCGACAAAAAAAGTTCACCGGAATACTCTTGGGGAATCGCCTGAGCTTGTAGTGCGAGCATCACCGGAAAATCCGCCGGAAAATCTGGAGGCAGTGGTTGTTCCCGGCAACTGCTAGTCAGTGAACCATTTAAAGCCCCCTCTCTCACTCTTGCTCTCTCCAAAACTTTATTCCAACAGCGTGGAGAGAGAGACAGGCATTTATCAACGGGAAAAAGAAAAAGAGGGGGAAAGAAAGAAAAGGGGGGTGGGGTGGGGGTGTGTGGTTCTGTGGGGTCGCTCTTTGAGGCTCGACACGTGGCGCATTCGGTTCTGTGATGATTAATCCTGCGTGGATGACACGTGGTTTAGCGGGTTTTAAGGAGTCCACTAATTATTATCAATAATTACCTTTATTTTAAATTACTCAAATTCTGTTTTTCTTATAAATTTTTTTAAAATAAAATTTTAGTGCTAAAATAATTTTAAAAGTATCTTCTTGTTTAAAGTAGCAACAACGTAAAACACAATCCTCAACTATTTTTTTTTTCACTATTTTACATTTAATGAAATTTTGTTACAATACTACTTCCGGCTCATAATATTTATCATTCTGATCTTTTATTTATCTGTTATTTTACAAAAATAAAAAAAGTATTTAATATATTATTTTTAAGATTATCTTCACATAGATAACAATATAAAACTCATATAGTCTTCCTAATTATTATATTACTTACATTTTTAATAAGTTATTAATAGGGTGACATTTATTTATCAAAAAAATTATAGGGTTACATTTGTCAAATATGTTACAACGATGAATTCTACTTAATTTGTGTGAAAATCTTGATACATTCCATTTAGTATTTGCTAAGGAAAAATAAAGAAACTTAGAAGTCATTTATTACTATCCCCCCCGCCCCACCACACACGCACAAACACACCACCACCCCCCTCCCGCCCCACCACACACGCACAGACACCCCCCGCGCCCCCCCCCCCCCCCCCCCCCAACCCAACAACCTCTTTAGGCTCCAATGTCCACTCATTTAGGGGTCACTAAAATTAATGGGTTTTTTAATTTGTCATCAAGTTGCCTAGCTATTATGACAAGAGAATCAATATCAATTATGAAGAAAATGAGAGAAATTAATGAATTATTCTGAAAATTTTGGAGTACAATTAATAAAAACTAGTAATTCTTTTTGGAGGACAATTAATAAATTTCATTCTCTCTTGTTCTCACCATTTAGTATACACTAAATGCATCTTCATTTTATGGCAAATGTCTTATTTAATTCTCTTTCTCTCTCTCTCTCTCTCTCGCATGACATTTTTTTTTGGGAATCGCCCAACATATTCTAAAGTAGTCCGGATCCTCTGCTATATAATGGTGCTATATTTTTTCCTTCACTTATCAATATACGCAACGTGTATTGGTAAGAGGTTGAGATAAGGAAACAGAAAAATATATGATAAGGAAAAATTTTAAATATTTTCTTTCCTTATCTCAATCGCTTATCAATATACATGGCTGCAGTTCGGATCCTCTGGTACACAACGGTGCTACATCTCCTCCTCCACTCGTCAATACACGCCACATGTATTGATGAGCGATTGACATAAGGAAAGAGGAAAAATTATGATATGAGAAATTTTTTTAAATATTCTCTTTCCTTATCTCAACCGCTCACCAATACACGTGGCGTGTATTGATGAGTAGAGGAGGAGAAGTAACACCGTTGTATAGAGGAGAAAAAATTCTCATATCATAATTTTTTCTTTTTCCTTATCTCAGCCGCTCACCAATACACGTGGCGTGTATTGATGAGTAGAGGAGGAGAAGTAACACCGTTGTATAGCAGAGAATTCGAACTGCACATAGGTGTATTGATGAGTAGAGGAGGAGATGTAGCAATATTTTATAGTAGAGTATCCGAACTGATTCTAAATTGTACAAACCTTGTTCCATTCCATTCTTTTCTTTTCCTATACCTTGGTTTCGTGCAAAATTGGTAACGGCACTGATATCTAACGGATATGAACGAAATAGAAGGGTAATATTGGATGAGAAAAATAACTACCCTACGCCCCCTTTCCATCATCGCATCGGGTTCAGTTTATGTAACGTAAGTGGGTATATATCTAGTTGTATGAGTATCATAAATTGGAAATACATAAATATCTCTTTCGATTTCCGTCATCAGATTCATTTTATGCTATTGTAGTGGATATTTATCTTACCATAAATCATTAAATAAGAATATAATATTAATAATATAATTGAATTCTGATATGATTATATATGATTGTACAATCTATAATTGAATTAAATATATAACCAATTAAATAATATGATGTGAACCCCATTATCGACCCCTACCCTTTGGAGAAAACCAAACAAGGAAAAAAAAAAGTGAAAAAGAAATGAATAAAAGTTGGTGGAAGAATGACAAATGGTGGGTGGTGGCAATAAAGAAGTTCAGTCAGAGAGGGACTCAACTTTCGCCTTTATTGCTTTGTGCAGCTTTAAATTCCCATTAAAACTAAAGAGGTCCACCCCACCTGCCCTTCCCCTCCAAAAATCTAATGATTTTCCAATTAGGATTTTCACTTAGTAATATCACTTTTTTTTTTCTTTTTTTCTTTTTAAAATATACATACATATTGCGATATCGCCCCACACACGCACAATGTCACAATTTGAATAAATTTTGATATTTTCTACGTCTCTAAAAACATGATACGTATTCAGTGGGTCGACTAGTAATATCACTACTTTCCGTTGCCATTTATTACTATTTTTTTTTTTGGGGTAAATTGTTGGCATTGCCATTCATGTTATTTGATCTTAAATGTGACCTTGTCCATCGTATGGTCCATGCAAAAATAACCTAACCTTATAGCTGAATTAAATGAGACTTGCAATAATTCCTTATATTAATAAGTTGATTTCACATTATGGTAGCGCGCATTCATTACTTAGGATTCCGTCTATAGTACTGGATTATAGGTTATGGATTAGAAGCCCAGCCCACTCCAAAACACTGATCAACCCGTTGGTCAAAAAAGTGTCACACCTCGTAAGAGAGTCTTTTTTTCTTCTTTTTTTCCTTCATTGTTTATACAATCCACTTAGAACACTTTATAAATATCAATTAGAACGTTACATAACACACACATTCTTCTAAGGTGGAAGGGAAGAGAAAAATAAGGTTTGAATTCAAAACCTCAATGGTATTCAGTTCAAGCCCCCACCATTGAACTGTCACTTAATAAGAGAAGTTTAAGGGGCCATTTGGATGGATTTAAAAAAGTATTTCTTGAACAATACTTTTTATAGTAAATTTTTTTTAAGTTAAGTAGTTTTGCATTTGGATAGAATAATTAAAAACATTTGAAAAGATGATTTCATTTGAAGCTCCTATGAGATAACTTTTGAAAAAAAAAAAGCCCTTTTGGCTATTTTTTTGGCTTCTGTTTTTTTAAAGTCCATCAAAACATAATTTTTTTTTGTTGGTACTTTTTTTTTTCAAAAATTATTTGCTTGTTCTTTAACAAAAACTTATTCAAACGGACTCTAAATCAATGTTAATCACTTGATAAGTGACTTGTATGGATTATGTGATGTATATTTCAAAATGGGTGATTAATTATATTATAAATGTGGTTGCACTTATTACAGTGATTGGTAGAAAATTTGGATGTAGTCGGACTTAATTTAGATTAGTTCATACATAAAAAAATAAATAAATATTTTAGAATCGTAACACATTTGAAGTCGTTTTCATCTAGGCTTTTGAAGAAGTCACCTGTCGATAAATCATAAACATTAAGCCACCTCAATTTTATCAGTTATTAATTATAGAGTAATAAACAAATTACTCTAATACATAGAGTAGAAAAATGTAAAATAAAATGTGCACTTTCATTGATATTCTTCCTATTTTATTTAATTCCCAGTAATCAGACATTTAAGTAAAATAATAAATTCTACTAATTTGAAAATCTTATTTTAGATGGAAGGATTAATAAAAGGCTGCCCTGGGAAGTACACCTCAGTACGTACTCAAATAATATATATATATATTTTTTGTTGGTGTTGATGGTCAATCTAATTTTAAATTATAGATTTTATTTACTGCCAAGATTAGAGGAATACAAAGCCATGCATATTGAAAAAGAATTACCAATTGAAACACAATTCAATCAAGTAAGTCACTCAGTATTTTAAATTAAGAAGCATAAAATTTATTGTTATTTCATCCATGAGATAAAACTAATTGAACTAACTTAAAGTAGAGAAAAAGTAGCAAGTACTCATCAGTTAGGATCATTTACTATAAAACGGTGTTATATTTTTTCCTCCATTCATCAATACACGTCGTGTATTGGTAGACTGTTAAGATAAAAAAAGAAAATATTCAAAAATTTACCCATATCATAAATTTTTTTTTTCCTTATTTCAACCGCTCATCAATATACAATATTAATGAATGGAGGAGAAGATGTAGTTCTAGTAGAGAATCTGAACT
The DNA here is from genome assembly GCA_026212405.1 of Petrea volubilis. Classification (NCBI taxonomy): domain Eukaryota; kingdom Viridiplantae; phylum Streptophyta; class Magnoliopsida; order Lamiales; family Verbenaceae; genus Petrea; species Petrea volubilis. Next base: position 17,740,365 of record CM047883.1, read on the forward strand.
GAGTACTCATGCATACAGCATTTAATTAGTACAACCTACAAATTGAAAACAAAACACACAGTACCACACACACTAGAAAGAAACGGGTAAAGCTTGGTCTGCTGTCAACTCTGTTCCACACCTGAACTCAGATAGTTTATGGGCCTAGCATTTTGCGTACTAGCATTTCACCAAACTGAAAATAAGCACGCCTCCATCTCTCTTTGAAGACTAGAACCACAACTATCCCCAAAAATCCCGTGGCAAAACCACTTATTAAAACTCCATGAAAGATATTCTCCTCCGATCTATCCACTTCTTCTCCAGCTTCTTGATTCAGAACAATATCGGGTGATGTCGGTGCTCCATCATCAGGACATTTCTTCAGCAATGGAGGTCCACACAATCCAGGATTGCCATCATAAATTGAAGGGTTCTCAAGAGTCTGGAGTTGACTCCCTGTGGGTATCGGCCCCGACAAAATATTGTGCGATAAGTTCAAATACGATAGAAAATTCAACTCCGACAAGCTGTCCGGAATGGTTCCGATCAAGTTGTTGCTTGAAAGATCAAGAGACGTCAATGACTTCAAATCTCCAATCTTTCTGGGGATTTCCCCTCCAAGATGATTGTGCGACAGATTAAGACCGATCAATTCAGAAAGTTTAGTCAGCTCCCAGGGAATCTCTCCTCCAAGATCATTATTCGAAAGATCCAAATTAACCACCAAACAAAATGCTTGTTTTGTGTACTCTAGCGCCATTCCTTTCATGACTTGCATCAAAGTGTCATTAAACTCGGTAAATGGAACTGCAGACTCATCGGTGTATTCATTGGCCATGCCAGATAAATTTCCAAAGCAATGTGGAACGTCTCCTGTCAACTTATTATTTGCAAGGTCCATCACGTGAAGCCAGGACAACTCGCAAAACGTACGAGGAATTATGCCATTGAACTTATTGCTTCTAAGTCTAAGAAATTTCAGATTAGGAAGGCTAGTTCCAATCCAATCAGGTAAATTTCCAGACAACTTATTTTCTCCTACATCCAGAATCTCCAAATGTACGCAATTCTTTAAACTATAGGGAAGTTGCCCCGTTAAACTATTGTTGTTCAAGCGTAACCATCTCAAAGAGCCAACTTCTCCAATGGAGTTTGGGATGACCCCATGAAACTTATTGGACGACAGTCTCATAAATACTATGTGTATGTTCCCCCAACAATTTGGAATGTTACCCCAAAAATAGTTCTTGGCGAGATCTAGAGTATGCAAGTTTTTCAATTTACATAATGAATGAGGTATCGAACCATTCATCATGTTGTACGATAGAACTAAGAACATCATGGTAGGAGCAAGTTTTGGTATTTCTCCCTCGATATAGTTGTGGGATAGATCCAATTCAATCAAATTCACGCTATGAAGCCATTTTGGAAGAGTTCCTGAAATGCTACAATTTGGCATGCCTAGGTTCTTAAGTTCCCTTTGGGTTTGAATCCATTGAGGAAATTGTCCTCCAATTTTGCAAGATGGTATGTGCAGTTCTTCTAGTTGGAAAGGAGGCTCCCAATCATATCTCACACTCAAATTGATGGAATTTGCATTAAAGATTTTTAAGTTTGAGAGCTTAGCAAAGTGAGACTCAGAAAGCGTGGCTTTGAAGGAATTCGAAGATATATCAATTCTCTCAAGATTTGACAGTTGTCCTAAAGAGGTTGGAATTGCCCCGCTTAGTCGATTATTATGAAGCCACAAATCTCTTAAGGCTTTCAAGCTTCCGAAAGAGGTAGGGATAGGGCCATCAAGTGAATTATATGAAAGATCGAGAATTTTTAATAGATTGAATTCACCTAACTCGTTAGGGAAATGACCATAAAGTTCATTATTACTCAAATCTAGTGTCTCCAATTTGTGATTCCAACATCTGACAGATGAGTTTCTAAAGAGTCCTGAGATCTCTCCATAAAACCCATTATGAGCCAAATTCAATGTTACCAAGTAACATTTATCCCAGATGAATTCAAAGATCCAATCTACCTTGTGGTGAAGCTGGTTCCATCCAAGATTGAGGTGGACAAGATCCCTCAATCTATGAAGATGAGCGCTAGAAGAATTATATTTGTTTCCAGAAAGATCGAGGACTTTTAACGAGGTCATAACATGGAGAAAGCAAGGAAATTCCTCACTAAATGAGTTGTAGCTCAAATCCAAGTGCTGGATATTAGTGAGCAGTGAATAATTTAGGCATGAATGAGGCAGATGAGTGTTATTAAGATTGCTCCTGGACAACCGTAACACTAGTATTGAAGGAAGCATGTTGAAGAGTACCTGAGATAAATATTTTGTTCGGCTCAAGTCCACACCACTCATATCCAGATACTCCAACAATGAAAGGTTTGAAGCCCACATGAGATCGTCAACTTCTAGAGTCTGGCTTGCATCATTAATATCAAGTACGCGCAAGTTTGACAGGTTGCCAAGATGGTGAGGAACAGCACCCCAAAAGTTTGCATTTGAGAGATTAAGATGTTGTAGCTGCTTCATTGAACCAATAAAGGCAGGAATCGAGGTATGCTGAAAGTCGATGAAACTTAAGTCTAGATAGCGCAGATGCTTCAATTCCAACAGGGAAGAATCAAGTTGCTTGCTCGCCAACCCATCAACGTAATCAAATGAATAATTGCTTTTGAATTCAAGCTTGATAACATGTCTGGTAATTTGATCACACCCGACACCTCGCCATGCGCAACAATCTGTGGTGCTTCTCCATGATGACAATGTATTGTAAGGATCGACAAGGCTTGCTTTGAACTTCAGGAGAGCTTTCCTCTCCGCTGGAATGCAACCAAAACTCATGTTTTTTCCACAACAACATATTGAAAACTCCATAGCTAATAACAAGAAGATCAAATGGAGAATGGCAAAAGACATATTTATGTAACACGAAAAGTAATTAGATATTGATCAAACTCTGTAGTGGTGGAAATATATGTAAGCCCCTATTACAAAGAAAGACCTATTTACAACTAGTGATTCATTTGCTCACACACGATCACTTGATCATGAATCGACGTAAGTGGGATTAACATCTTTGCGCGTGATGTCAATTCTGGTGGGCTACTAGCTGGGATTCACATTTATTTTCCATCATCTGACTAAAGGATATACTCTTTATCTTGGAAAAAGAACAACCATCCAATAAGGCTAAGAAACACATTAGTCTTAAAGATGTGGAGTTGAAAGCCTTTTGCCGCAAAAGTAGAAATTAGATAGTAATCTATTTAAGCATATTTGAGAAAAGAACAAGTCCAAAATTAAAGATTGTAGATACAATTCTTTTAATCTTTTGTTTCAATACATGCTTTTGAAATGGAAATTACGTTGGAAAGTGAGGAATTTTAACTTTGAGAGCGTAGCAAAGTGAGCCTCAGAAAGTGTGGCTTTTAAGGGATTGGAAGATAAATCAATATCCTCAAGATTTGATAGTTGTCCTAAAGAGGATGGAATTTCCCCACCTAGTCGATTATTATAAAGCCATAAATCTCTTAAGGCTCTCAAGTTTCCAAGAGAGGTAGGGATAGGGCCACTTAGTGAATTATATGAAAGATCAACAACTTTTAATAGCTTGAATTCACCCAACTCTTTAGGTAAATGACCATCAAATTGTTCATGACTCAAATCTAGTCTCTCCAATCTGTGATTCCAACATCCCACAGATAAATTTTTAAAGAGTCCTGAGATCTTTCCGTAAAAATCATTCATGTACAGATTTATTGATTTCAAGTGGCATTTACCTGAGTGGAATTCAAAGATCCGACGTGCATCATGGTGAAAAAAGTTCCAACTAAGGTCGAGATGGATAAGATTTCCTGGTGTAAGAAGATAAGGGCCAGAAGAGTTATAAAGATTGGCAGAAAGATAAAGGAGTACTCTTAGTAAGGTCATACTGTGGAGAAAGCATGGAAATTCTCCTCTAAATGACTTTTTGCTCAAATCCAGGTGCTGGATATTACTAAGTAGCGAAGAATTTACACATGTGTGGGCTAGATGACTATTATTAAGATCGTTCTCAGACCAGCGAAGCACTACTATTGAAGGGAGCATGTTGAAGAGTACTTGAGATAAACTTCTTGTTGGACTTAGGTCGACATAACTCATATATAGATGTTCCAGAGATGAAAGATTTGAAGCCCACATGAGATCGTCAATTTCCAGATCTCCTGCCCTATCGAGATCAAGCTAGTATGCTCAAGCTTGAAAGGTTGCCAAGCTTGCGTGGGAGAACACCCCCGAAGTTTGCCTTTGAGAGATTAAAATGCCACAGTTGCTTCATTGAACCAAGAAATGCAGGAATTGAGCTCATGAGCTGAAAGTCATTACAACTCAAGTATAGATCGTTGAGATGCTTCGATTCCGACAGAGAAGAATCAAGTTGATTACTCGTCAACCTATTATCAAAGTCACAATTGCTTTTGATCACAACCGACACCTTTCCATGTGCAACAATTCGTGGTACCATTCCATGATCTGCAATTATACTTGCTTTGATCTTTAGGAGAGCTTTCCGCTCCCTTGATATGCAACTGAATGAAGTGTTTTTGCAAGAACAACAAAATAACAACTCCATAATTAATGGCAGGATGATGAAATGGAGAATGGAAGAACACATTCTTCTCCATATTGGCTACAGATTAAGACCAATATGTAATAAGAGGGGAGAAAACATCAGATTTAGTAGGGGCTGTGGTGGTGGTGGTGGTGGTGATATGAACCCATATTACAAAGAAAGAGCTAATTATAAGTGGTGATCAGTATTATTCATTTAGAGATGCATACGATAATCTCTCTCAGTTGTGGAAACAATCGATCAAATATCACTAGTGAATCAATAAGTTCCAGACACTGATTGATAAAGATTGGCGTAACAAGTTTACGCTTAATGTCAAGTTTGGTAGGTTGGAATTGACACACTCGATATGCATGTAAAATTAAAGTGAGATAATTTAATCAAATAATTAAATTGTAATAATATATTTTTTTTTACACTAAATTCTCTATGTAAATAAACATCTTTCTTAACTATTATTACTTGTGCTATAATATGTTTATTAAATTTATGAGAAGTTAAAAAATTATTTTTAAATAAAATTATTTCTTGATTAAAACATAAATATAAATATAAATTGGAATATTTTTTGTTTTGAAAAAAGAGATGTGAGAGAAAGAAAATGGGAGAGAGATAACAATAGAAAATACCAAAAAAAATAAGAAAAAAGTACGCACTGTTTCAGAGAAAAGGAATGATAAAAAAGAGATAATATTTAAAGATAATATTTAAAGGGCATTTTAGGAATACTATAACTACACACATCAAAGAAAAAGTCGAAACCTCTCACACTTAATATATAGTATTGGTATTTTAATTTATGTCTTTTTTTTTTCCTTTAAAATATTAAACTACTAAATTAAATTTTAATATAAATACTGTATTAGGATAACATATAGATATATATATAAATACATACAAGTCTATTATAAAAAAAATAATGCACATATATATTTATATATTATAATACAAAATTAAAAAACATAATTTTTTTTATTATATGTATTTATATAATACACACGTACACAAATATATTTAAAAAAAGTTAAAAACACAAAAGAAAAATAAAGAAAAAATGAGTAAATTTGCTTATGTAAATGCGAAGAGACTTCGTATTAAATTTTTGGGCGAATTACATCTACCTCCCCTGAGGTTTGGCGAAATTACAATTTAACCCACGATTTTTTGTAAATTACAATAAGCCCCTATGGTATATTCCGTCTAACAATTTACTCCAACCGTTTATGACCATTAGGGTTCTGTTAGTTTTTGTATGTAAAGTTCCGATAGTACCTTTGAGGGTTTTTTTATAATATATATAAAATATTTGGGGTTGTATGTTATGTATTACATCTTTGTGGGGCTAAAAGTAATAATATTGAAAAAATTACTTTGTTTTCCGACAAGTTTTTCAGTGAACTTGAAGCGGGTCTTAAACTTTTCGACATGGAAAACACGTTGGTGAGGTCAATTGTGGGCTAGAGTAGGTTTTATACATTTTTCGTTTATCACTTGTAATTATTACATATCATAGGGGGTTATTGTAATATACACAAAAAATGTGGGTTAAATTGTAATTTTATCAAACCGCAGGAGAGATAGATGTAATTTTCCCTATTGAATATCAACAAAAAATAAAGGGCAAAACGGACTTTATATATTTTTCGTCCATTACTTGTAATTATTTCATACCACAGGGGGTTTATTGTAATTTATAAAAAATTATAGGTTAAATTGTAATTTCGCCAAACTTCAGGGGAGGTAGATGTAATTCGCCCAAAAATTTTTATGTTGTGTAAATATATTAGCAAAGCATGTGGGCCGAACTACCATTTCTTGGGCCAGCCCATTAGTTTATTGATTTGGCACGAAGATAAAAATGGGTACAAAATTAAATCTGAAAATTTTAAAAAAATAACTGATTTTTTGTGGCTGCTGGGATTCGAGCCCAGGTCTCCACGGCCACAACGTGGAATTCTTACCACTAAACTACAGCCACTTGCTGACTATTGTCGCGAAATAGATAATTATTAAATGCTTATTATAAAAATGGCCCAAGCTTTGCCGCGCATGTACTTGGTAAAACCATAAAACTATGTCCAAATACCATATGTTTGTGGGCCAATCCTATGAACGATCAACTACAAATTATCTTTGCCAACAAATTTAACACTGGATGTAGATTCTGGGTTGTCAATAGAGGATGTTGGCAATTAAATTTCGCTCATTTAAAATATTAATAAGTATAAATTAAAATATTAAATATTAATTAATTTTTTATTTTTTATTTTTTATTTTTATATTTTGAAATTTTTTAAATTTAATTTTAATATTAAGTAGTTAATTTTAATTAATATTTTAATATTTATTTTAACGACAAATGAAGTGTCACCACGTGTCAGTATGAAGTGTCGCAATCAATTAAATCAAATTGTGCAGTCCGAAAGTCCAAAAAACAATCGAACAGTGACAAATGGCGAATTTGATTAGGTAGACCAATCAAATCATGATACGTAAATAATATTTTTTTCTCTTTAAAAATAATTTATATTAAAGAAATAAATAATGAAGAAATTGCTAGCAATCCAAAGACTCTGCATGAACGCCTTTAAACAGGGGTCACTTGGGGCTCAAAAAGAGAAGATCAAGAAGTCTTCAAGAGCTCGAGAAGTCAAAGGAATTCCTGAAGTTTTCTCAAGTCAAGCTAAAAAAGATTTGCGAAGATCAAGCCAAAATTCTCGGTGTTCTTTGCAAAAGTCATCAAATCAAGGCATCCAATCCACAACCAAGGTTTAGCCCCGCGCTTTGGTGTTTCTCCCAAATCAAATCCACGGTGATTAAAGCGAAGCTTAAAGCGCTTTTCGTGGAAATCATCCAAATAAGGTGTTTTGATCTGTAATCAATGTGTCAAATCAGTAAATCGGCATTTTTTTCCAAGTCAAATCCACGGTGTTCATCGAAACTTCTGGCGTTTGATTCGTAATCAAGCTACAAAGCCTACGAATCGGGTTATTGGAGGATCAAGTCAAATTCGGAGAAAAGAATCAGGGGATTAGTCTTCTAGGAGATTATTTTCCTTTTTAAATTTTATCATTTTCTTTAAATTTGAAATATTTTTTACATATTTTTCTTGTCTTGTACATGTTTGTTTTACAGACTCGAATTTTTGTGTGAATAGAGGGATTTTAATTCAAATCCAATTCTGAGTGCGATTTGGATTTTTCAAATAATCGATCGATTAAAATATTTGATGGATGTGATTCGATTATAAATATCTGCACTTCAAATAAATAAATAAAATATGAAGTCAAGCAGTTTAATCCGTTAAATATCCCAATTCGGACTTTTAATGATACTTTTTATTTGATTAATAACTTTATATATATCATGTTAGTAAATAAGTTTAAATAAAATTCAATATATAAACCAGTGTAATTTATAATACAATATTCTGTATTTTTCAAAGTAATTTTTTTAAACAAAATAATGTATAATTTTCAAACATATTCTAAAATATTTTTCTACTTAATTAAATTTGATTTTTTGCATAAGAAATAATTTTTTTATTGATTACTTGATTTAAAAGTTTCAATTTTTTTTAACTGTTCAACATCTTATATTTCTTGCCTATAAATAGACTTTGTGCCATTTATATTATTTATACAACGTTAAATCTCTCTAATAACTATTTTTATGTCTTTGGATGGCACTTTTTTCCCCTCTCTCATTTCTTTTCACTTTCTATCTCTTCAATGTATTATTATTATTATTTATTTATTTTCCTTCGATTTCTTTCTCTCTCCTCTCTCACCTCCTTATTCATTATTTGACTTTCTATTTTTTCTTTATCTTTTTCAATTATTTAATTTAATTCAATTTAATTTTAGATGATCAAAATAATTTAAAGTATATGTATCAAAATAGTTTTAAAAAAATATATTTAAGTAACAATATAATATATTTTAAATTTTATGTTATTCAAAATTTTAAACACATTACTAAATTATATTTTATTTTTAACTTGTTTTCATTATCTTTTTCTTTAGTTACTTGTTTTCAATATCGGTGAGAAAAGGAAAATAGAAGAAAATTTGAGAGCACCAATCAAAGGGCAAAGAGAGTGCCGAGTGGTAGAGACGCAAGAGAAATTTGAGAGCATTATATTTTCCAAAGTCTTTTAGTGCATAATTTTTTGGAAAGTACTTGTAAAATTGCAATTGTGATTTATTAATTTTTGATATTTTTAACTATGGAAAAATTTATGGTTAATAGTCAAAATTAGAAAATTGTGCCTTTGAACTTATCAAAATTCGAAGGTTTTCATCAATTACAGTTTGTACAATTTAGATGAAATTATTCATTATAGGTTAATTATGAATTAATTTATTAATATAATTGACAAAATTAAATGAATCAAATCTAAAATCCTTGCCAGTGTCAGATCAGAAGCTTTGAAATTTAACAATTTACCATTTGACACATTTTATTATATAAGAATAAAACTATATATCCAAAGTGAATCGATTATATGTGTGTGCGTGTGTAATTGACCAATTGAATTAATTGAATATGAAAACTAGCATATTAAATGAAAATTTCAATTTGACTAGCTCTTCATAAAATGAATCACTAATTTGATAAAAGAAACTCAAATATTTGGTGTATATGTTTAAAATGATTTAAAAATCAAATTAAATTGACCAATTAAAATATTAATTAAATTGGTATAAGTGACATATTTAACGAAAATTAGTTTGATTAGCTTTTTGGATATCATTACTAATTCGCGAAAATCAACCCATATATTTAACTTATATATTTAAATGTATAGAGGGCTATTGTACATTTTACTCAATAGTATAATAAAATTTAGAATTTACAATGGTTACAATAAAACAACGGTTGCAAAGATATGTAAATCAACTCAAGATTTGATAATTATCCTTAGAATTTTTTTTTTTGATACAATCAACTCAAGACACCCCATAAGTGTCAACCGAAACGTCATACATGCACACACACACTCACCCAAAGGGGGATGGGGAGAGGATAAGAAGATTCGAACTCGAAATCTCAAAAATGCCAGTTTGAACTCCCACCATTAGGTTACAGACCCAGTGGCAATTATCCTTAGAAAATTGGAACACGAAGATGCAACTCTCTCAAGGTTTTCAAAATTCCAAATGATGATGGGATTGGACCAAACAAGTTGTTATTAGAAAGGTCGAGCTCTGTCGAGGTCGACAATCTCCCAAGATATATATATATATATATATATATATATATATATCGATTTGCAGGATCTAGAAGGTTTGCTTTGAACTTCAGAAGTGCTTTTCTCTCCCCTGGCCCTGGAATGCAATCAAAACGTGTGTGTGTGTGTGTGTGTGTTTTATTTTTTCACCAGGGCAGATTGCAAACCCCATGACTGATAACAAGATGATCAAATGGAGAATGACACAGGACAATTTCCCCATATTGCCTCTACATAATTAAGACCCAATTGCAACAAGAAAAAAATTCAATCAAGTTTTGCAGCGGTGAGCTATTTATAACAAGCTAGTGATCATTAATCATTATTGTTTATTTGCACAATATTGACTAGAGCAGGAATTTGATTGAGGGGACAATTTTTTTTTTCAAAATCATTGATTATTAAAATGTTTAAATATAAAGATTCTATATAATATTGAAATATAAATTTCATATTTCTACATATACAACCGATATAAAAGTACCATAATCAAAATGATATATACAAAATGATACTAAAAAGACAATAAGCTATTCTCTAATTTAAAAGAAGCAAATATAATGGGTAATAAGTTGCTTTTAAAAAATACTTAACAAAGATTTTTTAACAATACTCAACAAAATTGATATAAACACACATAAAGATATATAATCAAAACTCAGAAAGTACTAACGTAGATTTTTTTTTTTTTTGCCTTTCTCTTTGTTCTAACAATCAAAAAATATATTCAAACTTCACAAAACATCTTTCTTTTTTCTCCACGATTACATTTCCCAAACCACAACCAATTAAATATCAAGTCTCATATTAGTAAGATTCATTCAAGTTCAATAGCCCAATAAATAAATATCAATATAAATTAATTTTATTATTAAACAACTATTAAGATTCATATTAACACTCCTAAGATTAAAATTTCTACACAAAAGCAAAATTTTTACATTGTGTTTGGTTCTAGAATTTTAGGAGGGAAAGGAAAAGAAAATAGAAAGAAAAAGTATTTTCCAATGTTTGGTTACTAGAGAAAAGGAAAGGAAATGGTAAGGAAAGGAAAATAGAAAGAAAATATAGCATAAATTGAGAAAAAATATTTTCCTTCCAATTAGGTGAGGAAAATGAAGGAAAAGTTATGTTACTCTCTCTAGCACTCTCTCATTTTTCAAGCTCTCATCTCATTTGTTGCTCAAACTAATTCATTATTTGAATATATTTCATGCAAAATTTTTTTTTTGGGTGCAATTAATTGATTATTTGGATTTTTTGGGATGTGTTTTTACATTTTCCTATAATTTACAATAATAACCAAACAAAATAGAAGACAATTCTCTAAAAAAATCATTTTTCTTATTATTTTCTTTAACAACCAAACAAAATAAAGAATTTTAAAATTCTGGTAGTTTCTTTTTCTTTCTTTAACATTTTTCTTTCCTCCTAAAATCTTAAAACCAAACAAAGCCTTAGTGTTTTAATTGGAATAGAAGAAAGAAATAAAATCAAATATAATTTTTATTATTTCAATTGGAAGCGAAGAAAGAGAAAGAGGGGAAAGAGAAAAAGAGAGAATTTAATTACTCATGGTAATTGAAATTTGGTACAAATAAAATAGAGTAAAGAAAATTAAAATATTTATTATAGAACTTATATACAAGTCAAAATTTTATTTTAACAGGGAAGAGGGGGAGAAGGAGGCAAAATTTTGAAATTCTAATAAATATATACCGAAAAAATAAAGTTTTAAAAAATTGAGGGGGCGGCGCCCCCGGTCACCATCAGAAGTATTATAAATTGGCTAATAAGTTCCCAAACTGATGGATCAAGTGGAGTAATTACCACCTTCATGCTTGATCTCGAGTTCGGTCGGCCGGAATTCACACCTTTAGGGTTCGGGAGTGTACTTATAAGCTATACGACATTATAGATAATATAAATACTTAAACTATATTATTTTAGGAGTGCTCAAAAAAGAAGTATTCTAAAGAATCATTAGGGCAATTATTCGAATTTAATTAGACATATATGACATAATCGAGGTATATGTGGCTCCGTCAATGATGGACATTATCATGCATCAAACCGAGAGACTCTCCACCTGTTGAGTAAAAAGGAAGTTACGTTTATATAGTATTATAGTTCTTAGAATTCTTGTACTAAGATAAAGAAAAAGAAAAATGTTCTTGGAATCCTAACTGACCTTTTATCCTCTAAAGGATGATAAATAAATTCCATTTGCCAAATTTGACAATTCTGAAATAAAGTCAATGTCAAGACTCAAGAGGGAATGATAGATAAATATGATATTCGGCAAAGCATTTGGGCTCAACTACTATTTATTGGGCCAGCCCATTAGTTTATCGATTTGGCACGAAGATAAAAATACGTACAAAACAAAATCTGAAAATGTGAAAAAAATAACTAATTATTGTGGCTGCTGGGATTCGAGCCCAGGTCTCCACGGCCACAACGTGGAATTCTTACCACTAAACTACAGCCACTTGGTGATATTCAGTTTGGAAACAAAATGAAATAATTACTTATGCCTCATCATCTCTGCAAGAACCCTATCATCAGGGTTTTACCAGAACAGGGGGAAAATTATTAGGGTTTTGCCAGAGAAGGGGAGAAATATCAAGGGAGCACCAGCAGAAGAAGAATGAGATCAATTAAAGCGATCGGGCCTCTGGCACTAAGGTAGGTTGAGCAAAACTGTTGCCCACATAACGGACAACAATTTTCTTGGGTGCTATTTTTTTCAGTTTCTAGTTGCCATCATAGGACAAACTCTTGGGGTAGGTTTCAGGTGGCAGTGGAGTCAAGCCGTTGCGAGAGGTTACGTTACTCATGCCGATAATTTCACCAAAGTGAACTCCAGTGGACCCGCTGGTTCGTATACTTTTATGAGATAAGAATTGTTGTTATTCCACGAATTTTTTTCTTTCGCTTTTGGGTGCTTGTGTGCTACATAATCAAATGGGATTAATTTATTGTCCATGGATTTGTTATTGGCCTTGTGTGTCGAAATTATTGTCGTAAAAGTTTTGAGTTTTGATGGGCTTTTCAGAAATCATAGAGTTAAACAATGATTGCCTATGATGATGTTTGATAGGCGGTCCCTTTTATGGGCCGGCAACGAATTCTTGGTCGGGTCTGCAAGTTTTTGAGATCAATGGGGCCAAGAATGCAGTTCCTGGCTATGCCCGGTCATTGGCATCAAGGGCTTCTGAGTCAACAAGAAGAAGCTCATCAGAGGTTTGATTTTGAAATCCAGGCATATTTGAGTTTAGTACCCTCAAGTTTAGCATGGAAACTTGGAAAGTTGAATATAGAATTGCTTGATTTTATTGTGTTCTTATGCGGGTAGAAATTTCTGGTTGTGTCTGCTAAACTAATTCTTGTTGAAATTTGCTGGATTATATCATTATATCTTGGAGATAATATCCACCGAGAATATGTTCATCGCACAAGTAACAAGGGAGGCTTCTTAAGTGAAACTGGGGCTTTTCTCCCGTTGCTCTCAAAGAATAGTTCTAAGTTATTATCTCTTTTTGCATTGTAGACCCTTGAGCATAAAGATGGCATGATATATCCAAATTAAGATTGCACTAGCAGGTAATTACGTGGGTCTAATTGTCGAACTGTGATAATCATGCGACGCTGGGAAGTGAAATTTGGAGTTTTTTGGATGAGTGAATTTCCTTTCTGTAGCTGTCAATAATATTTGCACTAGCAGGTAATTACGTGGGTCTAATTGTCGAACTGTGATAATCATGCGACGCTGGGAAGTGAAATTTGGAGTTTTTTGGATGAGTGAATTTCCTTTCTGTAGCTGTCAATAATATTTGCCAACACCTTTTGTATTCTGATCATTTATAATGGAGTAATATATGGTTTGTGAATTCAGTCTACCAAAGCCCTTGTAAATAGTATGTTGATTATAAATTGTCCCCTAGTGTAGCAAAATTACACTGGTTCCCTGCAATAATGAATTTATAGACTTGTTATAGTGGTTTGTTGTTCGCCATCAGCTTTCCCTCTACTGCTGTATAGCATTTCTGGTACTACAACCTAATTTGTTTGTGTAATCAACTACATAGAACTTATGGTGTTGAGCAAATGGATTATGTTTTACTTATTCTTGTTTATACTTGAACAGACTCGAAAAGATGTTTCTAAAGTCGAGGATCCATTTGATGCTCCAACATACAATGTACCTGAGAAACCAGTAACTTTAACGGAGGGAGCTTCTTACAGTGTTATCATCCTTGCTGGACTTGGAATTGCTGCTGCTGCAGGATATGCTGTTTTCAAGGAGCTCATCTTTGAACCTAAAGAGTAAGGGTTCGGTTTCCAAGGCCGCAGCCTATGATTTATGATTAAACTTGGGTGACTGAAGCATTCTGTATTCTCTAGATAAATAATGAAAGTTCTTCCTCAGGTACAAGATTTTTGGAAAGGCCCTTGAAAGAATTCAAAATGACAGTCAGGTTCAATCTAATGTGTTTCATTATATTTGGTTTGTGGTTTCTTTGGGATTTTTTTTCAGTATTGATGCTTGATGTTGAGGTCAGGGTAAGGGAACTAGAAAGATGAAATTTTAATGTCTAAAATCCACATGATGGCATCTTACAAATCTACACGATTGAGATTATTTACTCTTCCACTTGACCAGGTTACAGTGAGAATCGGGTCCCCCATTACCGGCTATGGCCAAGAAAGCAGGAATCGTGCTGCTCGCCAACGAATTCCTAATCGCATGTGGACAGATGAAGATGGCAACGAGCATGTTGAGGTAGTGTCACAATATGGAGTCGGGTTTTTATTTCTAATCGAGAAATGTTGTGTATTGACTCTTAGATGAACGAAAATACAGGTTAATTTCTACATCCGTGGACCCCACGGAGCTGGAAAAGTTGGGGCGGAGATGTTCAAGGACCAGGTCGACAAGACATGGAAGTTCGTTTATTTGATCGTTGAGATCAGGTCCCCTTCCCCAGCACAACTACTGCTCGAGTCTTTCGTCCCAGCCTGAAGTTTTTCACAAGCGCAGACATACCCCCACCCCGTTTTCGAGAAGCCAATATATTGTTTACAGAAACTTGAGTTGGGACAATTGTACAGCTTAATGAATAGACAAAAATTGTCAGTGCACAAAAGAGAGCATTTTCTTGTTGTCTTGTGACATTCTACAGTTAGATTTCTTCAGAAAATTTTTCGAACTTTGACATGTATGCATCCCAATTCATGCATGTATGTATTGTAATTGCTAGTTATTTTTATGAAACCAATACAAAAAAACTAATGGAAAAAATTGGCAATTTCAAAACACGAAAAGACCACATATTACTGCATCAGTGGCTTCAAATTCTTAACATCATATTCCTTGAGAGGCCTTGAGAGGAATGCTAGAGCTCCTGCATCAACGCTCCAATTTATATATAAAATTTGAGAAAATTATATACAAAATATGTATTATTGGTGAAATTAGCAAGCTGAAAGTCAACATATATAGAAAGGGTTCATTACTCTCGACACCCCTTCCCAACTTTCTTAAATTACCAACTCCCCTTCAATCTTTCATAACTACAATGATCGCCACTATATGGTTGCATAATTAGGAAACTAAACGGATAGAGTAAAATAATGAAAAGATTACGAAGATACCAAGTATATGAAAGATGATTTTGCACTTTTGTGTCTAGGGATGTCTGAGTCACAAACCGTGAAAGTTGAAGGGGGTGTCACTGAAATTATACAAGATCGAGAGGGGGTGTCAACGTAATTAACCCGATTTATATAGGTAATTACCTGTTAATGAGAGCAGGATCAGTAATTCAGTAGCAGACATGACCATGACAACAGGCACATTCTTGGTTGCAGATGAGTCCTGCTTCATTGTGAAAATCGACAAATAATTAGTAAATTAGATGTCAGCTAGAGCTAGACAGATACTTGATAAATCGAGCAACGGAGGATTTATAGAATATAAATCCGGAGAGAGAGACTCGTCCACGTACCTTGAGTTTCTTAAGGAGCTCGTATCCATTGATTTCAGGCATTTCATATAATCTATGCAAATCAGTTTCAGCTTTGGACCTGCCCAAGGTACACGACATCCGAATTTGAGTCCTGCCTCAATTAAAAAACGGGACGTTGTTTATGCAATTATAAAACAAAGTAAATGTAGAAATTAATCGAAACATAAAACGATCAAAATAACGACGTTAATTTTACACGAATATTATCCAAGAAAGTGACCTGCGGGTTTATCTCCAGGGGTCTGGTTTTCATCTGGTAAGTCCAACGCCTTAGATCCACTTTCAACAGTAGTAGCTGCAAGTAATACAAGAATCAGTGATTAACATGCATGAAAAAATCAATTTTCATTTGGTTCAATATTACTTTCTCATTCTTGACTATAGTAAGTGTGACAATATATATATATATATATATGTATATTATATTCAAGAAAGCGGGTTTATTTTTTTCTTGATGACACAAGAAAACAGATTTCATTTAAGTATAAAGATAGTACTAATTATCATAACGAACAAATACACACACGCACGGAAGAAGAAGAAGAGAACAGAGAAGGAAAAAGAGAAAAGCAACTAAAGTAACTTGAACATGCAGTGTTGTACATTTTTCTTGAAAAACAAAATATAATCGATAGCATACCTTTGCATGACAAGTTTTTCTCGAACACTTTTTGATGAATTACACGAGAAATTAGAGAGTCAGAAACTACTAAAACATGTGGTAATTGATTATCTAAGCCTGCAGAAGTACCAGCTGGATCCATTTTTCTGAGTCTTCTACGCAAGAAAAAACATACACTACACGCACTGAAAACGGTTTGGGAGAAAATAACAGTTTGAAGTTGTTATATATATATATATATGTATGTATGTGTGTGTGTTATATGTTATATATACATGTGTGTGTGTGCGCGCGCGGTTATTGGTTGACGAAACAGGAGCTCCATTGGTTGCTCACTTGAGGGTTAGCAGTTAACTCTCCCTACACTACGTGCCGTCTCAAGAAAGTTAATAATCATAAAAAGATGCGAAAAATGAAATTCAAACGTTGAAATTCTATTCAACTATACTCGATTGATAAAGAAAATGCTAATGTTAGCTAGTGTGAGATAATATGCATATATATATATATATATTAATCAAGAAGAAAAGTAGAGGCTTATAAAATTAATTAAGTGAAAGATCAAGATTAAACTTTAAGCTAAGTTCATAAACAAAAAAAAAAAAAAAAAAAAAGAGTTTAAACCGACTTTTGAGAGTAAAACAAAGGGAAAACTCTGGTAACCATCTCTTAATTTATGTCAAATTATGAAAAACTTCTTAAAATATTTATAATTATCAATACTTTGTGATTTCACACCATTATCATCAAATATCCTATCATTAGTAGATGTAAGTTGATTATTATTTTTGTCATTTGTCAAATATATCATTTTGAGTCAATTGTTGTGTCACCTCTAACACATGAGTACTGTTTTGTGTCAACTACATCCAAAAGGGAAAGTTTGTTAGTAAAAAAAATAGATGAAAATTGATCGAAGGGTATTTTTGACAAATAAAAGTAATTTTTAACAAATAACATCTAAAAATCTTACGTTTACTAACAATAAGGTGTTTCTTCATAATGTTGTGAAAACACAGGAGTATTGATAATTATAAACGTTCAACGAAATTTTTCGTAATTAATTTGACATAATTTCAGAGATTTGTCACCGTAATTTTCCCCAAAACAAAAGTATATGATTTTTGAAATATAAAACCCTGTCATGCATTAAATATAAAATTCCGGCACTACTCGCTTTAAGAGCTATCAACGTGTTAGGTTTGCATCACATTTGAAAAATGGCAACCCAAATTCTTTACATAGTACGTTGCTTAAATCTGACTTAAAATTTTATAGGATTTGAGTCCATTACTAATTACAAATTTGAATTTAGTAAAGATTCAAAAAAATCGATAAAAAATTTCAACTCGACTAATAATAAATAATATACAATTTAAAACCATATTAAAAATAAAAATTGAGCATGAATACAATCACAACAAAATAAAGATATTACCAAATAAGTTATATATACATTGTATTTGTTGTTATATGTCAATAGACAAAAAAATAATAATTAAGTACATTATTAAATTACATGTCATATATATTGCATTTTAAGTAAAAAGAAAATTGTAATATGATATGTAAAATTATATGAGCATTATTCAAATTTCGAATTCAGATCTTTAAAAGTCAAAGAATAGGGTTAGAATGTTGTTCATCGCTATACATGCATATATCCATCATTTTAATATTTTATATGATATATAGAAAAAAAAAATTAGGGTACCTTGAGGTTTGCCTAAATTATAAATAAAACTCTTATTTTTGAAAAATTACCTAACAAACCTTGGGATTTGAAAATTAAATAGTAATCTTAACTGGTCATTTGTAAAGACAATAATACCCTCTATTTTATTGAGGAACAAAAAAATACAAAAAGTAAAATTAACTGAAAAGATAAAACCCCCAAAACATCCCTCACTCCAATTTGGCAGACAAAAATTATAACCCATCAAATTTCCGTTTTTTTTTCTTTTTCATTCTTAACCCTAATCGTGAGAAAACCTTGCCCGTTCAGCTCTTCATCTCCCCCAATTTCGATGGCCATCTTACCTTTTTTCACCGGCCATCACCTCTTTCAACTCCGACGATCTTGAAGGCGAACATCAGACATTGGAGTACGTCGCTTTGGAAGGTGGATGTTCGACTTTTTATGAAAAGGTAAGTGTAATACCTCCCATGCAAAAATACTTGTATGACTTTGAGTTTTTTTCAGTTTTTTCTTTAATTTTCGCAAAGTATGTTGTTTGTAATGCCCGATTTTGTCACCTAGACTAACATTTAATTCGGTGTTGGCTTTCGATTTGTCTTATTTTGAAGGTATACCGAAAGGTAGAATAAAAAAAAAATTGTCAATAATATAGTGTATTTGGAAGTTATATGTTCTTCTTTAAGTAGTATTTTCGTTCTAATCCTAAGAAAATCTTACTAATTTCTTTTGTCCAAATATATAATACTAGATGGAAATTAGTCTCTCCTAAAGATCCAGAGGAATAAAAATCTGCACACTTGATTTGCACATCAAAACAGACTTATATGCGATCTTGGATTTCATGTGATCCCAATACTATATTTTAGGATAAGATAATATTATACAATATTTATTTGTACCACCTTGGTCATTGAAGAGTAACGATACAACTCTAATTAAAGAGTCATTATATGACCATAATGGAGAGTTATAATATGACTCCGAAATAAGTGTTTTGATGGGAGACACTTACCAACATTTATATAAAGGGGTATAGTTCTCTTTCTATGTTATTATGCACACACTAGTGTAAAATATTCTAAGGTTCTGGTATAAGAGAATCCATCAAAAAAGTAGAGTTTAGGGAGAAAAACCATTCGCCCGAGCACATGAGATCGCCATTCTTCAAAGGATTACAAAAGAAAGGAGGATTATAATGGAGAGAGGTATGTTAGCATTATCATTATGAAAATCGCAAAATTTCACGATTCAATAATTTTAAGCTAGAGACAAAGAAAAATTGCAAATAAATAAATAAAATAAGAAAAATAGAGAAATAGGACGAATGTGGGTGGTGGGATCAGGATAGGCTGATATCGTATCAGAGAACCCAAAAAAGATCTCGAAATATCAGCGAGTAATCGCATTGTACCTACTTTAAAATGCTATTTTAGATTCAGTATTTTTCTGATCATCATATCTCACTGTGTGTGCTGTGTGTGTGTTTTTTCTCCTTGAAAATGGTTGCTGCAGCTATTGGTGGTTCTTCGATCAAACGAAAAGAGGAGCAACCTCATGTTTTGGTGGTTGATGACTGTGGAACTTCTCGTTCAATCACCGAAATGACTTTCAAGAAATACTCATGCAAAGGTATGTATTGATAAATTGTTTTAAATAACTATCAGTTGGTCTAGCTAGATAAAGGGCAAAATCCCCGGAATTGTGAATGAAAGAACTGAATTTGAAGAGTCACTCTCTCTACAGTACCCGAATCCAGATTAGTCGGTTAGTAGGTCCAATATCGGATAGTTTATACCAAAATATATATATATATATATATATATATATATATATATATATGTTGTTTTATGATGAACAATACGTTTTTCTACTTGAACAAGATTCTGTTTTCTTGAATTTATCTTTCACACTTAATTTAAAAAACAAGGGAAAATTATGGTGATCACCTTAAAACGTTTATAATTATTAATACCCCATTTATTTTTACACCGTATACCCTAGCGCGTCTTAGTCTACATAAGATTTTTAAATGTTTTTCATGTATTTGTCATTTGTCAAATATACCATTTGCTCAATTTTTCTTATTTTTTTATTGACAAAAATATCATTTTGGTTCAATTATTTTGTCAACTCTGAAACATGAGTATTTTGTGCCAATTACATGCAAAATGGCACTTTTGTCCGATAAACAATGAAAAAAATTGACCCAAAGTTAATTTTGTCTAATCGTCCCTAAATTCGACAGAAAATGTCTAAAAACCTTATATATGTCTATTAACAATAGGGTGTTGTTTTTTTATAACAATGTTAAAATATAGAGACATTGGTGATTATAAAAGTATTAGGTGATTTTTTGTAATTTGGCATAAATACAGGGGTGGACACAGTAATTTTCCCAAAAAACAATGATAAGTTGTATTGGGTATACATGGCTATTTCAACCTAATTTGAGTTGATGATTCATGATTTTATCGCATGCAGTGACTACTGCTGAAAGTGGATTTAAGGCTTTGGAGATTCTGGGAATAACAAATAAAACCTCTGACAATAAAAATGTATGTTTTACAGTTAATTTCTTGAAAAGCTCAGGTTAATTTAATTTTGACAAACGTTAATGAAAATATTGATGTATTTGTTGAGCAGCTCCCAAGGGTGGACATGATTTGTTCAGATTATAACATGCCAGGCATGAACGGATACGAGCTACTTCAGATAATCACGGTAGTTACAGTCGATTTTTCGAATATTTTTATTTATTTTTGCCATAGTTTCGAAATTTAAATGAAAAGGTTGGCTCCAATTAAACAGGAAATGCCACCTGCTTTCCACGACTTGCCTTTTGTGATCATCTCATCTGAAGCAGATGCTCGTCTGATCAATGAGTAATTTACCTTTTAAGTTTTAACTGTATATCTTGATTTTCAACTTCTTAAATTACCACAGTTCGTCTCTAAGTAATAATTCAATTTCTTTAACAGTTGCCTGGCAGCTGGAGCTGTAATGTTCCTCTCAAAGCCTCTGCAACCACGCAATGTTGAGAAAGCGATCAAACTCGTGTTACGGTGATATACACAATGTGATCAGGGACACACACACACACACACACACACACACACACATTGTCAGCAATAGATAGATACATGTTGAAAACATAGAAACTCAAGTAAATTATTGAATATTTATTGTATAATTTTGCCTTGCCCCTCTCTGTTCTTTACTTTAATCCTTTTCTACGAATCTTGGTCGTGCATGTAAACCCATTGAAGTTTGATTCGTTTTAACAAACCCCTTTTAGTATGAAAATTACAAATAGCCCCCCTAATGTTTGGTTTTGCATTACAAACCTCACCAGCAGTTAGGTATCTGCAATACGACACCAAATATTAAGAGGGTATTTGTAATTTTTCAAACCGTAAGAGGTCTCGGTAAAAAAATGTACCGACCTTCAAAGGGTTTTCGTAATCCACCCAGGAAAATTCTTGCCCAAACCCGGCTTGGCCGCACCTAACTAATCATATAACAAGTGTTAATATACTTGTCTTGTGATTGGTCACTCTCCCTAAACTGTACACCAATCACACGACAAGTGTAAAACACTCATCACCTGATTAGTCAAAATGTGGCTGAACCCAGTGCGGGTAAGAATTTCCCATCTACCCATAGAAGTTAAAACAAACAAGAATAATTGAGATGGTAGAAAACAACAAAATCACAAATTAAAAAACAGGAAATTTAAACACTTGTGATTTGTGGTCGCAAACAGTGGAATAATGGGAACAAATGATTCCCTTTTTGTCTTTCTTTTTTTTTTTCCATTGATCTTTGTCACTGGAACACAACAAAAATAAAAGACTTGCACCAACATGAAGATCTAATCTGAATTAACACAAAGAATTTCACTAACAAACCACACCTAAATACCCCCAAAAAAAGGGGCATCTAAAATCTTGCAGGATAAACAATATGTATTGTGATTAATGAATCAATCAGTAGAAATGCTTGTGGTGGTGGTGATGGTGGTGTCTGCAGTCATCCAAACCAAAGCACTGCAACACGGGATAAGAAGCCACAAACAAACACCTCCTCAAAGTTCTCAACATAGAAGAAACTAATAAACAAGGACAGCAACAACACGCCATCAGAGGATCGTCGTATGGACTGTCGTGGCCGTCGTGGTGGTGGTGGCGGTGGCCCATTTTACTCACAAGCCTAAACATAAATAACAGCAAAAAGAATAAAACTTTCAAATTCTTGATACCAACTCATATTCACAACATAACAAAAATATGGACGAAAATCACTTGAAGTTACCTTATAGGGCCCTTTCGAGCAAAGCCCTTTTCTTGTTAGATTCTTGAAGATCTGAAAATGGAGCAAAAACAGAGGGATTTTAGAGGTGTTGTATGGGATTTTGGGGGAGAATATGCTTGGGGGAGGTATACAGTTTCGTCATACATTTCCCATAAATTTGAAACAAGTGCTAATGAAAGTGAGGTATGAAGAAAACTTAGCGTATGAAATGCGCGTTCTTGGCAAGCATATTATAAGTGAAATATAGTTTTATAATTGTGTTGGGGGCAGAGGATATTGCTGGCATATTTGGCAAGAAATTTAATAAAAATTGAAAGAGTACAGCTTTACGCATATTAAGTGGACCTCTAATTTTGCTTTTCGTGAATGGGATGTGGCAATAATATGGTGGTTGGATTCTTGTGGACATTTAGATCCATCATAGGGTGGGGTAGGGTTAGATTTTGATGTGGGACATGGCATATTGATGGGACTTTTTTTGGGTAGGTAAATTAGATGTATTTAATACTAATCCCACCTAAGTTTAATGGGGGTGGGAACTAATTGAATACGAAATTTATTAATTTGTTACAATTTAAGAAAAATAATTAATTATTTAACATATATAATATTAATTATTCTATTATTAATTGGATGTGGTGAAATATGAATATTTCGTTCTAGGGATGTAAATTGATATTAAACGGAGCACATATGCAGTATCCGTATTTTATTAAATTTTTTGATATCCGTATTCGTATGTGAATCTGACGGATATTCAAAACCTCATATCCTAATTCGAATTTGATGGATATTTTGCAAATTAGGATGTAATTGTATCCTTTTAATATTTTTGAAAATCGAACAAAATTATAAATATCCAAATATTCGTTTCTGCTTACAATTATCCAAATATTCGATTGAATATTTGAGTTTGCTTATCCAAATATTTGAACTTGCTTATATAAATAAGAAATTTAAATTAAACTTATATAACGTATCTATTTGAAATTTTTATTTATATATATAAGAATAATATGTGCACATAAATATAAGTAATGATAATAAATTTACTTATATTTCCATTTTTTTATAAATTATGAAAATATGAGCCAATTAGATTTTTTATCTATCCATTTTATTTATAAGAAGAGATTAACATATCTATACATATATACTACTACTACTACTATTACTACTACTATTAATAATAATAAGGGCAATTTACACATTGCACCCCCAAAATAAGTAAAATGGGCACTTTACACCCTTAACTAAGAAAAATAGCACAATACACCCTGAAATTGATAGAACTGTGACATATTGCACCCTAATTTATATTTAGACTAAAATATTACTAACATGATGGGTAAAATGGTCCAAAGAAACACATGTTTACCTTTTCTTTTAATTTTATTTTGATAGTACAATTTATTAATTTAGTTTCAAGGCGTATATAGTGCAAATTAATGTATATTTAAAATTAAAAAAATTATCCTAATTTGATTATATTAAATGATTAATTTAATTTTTTATATTTCATGACTGATGTAGTGTTGTTGGATCATGGGAATACAATGTAAAAATTAATCATCAAAGTTTAGATGATTCAAGAATGACTTCTAAAATAATAATTTAAATTCTAAGATTTTAGTTTTTAAATATTCAAACATGTCTTTAAAACTATATTACATTATGAAATTCGTCATGGGTGTAGTTTTCAGAAAATACACATTCAAGAGAACAAATTCCAATTTAATATAGAATGCACATAATGTTTTGATTTCAATTGTGTGTATCTATGTACATATACATACATACATATATATATATATATTAGACTTAAATTTGAATAATTAATTATTACTCTCATTCACCCACCAACATTATTATTATTATTATTATTATTATTATTATTATTATTATTATTATTATTAAACCCTGAAAAATTAAATGATCATTTATAGAAACTCAAATTAGGATAATTATTTCGAAGTCAATATACATATATATATATATATATATATCAATTGCACTTGTCACACAAAATAATTAACAAGCACTTTGCGCCCTAAAATATAAAAGGGATCATTTTTCTTTTTTATAGACAAGTTTACCCTTCATTTTGATGTTATTTTGGCCTAAAAATAGGTGAGGGTGCAATCTGTCGTATGTATATTAATTCGAGGGTGCATTATGCTATTTTTCTTGTTTAGGGGTGCAAAGCGTTCGTTTTGCTTGTTTTGGGGGTACAATGTGCAAATTGCCCTAATAATAACAATAATAATAATTTTTTTTAATGTTATTTATCGGATACGGATAATGGATATAATTAAACAAACATATATATCCGATGAATACACATTAAGAACACATATATAATTACCATATCCATATCAATTTATTACTCGAATATTTGTAATCGGATATTGATAATATATTCTTTATACGGATTTAGATAATATACTATATAAAAGGATACGAATATAAACGATAAACGAATTTTTGATTATTCATTTGTAGTCCTATTTCGGGGAAATTGACACATTACACCCTCTAAACACATTTGATTGGCACTATGCATCCTAAAATTCAAATTTTGGCATTTTGCATCCTTGAAAATATATTAGTTTGGCATTTGGCACCCTCCTCCTATTCTCATTAAAAATTTTCACTGGAAATCATATTTCGGCCAAAATTAAAAACTCTCTAAAATTCAAAAAGTAATTTGAAAATCAAAAGATAATCTTGTAACTTGAAAACTTGGCCTAGATATTACCAATAATTATCCTAAATTTAGTATCCTCACTAGTAAAAGATTTGGCAAGACCATGTTTGCTATCACATTAAAAACACCTCATAACCTCGAGAAATAAGGTTATTATTGAGTGACAATGATACGAATTTGTGTATGATAGTACATAGTTTAATAAAAAATCAGCAAAAAGTAGCAAAAAAGAAATATTTTATGTCCTATTATCAATGTGAAATGCTCTTCGTTGTCAACATCATCTTTTAATATTTTTATAATTGTTTATTACCTATCTTCAATAGTCAAGATTTTTCAATTTTGTTGCTACAAATTAAGTGAAAAGTTGAAGAGATATTGAAAAATGTTCAAGCCGTCAAAATGAGTTCCTTTGCCTTTTATTTTTCTCCAATTTTTTTGTATTGTATCCTAATTTTTATGAAGAAGTCGGTGTTCAATTTATTACTTTATTTATTTAATTTGATATAAAATATCAAATTTGCTCTTTTAATTTTGGCCGGAATATTATTTCCAGTGAAAAATTTCAATGGGAATGGGTGGAGAGTGCAAAATGCCAAAATTTCAATTTTAGGGTGTATAGTGCCAATTAGGTGTGTTTAGAGGGTGTAATGTGCCAATTGCCCCCTATTTCGTTCAATTAAATCAATGAGCAATAAAAGGACACAATTCCTATAATCAAATGGAATGCATTTTTGTTTCTTTTTTCTTGTCATGGAAATGCAAGAGGTTTTGAAATATTTTATTCCACACAATATTTATGTCCCATTTCATAATATATATATGTGTGTGTGTGTGTGTGTAAAAAGTTCGCTGTAAAAAAACTAATGACAATACATTAAATTTTAACGTCAAAGAAGTGAATAATTATATATACACATTGTGACAACCAACAAAAAAAAAAAAACTTGTCACAAAATCATATTAACAACTTTTTTCGCAGTAATAGTTAGGGTTTTTCTCTTGTCCTGGGAGTCTTTTCCTCTCGTCATGGGAGCCTCCTCTCGTCATGGGAGTTTTGCCGTCTTCTCACTCCGTGTTCTTCTTTAGTTCTTTTCATCTCTAACGTCTTTCTTTTAATTTTATTATTGTCTCATTCTAACCCCTTATATTTTTCTTCAGTTTTGTCACTTACCTTTGCATGTTTTTCCTTTTTCTCTATTGCTCGTAGGTCCGGGAAAAAGCCCAAGCTTGAGTCTGAAACCTGTCATATGCGCACCTGTAACCCTCCCCCCCCCCCAACTAGATCTTGTAGGGCCTATCGGTGGTTGGTTAGGGTTTCGTTCTAGTCTTTGTTTTGTTTTTTGTCTCACCGTAGTTTTTTGCGTTGTGTCTCTTTTTCTTGTGTTGTCGTGTTTCAGGTTCTAGTAATACTACGTCTTCTCGGGTGTCAGATTGGGACTACAAAACCAGGGTTCTGTTACGACCATGGATGGTGAGTTAGAATGGATGACTAAAGCACTTATACTATCCAAGGATGAGGTTACGAAAGAGGTTGTCTTTGATGAGGTTTGGAAGGAAAAGCCCCAGCTGTCACAACACTGTGTTGTGGGTAGAATTCTATCAGACCACCCGTTCACTTTGAGGCATTCAAGGCAACTATGATGAAGGTGGTGAACCCCATCCGGGGAATGACGATGTCTAAATTGGAAGAAGGTAGATTTCTGATGTCCTTCAACCACGCTTTGAATAAGAGGAGAACTTTGTTGAGCACACCATGGTTGTTTGAGAAACACCTAGTGGTCATGCGCTCGGTAAACGAAAGTGAGAATCCAATGGGGGTGGATCTAAATTGGTGCGACTTCTATGTACAGATACATGATCTACCCCTTAGTAAAATGACGAAGGAGTTGGCTATGGTCATTGACAACTCGATCGGAAAATTTTGGGAGATTGATTTGGAATTTGAAAAGGAGGTTGCTCTTTCGTCATGTATGTGTATTCGAGTTAGTCTGGATATTACAAAACCAATCAGGAGGGCAATGAGACTTCAACCAGTGTTTTGCGATGAGGAGATACTAGTGACGTTTATGTAAGAACGTTTCCCGAATTATTGCTATGTTTGTGCGTTGTTTGATCACCAAGCATGGTCATGTCCTAAACTCTTTGAAGATGGCTGAAGACCCTAGCCCAAATTATATGTTCCGCCTGTGGCTTCGAGCACCGTTGAATATGAGAACCGCCAGCTGGAGGGGTGGCCAGGGTGCCGCCGACGAAATTCGAGCACATCAGCCGTACTTCGTGGGACCTTGTCCGCAACCACAGGAAGCCTCAATCTTGGAGGGGACCGAATCGGGTAAAAATTAGGAATGTCCTAATCAGATCAGGAGGTCACTTGGTAAGGATTCTATTTCCATTCTTGAAGAGATATCCGATCAAATCCCAATTAACTCCCTTCCTGCCCACCACAAATATCCAAACCTAGCCCAAATCACACTTGCCACCTATTATCTACAACCCATATCCCTATTGGGCCCCTTCCTAACCTAATGAATTTTCTTGACCCTATACTTCATTATCCAAACATGCAAATTGATTCTCCTGTTTCCATCACCACTAATCCTCTAGTAGCCCAACCTACTATTTTTCCAAGCCTGTTTCCACCAAAACAAAGCAACGCTACCCGTAAACTATATCAAATCATCACTACACCAACTCTCTCACATAAAGCCATTCTAGCCCAACCATCAGCACCTTCAGTTTCCCACACCAAAAGATCACCAAATCATAAAACTAGAAGCCAGAAACTTTCCATTTCGTCACACGGGCTGAGCAAACGTAAATTACCTTCTTTCTTCTATCAACCTAGTACTTCTACTCCTCGCCAGAAAACACCATCTCGTCCATCCATGCAATGTTTACCAGATTTTGAATCATCAGTGGAGACTGCGGTACAGTCCCGCCGGGCACCATGAGGATCCTGTGTTGGAACTGTCAAGGCTTAGGTGGAGCTTTAACGGTTCGCGAGCTAGGTACTCTTATCCAGTGGCACCACCCCCACTTGGTTTTTGTCTTGGAGACTAAGTGTTCGTCGGCAAAAATTGAGATTTTGAAAACAGAGCTATGGAATGCATGGCTTGGGTGTTGCTTCGAGGGGACGAAGTAGGGGTTTATCTCTATTCTGGACTCGGGAAACAGTGGTTACTCTCCAGAGTTGTTCGAGGAATCATATCGATGTTATTGTGGGAGCCGCCCCGGCAATAAAACCTTGGAGGTTTACGGGTTTCTACGGTTTTCCAACTATATTAGATATATCGCAGTCATGGGCTTTACTGGCAAATTTGCAAAATCAGTCTTAGCTTTCGTGGTTGTGTGCCGGAGATTTTAATGAGATTTTGGCAGTTCAGAACAAGGAGGAAAGTGAACTGAGATCAACTGCACAGATCCAGGCTTTTCAGACATGTTTATGTGAATGTGGTCTTTCCGATTTTGGCTTCCGAGGTAATCATTTTACGTGGTCAAATAATCATGAGCATCCGCATACAATCCGAAAGAGGATCGACTTGGCGGTTGCAAGTGCTGAGTGGGTGAGCCGCTACACAACATGTGAGGTGCAACACTTGGAAACTACGGTGTCGGATCACCATCCGATCCAAATTGACTTGTGTTCGATCAGATGACGGAGACTACGACGACATAAGCTTTGGCGATTTAAGGCCTTATGGGTACGAAGGGAGTCGTGTGCTCAAACGATACAAGAAAATTGGCTAAATAATTGGAATGGAACAGCTAAGGATGGGTTTTGGGCAGAAGTTGAGCAGTATCGGATTGGGCTTGCAACTTGGAGCCAAACTGAGGTGGGTGACTCGAAAAAACAAGTTTCGAAACTGGAAGAAAAAATTCGAGAATTGAGAAGAGGCACAATAACGGCACAAACGAAGCATGAAGAGCACGAGTTAAAGGCAAAATTGGAAGAACTTCTCGCACAAGATGAGATAAAATGGAAACAACGGGCAAAAGCTCAGTGGTTAAAAGAGGGGGACCATAACACCCTTAGTTTTCATGCACAAGCTACTAAACGCTTTTACCAGAATAGTATCGATCGAATTCAGAATGAGGATGGAGAATGGTGCGAGAATGAGGATGATATCCAGGGGATAATTGTGGACTATTTCAAAAGTATTTTTTGGACGAGTAACCCAGATTTATCGAAAATTGATGTAGCCTTGGAGTGTGTGGTTCCAAAGGTTTTACCCGAGTGGAATGCTAGTCTGCTAGAACTTTTCAATGCTAAGGAGATTACGAAAGCTCTCTCACAGATGTATCCCTTGAAATCTCTTGGGCCAGATGGTATGCCTCCCTTATTTGTTCAAAATTTTTGGCACATTGTGAAATATGATGTTTTTAATTGTATTTTTGCCTTGCTTAACCACCGACAGTTTAATCCTAAGTTACATTATATGAATGTGGTCCTTCTTCCTAAATGTGATCGCTCGGAAACCATTTCTCAACTGCGCCCCATTAGTTTATGTAATGTTGTGTATCGGATAGCTTCTAAAGCTATTGCAAATAGGATAAAGCCTTTTTGGACCACGTCATCTCACCTTTCCAAAGTGCGTTTGTGCTAGGCCGTTTAATTACTGATAACATCCTTGTAGCATATGAGTTGAACCATTTTCTTAATTGTAAGACTAGTGGCAAGGAGGGCTTTTTAGCTCTCAAACTGGATATGAGCAAAACATATGACAAGGTGGAGTGGCCTTTCCTTAAGCGGGCTCTCCAGAGGTTAGGTTTTGTGGAGTTTTTTGTTGAATTAATCATGTTATGTGTGCATTCCGTATCGTATTCTTTTGTTTTGAGTGGCTCTTCTTTTGATCATGTTCTCCCCCAGAGGGGCATCCGCCAGGGTGACCCTCTATCACCTTATCTTTTTCTAGTATACGCAGAGATTTTGAGCTATTTATTACAAGATACTGAACGACGTGGTGTTATTAGAGGGGTGGCGATTTGCAGAGGAGCACCACAGATATCACACCTGTTATTTGCTGATGACAAGTTAATTTTTGCCCGAGCAATTGAGGGCGAGGTGGAGGAAATTAAGAGGGTGCTGCAGCAATATTATCGGATTTTGGGGTAGGAAATAAACCTCCATAAATCGACTGTGGTGTTTAGCCGAAACATGGAGGGGGAGGCTAGAGGTTTTTTGGCGGACAGATTAGGTATTCGACTGGAGCAAAACCATGAGAAATATCTTAGGCTTCCAGGTATTGTGGGTCGGTCGAAGAGGGCGGTGTTTGCGGGGATTCGTGCTAAGGTTTAGGACCGCATTAAAGGATGGACTGAAAAGTTTCTCTCACAAGCTAGAAAGGAAATCCTTATTAAGACGGTCTTGCAAGCTATCCCGACTTATGCGATGGGATGTTTTAAACTACCAAATAGTTTGCTTCGGGATCTTAAGTCATTGATGGCTAGTTTTTGGTGGAACAATCGGGGTACTTCAAAAATTCATTGGCTTAGTTGGAAGGCTTTATGCAGGCGAAAAGTGGAAGGTGGTCTCGGGTTTTAGCAACTAAAGGCTTTGAACCTAGCAATGTTAGGAAAACAAGCATGGAGATTCATTACAGAACCAAATAATTTGCTTAGTCGGGTATTAAAGGCCCGATATTATCCCGACACCGACTTTCTTACCGCCATGATTGGGCATCGACTGTCGATAACGTGGCGTAGTATTTGGGTAACTTAAGACTTGATTAGACGGGGCACGAGGTGGCGCGTGGGTAATGGGCGGCGTGTTCGTGTTTGGCACGATCCTTGGGTGCCGCACGCTCATACCTATCGCCCTATCACTCTTGTCAACCAGCATTTGGCTCATCTTCAAGTAAGCGATCTGCTAGTTGCAGGCCGGATGGAGTGGGATGTAAACAAGATAAAGGAAATGTTTCTTGAAGATGATGTGGACCTTATTTGCTCTATTCCTCTTGGGAGAGAGCCACGGAATGATGTACTTGTATGGCATGTTGCAAATAGTGGCCGTTACACAGTTAGAAGTGCTTACCATTCCCTTGTTCACTTTGATCTACATGCAAGCACATCGACAGCTCCCAGTTGGAAATTTCAGTGGTCAGCCCGGGTGCCTCCCAAAATTAAGATCTTTGTATGGCTTTTATGTCATGAGGTGATTCCGACAGCTCGACTGTTTGCAAGCGTAGTGTTGTGATAATGGTGGGAGATGTCTGCATTGTGAGGAGGGGACTGAGGATGACAAACACGTTATGTTGGAATGTCCATTTGCGAGGCAAGTGTGGGCCCCTAGTAACATGCCGTGGCGAGTTATTTCACGATGGCAAGGCTCGGGGGAAGATTGGTTGCGGGGCATACGTCAACAGCTGGATCACTCGAATTTTAACAAGACACTTACATTGGTATGGGCACTATCGGGAAATAGAAATCGAAAGCTCGTGGAGAGGATCTCGTCTACTCCGCAAGAGGTATCGAGTTTCGCTCTCAACTACTTACATGCTTTTTCTGATTCCATTTCTGTTCCCCCATCCTCCTTGAATCAGACGAGTTTGACTAGGTGGTAGTGCCCAAGAAATCGGTGTATCAAAGTAAACTTTGATGGCGTGGTGTTTAAAGCTCAACGGGAGATCGGCATGGGCGTTATTGCTCGAGATAAGGAAGGGAAATGTGTAGGTTGGCGGTGCAAGCGTGTGAGTGGCATGTTTGATCTGGAATATGTGGAAGCTTGTGTGGCAGTTTGAGGCAGTGTCATTGGCTAGGAAGCACGGACACGACAAAAAATGCTCCGATGCAGTGTCGGACACGGACACGGCCCCGACACGTGTCCGACACGGCAAAAACCGTGTCCGAAAAAAAAAAAAAAAAAAATTCCGACACGGTGTCGGACACGGCTGAAGGGCGTGTCCGGCACGGCTGGGGCATTTTTGATATATTACAAAGTGTAAATGGGGTCTTTTTTAAAATTTTTAAAAATTAATGGAAAAACTGAAAATAACAAATAATTTTTTTAATTGTATTTTATAATTTGTGTTAACTCTTTTACTTGCTTATATTTAGATATTTGAATGATGATGAATTCTTTTTATTTTAATCATGTATTTGATTTTAAAAGATACTTGTTATAAAGATGAATATTACTATTTCTCTATCAGATACTTTAATTTAATAAATTATAAATATATAACATAATATAATATATTTTTTAGTAGCCGTGTCAGAGCCGTGTCGTGTCCTAAAATTTTGAGATTTTTCGTGTCGCCGTGTCCGTGTCGTGTCGTGTCCGTGTCCCCGTGTCCGTGTCCGTGCATCATAGGTCATTGGCATAGAATCAGGGTTGGGTTGAGGTGGTACTTGAGGGCGATTGCACCCACATTCTTGACAAATTACTTTCACCATATGAGGACACCTGAAGCATTGGGAACATTTTGCAAGACATCTGTGAGATTTTATCACACATCCCTACTTAGTCCATTTTGAAAGTTCGACGCTTTGGCAATATGGCAACTCACTATTTGGCTAGGAATTCTTCTACGTTCAATGAATGGGACAATGATATCCCTGATTTTGTTTTATCTATTGTGAACTCAAACTCTTTGAATGAATAATACCGTATTGAGGTTTTCAAAAAAAAAAAAAAAACTTTTTTCGCAGTAGTCAAGTTGTCATTATTGCAGTATCATTGATTGTTATTTGTTAATAATGACAACTATTGCTATGTTGTGACAAAACAAAAATGATCACTAAATAGATTTAATTAATGACAAATAGAAAGTATTGCCACTAAATACATATTAACAGTGACAACTTTGAAATTATCACTAATATTACTTTCCTTTAGTAATTATTTTATACTCTGGTCACACTTACACTACTTTCAAATTGTCCCCTATATTTTCGGAATACTTGTTGAGATCTACTTTAGCATTTATGCGATGCTTGAATTGTAGATTTTTGTGAGGAAAAGTAAAAGAAAAATAAAAATGATCAAAAAATAAAATAAAAAGTACTAGTATTTAAAGCATGAAATTTTTTTAGATCATATATAACATGATGTTTCCAAACTTTTAGTCCCGTGGTTTTCGCATTGCAATTGAGAAAAAAAATGATACATAAAAATGAGAGAAATTGCCCTAATAATTTAGTGGCTAGATAACGACCGAACTTGAGGTTCACACCATCCACACATATCATGACTTTGTCAAACACTTTTCTTGATTTTATAATCTTGGACCTAAATGGGGATACACCCAATCATTGAGTTTATCTAAATGTTTACCATGCTTAATTAGTCACATAATAAATGGATTTGATTACTTTGTCAATCATATTTGTCCCTTTTCGTTCCTCATTCTATTCACGGCATTTATTATTCATAATTGTATTAAATGGCACCAGCCGTGAATGCGTCAAGGGTACAAGTACACTCTTTGAATTTAGAGTCATGTTATATATATATATACACCAATTATTAGTTGGTCTAGTAGAATGAGACTCTAGATTCCTTAAGCAAGGTCAAGAGTTCGAACTTTGATATTGTGAATGGAGTAACTAGGTTGGGAGAGTCGCCTCCGTAATGGGCATCTGCAGTACCCAATCCGAATTACTCGATTAATGAATCGAAATCAAGTAGATAAAACCAAATATATATATATATATATATATATATATAAATAAATTTGAATAATTATCGGATCTAATTGTCTCTTATTGTATCTCTTGTTCATCTTTTCCTAAATTTTTTTAATTTAATTATTTATATTATAGAAAGTTCGTAGTTTATTCAGTGCAATTTATAATCTGAGTTCCCGACTCCGCGCACTGATTGTGTTTGATCAAGAGAAACACGCGTTTTCTTATTAAAGGAGAGAAGTGCATGATTACGTATTCCTAAAGCCCAACTTAGCCTGCAATTTGCTGAAATGAAGATACTATAACAGCGTAAGTTGAACCCACCCTTCAACTTGCCCGTCATGTCATTGCATTATTCTTTCCTTTTAATTTTTAATAATTATGTCATTGCATTGTTTCATAATTACTAATTACTCACTCCTTCGCCCAGTACGTAAAATAAATAAATAAATAAAATTAATTAACAAACAAAAAAGCACGTACATCCTTTGAAGTATCGAGTATTTATAAATTCTTCCCTTTCATTTGGGAAATTATCAAACCCTGGTGAAGCATATGTTTGTCACATGTTTTACGCGACTCATTAGATGCTATTTAGTTAGGTACTACTCAATTGGTATTTTTAATTATTAGATTGAGTATGATAATATAATAAATTTTTTTTTAATCATTTTTTGACATCATTATTTTCAAATTCGATAACTTCAAACACTAGCTGGGCACTGTCCAACTAAGTAGCATGAACAATTTTGTTTGAGACATGCCGTTAGGTTTTTCATTAGAGTTTTGTTAGTATTTTGGAGTAATTTTTCCAAAATAGCCTTATTTAGGAGGAAATTCATTTTTAACCTTTTTGTCTGACCAAAATACCTTTTGAGGTTATGTAATTTACTATGTTGGACAAAATGTAAAATGTAATATTTTGTATTGTGCAAGGGGTTAAATGCAATTAATGGTGGGAAAATAAAGAAAAAAAAATTATCTTCTTCCACCTCAGCGCAGCAATGAAATTTTAAAAAGCAAAAAAAAAAAGGTGGCTTTCTTCTTTCCCACAACCAAACCTTCACCCAAACCACCCCAAGCTCCCATCACCACCAAAATCACCACTCTCGAGCTCTCTGGCAGGTCTTGGCTGAAATTTTTTGGGGGTCAAACATAATTAATTATAAAAATTATTAAAAAAAAGAGTAAATTATATTAAACAACTCAAGTTTTGAAATATTTTATATTTTGGTACCAATCTTTGTATCAATATGCGTTTTGATACCCAACTTTTATTATTTGTGCATTAATGATTTCTTTTCATTGTTTTTTGGTAGAATCTTTATAGAATATTTTGAG
This sequence comes from Petrea volubilis, assembly GCA_026212405.1. Lineage (NCBI taxonomy): Eukaryota > Viridiplantae > Streptophyta > Magnoliopsida > Lamiales > Verbenaceae > Petrea > Petrea volubilis. The sequence continues at coordinate 17,775,542 of CM047883.1, forward strand.
AAATATTCCTCTGGAATAGTGATAAAAAGATTATCGGTGCACAAATAATAAAGGATAGACATTGAAACATATATTTACAAATGTTAAGTATCAAAGTGTAAAACACCTCAAATATTGTGACGACTAACGTAATTTACCCTTAAAAAAAATTGTATCGTTGAGTCTCACACGCGACTAGTCGACTACTTGAGGGAGACGTTTTTGTGTTAAAGAGTAGCAGGTGAAAATCTCAATTCGCAATTCAAAATCAACTTTATGTCACAACTGTTGGAATTTTCAATTGTAAGTAATTTCCACGTATAAGTTGGGCAACTAAAAATGAAAAATGAACTTGGTGATAGAATAGTTTATGGTACTAGAGTAATTAAATTATGTTGAGTAATTGACTATTAGTTTAATTATTGGGGCAATATAAGAGTGTAATTACTTGTTACTTTGACCATTGACGTTGAAATTAGAGCATTCTTTTAATTTGTGCACTAAATAATAAATATTGAATGACTAGTGTTGAGAGGTTGAGCCACATCAACAAAATTTAAATTTATCTCCTAAAATGGCATAATTAATTCCGTTTGGTCATAGTGTATTTAAGAATTTTCCATTTAAAACAGCATCCAAAGTTCGAATTAATTTTTCGCCTAAGAATCCAAGATAAATAGACAACTTTCCATATTATCAAGATTTTGGTTGGCTAGAACTCTCATTTATTATGATGATTTTCATAGTAGGCATTAATCATTTTATCAATAACTATCAGTTGGTCTAGCGATATGATGCGTTAGATTTCTTAAATAACATATAGGATTCCCTCTATATATGACATAATTCGAGGGCTACATATTTTTTCCCTCTATAATATCCAATAAATATGTACTTAATTCATTGCCCTTTATATTTTACTTGCATTTACCATTATATATGACAGTGTCTTTGAACGTTAACAAAAGTCTCAAACACATACTTAAAACAAACTAAAAAATTAAAACTAGAATTAAATAATTCTTTTTAATTTCAAGTCACACGCAATAGAGTGGGAATGTGCGTGAAAATATAGAGGAAGAAGCAAAAAAGGTGCCCTGGACAGGCGGAACACATATATTGGATAAAAGGTTCCCCTACTGTTTATTCGTCCTCTTATTCTCACCATTTTTCTCATTTCAGAATACAAGAAAAACTCGGCAATGGCTGCTTCACGGCTTGAGCCGCCATTTTCAGCAAGTCACTCTCTGTTAAGCCCCACTCATCTCTCTTTCAAAGCGCAAAACTCCAAGCCCACCAACTATTTTGTCCCTTCTCTTCGGTTCCCCACCGCCACAGCTCCTATCTGCCTCTGTGCTGCCGGTGAAACAGTCGAGTCACCAGCATCGCCGCCGGAGTCGGCGGAGAGTTCCCAAGAGTACAACGCTGCACTCGAGAGAAGCAGGGACAGGCGCAAGGTGGTGCGCGTGGCTTGGGAGAAGCTGGTCCGCTGGTCGCGTTCTTGGCGGTCCAAGGCCAAGACTGATGTTCTTGAACGCACAAACAAGGTCTCCAAATCCAATCTTCGATTTATTCTTTATTTTTTTTCGCTGTTTTTTCTTTTAATTTAGGGTCCTTTTTCCTTCATTTTATTGTGGTTTCTTGAAATATGGTCTTACAATTTTCCATGTTCTTGAATGCGTGCCACATTTAATGTACTCAACTTCATTTCCAAGACTACTATCTTGTAAGATTGTTTACATTATTTGAGCCTCTTATATTATTTTGTGTGTTAATGTTATATATTCAATTATTTCCTTGTACCTGAGATTCTTGTGTATCTACTGTTGTATTTTTTCTGTACCTAGTGAGTTGCAAATGTGGATAGTTGATTTGGAGATGGAATGTATTGTAATCATGCTTTTGGTAGGAAATGTAGAAAGAAAGATTTGTACAGAAGAGCATAACTTCCAATTTTGTGCTTTATATGTTATATCATGAAAAGGGCTTGCCAATATGTTTCTTGAAAGCCAATATGGCAAAATTTAAGGTTCTTTTATTATCATACTGTGTTTTAGCAGCATAACTGCAATTGCAGGTCTAAGTTTCTTGAAAGCCAATATGGTAAATTTAAGTTTCTTTTATTATTTGTTAGAAAATTATCATTGCCATATGTTTTCAGAATTAGTCAGTTTGAATTTCAACTGCTTATATGGTAGTCTTTTGACTTAGGGTGTTTTGCGATATTAGTGTTTCATTTACAATAGTATAATTTGGAAATCCACTGTTGGTTTTTACATAGCAGAGCTGAAATAGATAGTTTCTTATTTGGTTTAAATGAGAAAATTATAATGTGTTCTGATGGCCATAGGTTGTGGTGCTTGGAGGTGGATCTTTTGGAACTGCTATGGCGGCTCATGTTGCTGATAGAAAATCCCAGCTCGAAGTGAATGTGCTTGTAAGAGATACTGAAGTTTGTCAATCAATTAATGAAGATCATATCAATTGGTAAATAACGTCTTCCCTCCAGTCTATTTGTTATTTATGGGCAAAATTCAACATGATTTTCTTTATTGTTCTGATTGTACGCTTGTGCACTTCTGGTGAAGCTGTTGTTATGTTTATATAAAACAGTTTCTAGTTTTCTACCGATCACTTTCAACAAAGTATTCTGTCTGCTTTATTCCAGTAAATATTTTCCAGCACACAGGCTGCCAGAAAATGTCATCGCAACAACAGATGCTAGAGTAGCTCTACAGAGTGCAGACTTTTGCTTCCATGCTGTGCCTGTGCAGGTTAACCTTTTCTTGAAAAGATTTTAGTTTCATTGAGATTGCCTCAAGGGGTTTTTGTAATTAACCCTTGCCTTAAACTTGAATATCTATGTTTATGTATTGTATTATCACATTGCAGTTCAGTGCCTCATTCCTTGAAGGCATTGCTGATTTTGTTGATCCGAGCCTGCCTTTCGTTTCTCTCAGCAAAGGTTTGGAACTCAATACATTTAGAATGATGTCTCAAATAATTCCACGTTCTCTGAGAAATCCTCGTCAGCCTTATGTTGTCCTGTCGGGACCTTCATTTGCACTGGAGCTGATGAACAAATTGCCAACAGGTCAGCTGGCTATGTTACAATATATGATACTTTTGCTGTGATGATATTTCATATTTGTGATCTAAAATGACTTGAGCCCTTTTTATTTTTTGTATTAGCTATGGTGGTAGCATCAAAGGACAAAAAGATGGCATATGCTGTTCAGCAACTTCTTGCATCCAGGAATATGAGAATCAACACATCAAGGTTTGTATTTCTAAAGAATATTTAGGAAGTGTTCTGTTGTAAGTTTTAGAAACTGGAAGCATGTGTAAAGATGTATTGTTTATATGCTCAGCAGTAACCCCTGATGCTACAGTGATGTTACAGGGGTTGAAATTGCAGGTGCTCTTAAGAATGTACTTGCAATAGCTGCTGGGATTGTGGAAGGGCTAAATCTTGGAAATAATTCTATGGCAGCTCTTGTTTCACAAGGTTGTTCTGAGATAAGATGGCTGGCTACAAAGGTTAGTTTGATTGTCACCACACCTTATATTATATATATATATATACATATATTATGGATCCGTTTGGTTTGCAAGATTAGCTAAGAAAAAGTCTTCACATATCGGCTAATTAGTCGTTTGGTTGCTAAGATTATAATTGCAAGCCTTTACCTAATCTCATGTGGCCCGCCATGAGATGGGGCTAATCTCGAGATTATGATCTCAGGAGAGGGGGTGAAATTGAGTCTTGTCTCTCCAAGATTAATTATTCCAACACTTTGAATCGTCTACTTTGTCCTTAGTTTTACCCTTGGTTTTTACAAGTTTGTTCTCACCCAGACCCAGGTTACTTGAGTGATTCTAAGTAATTGAGTCAACTTATTATTATTATTATTATAACAATAATAATAAAATTCTCCTATTTTTTTTTTCTAAATAAATTTGAAAGCAACTCATTCTTAGGGAGAATAAAGATTTGAACAAAAATCCATTGCAAAGATACATTATAAAAGGCCATTTTTACAATAGGATAAAACTTTTGCATCAAAATTGTTATCTTGATGCGGAATTAGGGTTTCTCTTATAAAATTGCAAAAATTGATAGTTCCAAACACATTAAAATTAATTTAAGGTTTAATTACAATGAAACTCCTGGAATGTCTATTTGTCCGTATATTATCCAATTGTATGTCTATTTGTTCGTATATTATCCAATATTTTCAACATAATTTATTTTAAAAGCACTCGTAATATATTAATAAATATTAAATGCCAAATATTACCATTTACCAATAATAATAATAATAATTAATTATTAATTACTTCCTCTGTCCCATAATATTAATTGTTTTAGAGATTTTTTTTGTCCCATAATATTTGTCACTTTGAAAATTTCAAGAGAGTATTAATTTTTTTTCCCCAAATTTACCCTCATTTGTTATTTTTAATGGAATTTGATGAGGCATGGGAGGGTAAATTTGTCAAATTATTTTAAATTTAGCTGAAAAAAAGGCTATTTATTAGAATAATTGATTTGTGTAAAAAAGCCTATTTATTAGAATAATTGATTTGTGTAAAAAAGCCTAGGACGATTAATATTATGAGATAGATAGATTATTATTAATTATTATTATTATTGTTGTTGTTGTCATTATCATCATCATTATTATTATTATTACTGCAAGATGACCAAGGCGTAATTTGAAAAATAAGCCTTGAAGAATTTTAACGATTGAGGGCTATGATGTATGGACACGTCTAAAAATGACCCCGTGCAGTATCGGACACGTGTCGGACATGGACACGGCCCCGGCACGTGCCCAATACAGCAAAAACGTGTTCGAAAATAAAAAAAAAACAGAAAAAAATTCGACACGGTGTCGGACACGCTAGGGCTTTTTTGATATATTACAAAGCTTAAATGAAGTCTTTTTTAAAATTTTAAAAAATTTAGTAGAAACACTGAAAATAACAAATAATTTTTTTAATATTTAAATCTTATAATCTAATTAAGAGGTGTTTGTTTTAATGATGAATATTATTATTTATCTTTCACATATTTTAATTTATTAAATTATAAATAGATTATATAATATAAAATATTTTTTAATAACTGTGTCAAAGCCGTGTCGTGTCCTAAAATTTTGAAATTTTCCGTGTCGCCGTGTCCGTGTCGTGTCGTGTCCATGTCCCTATGTCCGTGCATCATAGATTGAGGGTAAAAACGTAAATTGTTTTCTAATATTGGTTCAATCCTATTCAATCGTGGATACCAAATCACCATCTGCGTAATACATACGACTATCCTATTCAGTTAATCATGGATACCAAACAATTAATGTAATTGACTTGACTCTTGGCTAATCTTGAGTCAATATACAAGTTCCGATTAATGAATTTCACAAAGCAAACGAATCCTATATATATACATACCTAGATACCTATAAATATTGGTTTTCTAATATTTGAAGAGGGCAGCTACTCTGCCAGTCCCTACTTGACTCTTTCCCTGCATTTGACTTACATATCATAAAAATTCTTGTCCCTAGAAGTTAACCAAGATTAATAATTTTCAAAACATGTACTATCTATGCTTCCTTGATTTTGTGATCTCCTCAATCAAGTTTCATGTTTCTCACTATTCAATTCTTGTCTGTGAAATGGATTTTTGCGTTTGTTTTTTAGAAAATAGAAAATGACTAGTTGATGTCAAGAACTTTAGGAATTTCCCATTGGCCACGTCCTTTTGCGTAAAATAAATTTAACCACAGTTTATTTATTTCCCTGTGTTATTTGAATACTATATGATGCGTCTCTATCTCCAATCAGATGGGTGCCAAATCAACAACGCTAACTGGCTTATCTGGAACGGGAGATATCATGCTCACTTGTTTTGTCAATCTTTCAAGAAACAGAACTGTTGGGGTTCGTCTTGGATCCGGAGAAAAACTTGACGATATACTCAGTTCAATGAATCAGGTTTCTGAATATCTTTTCCCTTAACCATAGTCAAATCCGAGGGTGACCCCTTGTTAGCTCCTCACGGTTTAACAGCACTTCTTATGTTTTTAGGTGGCCGAGGGTGTATCTACTGCAGGAGCTGTGATTGCATTGGCGCAGAAATATAAGGTTAAAATGCCAGTCTTGACAGCAGTTGCGCGGATAGTTGACAACGAACTTACACCAACAAAAGCTGTTTTTGAACTAATGAATCTCCCACAGGTTTGTTATTATAACAACACTATAATCAAGTATATTGTATATATCATTATTGGTTATGATAATCATTGCTAACATTATGCTGTAGGTCGAAGAAGTTTAGCAAGTGCAGAATGGTAAAATTTAATGCCAAGTCGGGGTCATTTCAGACTAATTTTTTACTTGATGGAGTTCCTTCGCCACGCAATAGCGATATATGTTTCTATTCTTTAGTTAGAAAGCAGGAACCACAGTACAAGAGTTAGGCTAGAAAGGATATTGAAATTGTAAGTATGAAATTTTGGGCACAAGTGCTGGTTTTGCTATTGCACTGATGTAAAAACATACCGACAAGGTTTATATGGTGAATGCCTGTTTTACAGGGAAGCTGAATACTAATGGCTAGAAAGTTGTAGTAAATTTCTGATTGAATGTTTGTTTTACGCTATATACAGTATACTAATGGAATGTCTGATCAATTTCTGAATTTTGGCTAAAGTACATGCATGCTCTATTGAATGTTCATTCTTTTGGTCTTAACCACTTGGTTTTCCATCAATTGACTGACTAATTCAAATTCAGATATTGCAAAAGTCCAATATGAAAACGACCCTTCTAATTCAATAACTCTATTTACAATTCAAGGATTTGAATGCTCTTCTATGGCAAATTGATCATAGCACAAATTCAAATTCCACTCGCTAGTTTAGGATAGTTCTTGCATTCAACTGGCTTCGCTATAAGATATGGGACTAAGTTAATATTGAAGTTAGATGACAATACTCTCTCTCTCTCTTATAGATTCTTACCACATTTTAGAAACACGAAAAAGGCAAAATAAACAAATTTCCAGACATTTATAGGAATTATCCTCATTCCATTCATTTCTGGAGAAACATAACATGATCAGGTGGTGAAAACAACAGGTGGGTCGCTGCCAATGCAGCTAATTTCAGTTTCCAAGTTTATCAGATGGTATAGTTTTCCTTTAGTTTATACAAGGGAGAATTGGTAAGTTACAGGAGGATCTGGTTAAAACATGTATATATGCACATCAAGTTGCATTTCACAGCGAATGCAGGATAAGAGTACGTCTCGTTCATTCTCTTTTGTCCTCCTCAAGATCTTCCCCTAGCCCAAATACATGATCTGATGCCATTGATGCCTTCCTTTCTTTCCTTTCAACTTTTGATGCCAAGTCTCCGGCCACCACAACTCCCGTTCCAGTCAGGGATATACCCTCTTCATCATCCTCACCAGTCTCGTACGCATACCTATTATGAGATATGCAAATTATGTTTTGATAGAAACTGAGGAGATGCTTTAATATATTAAATAATGATTTCATTAACTATTGCTTAGAAAGGAAAACAAGAACATTCTAGAAGGTTACCTAGTTGGGTTGCTTGAAGGAGCCAAGAGGATGCATATAACCACCAATAATATGTAGGCAAGCAAAGTCCAGAAAGCTGGAATGATCCAGGCTCTTCGCCACAATTCACTTAGAGGGTCACTGGCATTGAAATACAACTGGAAAAGCAAACAAAGTTGTCAAAAATTAGCAACTATAGTATACAACCAAATAAATTCGAGTTCCCTGATTTTTTTTTGTTTATCGCGCCAGATTAAGATGGTAAGTCAGCTTAGGTAATTGTTAAGTCCGTAGAGAATGGAAAACAGGCATGTTCATGGCTTTTCATTGGGAACTTTTCCAATTACCGCCCTTTCAGATTTCATTAGACGAGAAAGTGAGAGTGAGATAGTACCTCATAGCCGATCCAAGCAACTGAAAGAAGAACTGACACTGCCAGAGCATTGGTAAATTTTCGGTAAAGCTCAAGTTTGGTCATGCTTCTTCGAATCTAAAACCATAACCAGAAGCCAAAGGATTACCATAATTTGCATCATGGAAATACTTTGTCAAAACGAAATCAATAGATTTTCACTTCTTTCATTAATATTCAGGACAATAAAACTTGCAAATCCATGCATGCTCAATGACTGGAAGATTGACATAGGATTGAAAGAAACCCATTAAGACCCGTAATATTCGCAGAAGATATAGGTGAACAATGAACAAGGTAAACCAATGAGTGCTTCCACAGACACCACGGTCATTTCGACAGCAGGATCTCAATCTCCACAGCAAATCCAGAAAACTAAAAAACTTTAACATATATAAAAGAGTGATACTCAAAATTGAGTTGGCTCACACTCTCTATGTGGCAATTGATTCAATGATTACTTGCTTCATAATTATGATAGCACACCGAATTTTACTAGCAACTCTTTTTAAACGAAAAATGAGAAGGACATCCTATTTAATGAAATAAATTAAGGCAAAGAGTATGAGGAATTAATGGGGTTAGGGCACAAACAACCCCCTCCAGCATGGCTTATGCATGCACACATACATACACATGCGCACGCGCACAAAAAGGTTCAATAGAAATAGGCAGGAGGAGGAAAGAAAACAAAAACTGTCTAGGACATTGATGATTTATGGCCTCATCAATTGTTCAACTGATGAATTTCGCACACCTCAGGAAGTTGGAAAAATGCATTGAGGAGATCCAAATCCTCTTAAAACATACTGGGATACATAGCTTACACATTGTGTATAATAATACATTTAATCTTCTTCTATTTTCTTTTTTATTCAGTTCATAAACACATTTAATCTGCACATTTATTATGGCAATCAACTTTACGAAGGATAATGGACGACCCTTTCTTTACAAGCAAAAGAATCAGCAGTTTTCCTCTCTACCCATTTTGTATTGTGTATGAGCATAAATCATGCAATATAAACCCCGCCAATATTTTTTCTTTAAAAAAAAAAAAAATGAGAGAGCGAGAGAGAGAGAGAGAAGGGAAACAAAAATGCTGGCAAGAAAAGAAGAAAACTGGCAAAATTACCTGAAGTTTCTCCAGAGTTTTGGACAATGATGAAAAAATCCAAACAATAAAGGTGGCATCCAAAAGCGCTACTGGTAGCACCAAAAATAGTTTGGCTTTTCCTGAGAAGTCATTGACATTTCCCAAATGCTCAAAAAGCTCCAGGGCTTCTGATGCCACAAAATACACCACACCAAGAAGAATCACTCTTGAGGTTATGCCTCCAAGGGTTGGTCTCATAACACCATAACCCATTGAAACTACAAGGAGAAGGAGACGAGAGACTGTTTTCTTTATAGCAGTGAAGGTAACTGCCCAAAGGGTAATTCCCATTGGCCTGCTCCCAGTGGCATTGAAGTTTGCATATTCAAAGTACCATAGAGCCATTTCACACATTCCCAGACCAATCACTGCTGTGATTTGGTAGTGCAATTGTATGATATCTTTCCAGTGTTGTACAAACCTTAGAAACCACAAGAGACCAAGAACAAGGTATGCTAGAGACATTAGGCCATAAAATGTCATCAATGGTGCCATCTTCCCCGGTAGATAACCTTCTGGATTTCTCCAGACGGTTCTTCCACTGATTACTGTGCCCTTCAGTTCCGGGTTACAATAAACAAAATAAAGATAGTACATTCCAGTTTTGTTTATCTCAACAGTTTGAAGCACCATACTAGCCTCTTCGCTGTTTCCCGCAAATGAAGCTTGTAGCCTTTTCGGCCAGCCAGGGTTATCAGGATTTTGGTTGATGATAACCTCACCGACCTTGCATAACTCTTCCTTAGCAAGAGCAGGGTGGCAACAAATTGCATGCGAATTCATATAAGCTCTTCCAATCTTATCGCTGTCTTTGACCTCGACTATTATGGCCTCTATGACTCCAGTACTAGGCTGCATCGCATTCTGCTTCTCGGCCATCTGCTTGGGTCTCCTAAAGGTGATAGACTCAAACCTAAAATAAAAATAACACAGAGAGCAATAGTCACATTTTTGGATAATGAAAGACTTGGCTAATAAATCTTGTCTAACACCCCAGGATCATGGGAGACAGCAGTAAAAGACATCGGGGCCCACATAACAAGCAAAGAACTGTGAACCAAATTGACTGTGCGAGACGTTGCCATAGTACGTGACATAATATTCCAAGAACCCCAACTTAGTGAAAAACCTAGTACACATTCTCATGGATGGTTGCATTGATTGTGTGTGAGACAACTTAGCTTTACAAGTGTCAAATTTTAATTCCCATGACATTTTGAACTCATAAAGACAACCGCATCTCTGTAATTCTTTCAATTGATTGCCTAGAGAAATAGCAATAACAAAAAAGGGATCACAACTAACATACCTAAAAGTTCAAACGTTAACATCTCGATTCTATAAATCTATTTCATAAAAGAATCCCAATAAATACAAATCTGAATGGTGATGGAACCTCTATGTGATGTTAATGTCTTGATTCCAGAGTCCAATCCCTCCACGTGACTCATTAATATTTAAGCAAAAATTTAAGAACAAAATCTGCCAGAAATGGAACTTCCACGCAATGTTAACCTTTTTATTTTGCCATATATCTATTCCAATCTAAATAGATATCTATCAACAACTCAAGTGTAAAAAGAGTAGCAAGAAACCTCCATGTGATGTTAACTTTTTATTGCATAAAATCTTGCTGATCTTAATAGTTATTCTACTAGCAATTGCAGTCCAATTCTGGTCAGTAACAGAATGCAAAATAGCTCTAGAAGAATCAAAAGAAGCAAAAATTGTAGCCTTGTTCGGCTTTGGTTTCAAAACTACAACCAAAAGGAAGGTGCAATACATGTGTTATAATGCATTTTCTCCTTTAAGTTTCCTCCATCAATCTTCATACACTCTATTCAACTGATAGCGCTATCAAATATAACTCATTAGCCAGAGAACCTCGGTTCACTTTTTTGACATGCAAACTTCTTGAAGGTCCTAATTTTTGGGTAAACCTATTTCCTACTTGGCATTTTCAGTACCCTTCTTCGGAATGGAAAAGACACATATTTTGGTATCTGTCAATAGCTTACCACCACCTCCTCAACCAACAATTTTAGAAAAGAAACAAGATTTCCTCATAGACAGACCCAAATGAACTAAACCTTTCTCAGAAATAATGATCACAAGAAATCAATACTAAATGGAGTTCTCATACACCATGCAACAAGATCAAGCACACACCATGCACAGAACCCATTTGACTTTCACACTAAACAACTCATTAACAAAAAAATAACCCATCAAGATCACCCAAAATTAGGATACCAAAGTGTTCATCCTTACACAAATTAGCAGTTAAAATTAGCGAGAGAGAGAGAAACAAGAAATTAACTTCAATTTTTTAAATAAACCCAAAGAAACCCTTTTACCTGATGAAGGATTTCCCATTTAGGGTTTTAGCAGTATCATCATTGGGCATGTTTTTGGGGAAGTCAACATTCTTTGAAGCATACAGCCCCTCACTGCCGCCATGGAAAAAGAAAGAATTGAAGCGAGGAATGAAAGCTTCATTCTTATACTCATGGATCGATGCTCCCACCCCATTTTCTCTCACTGAAAACAGTAGCAGCAACACCCCAACAACCAAGTGTACCTTCTTTTTCTCCATGAACAACAACAGATCACATTCAATGCCTCCCCCAAACGCCATCTCCGTTACTCTCTCTTTCTTCTTCAAACTCTCTGGTTTTTTTGCTCAAGTGATTGAATATGTGAAAAATCTTGAAATGGGTTTGCGGGTTTTTAGTATTAGATGAAGAAAGATGATGATCTGCACCAGTTCTTGTATTTAGCTACTCGTAACGTGAGAGGATTTGTCCTTTGTAAGGGGGCTTTTGCTTTGCTTTTTCTGGAAAAGCATTGTCCTCTTAAGCCATTGCTTGCTTCAATTTGCGCTGAACACGTAAAAATTGGAGTTAAACCTTGTAACTTTTTAATAATTTATTATATCTTCAATGGTTTTAAAATTATTGAATTTTTAGATTTTACACTTTAGAATTAAAATCGGATTTAGTGTTATATCTTAATTTACTTTTTCCATGCTTAAAGAAAATTAAGAAAGAAAGAAGAAATATGTCATTTTTGGTCAAGAATAAAGAAAAATCTGGAAAAACTTTAGACCAAATCAATTTCAAAGCATTTCCAAATTACATTTTCTTAAGGGAGTATTAAATGAAAAAAGGAAATAGCATCCATCAACTTCAATAGAATAGACTACTTTTTTTTTTTTTTTGCTTTTTATGATATTGTATTAGTTTTGTTCACTTACTCTTATTTAATTGATTAATATTCACATTTATGGTATTCAAAAAACTCCAATTCTAAATCTTATAAGCAAGCAACCTTAGATTGTGTTTGGTAGGGATTTATGAATGAGATTATATGTGTATCTCACCTACCATTATATTTGCTATTTTTTTTTTCGGGCCTTCATAAGGCATAGTTCTAATTTTTTATCCATCAATTTATAGGATAGTCCATCCTAGCATAGGGTGAAATGCGTAATTCATTTGATTTGGATTGAGTTGACAAAAGTTGTAATTTACTGTATTACCCTTAAATATATATGATGGGCTTAAATTAAAGAACTTTCTGTAAGTTACTTCAAATCTATTTAGAAAAAAGAATACTACCAAATATAGTTTGAAAGATACCTCATGAAATAATATTTGCTATCAAATATATTAATAAAATAAATTGATAACAAATTTATAGCATATATATCCAATGATTTCACTATCACACCCATATGCTATATTATTACCAAATACAACCTTAAGATAAGACAGCGTTGGCATAGAATATAAGTTTTCAAATGTTGTAAAATGCACTTAGGTTTTATATTTCTCATTTTAGCATGTATGTATATACGTGTATCTCTCTCTCTCTATCTCTATCTATCTATATATCACTCATGTAAAGTTATTTGGCCTTTAAAGATAACGAAGAGTTGCTTAAAATTTACAATATACAACATAATCATCTCATCAAGATCTCTTAATCAGTAGGCGGCATTAAATCCTGTAGCCAAACATAGAGGGTGTTTGGAATTCTTTTTCTTTTGAAAAAGTTGAAGTTGTTGAAAAAATTGAAAAAAAAGTTAAAGTTAAAGTTGAAGTCGCTTTTGTAAATATTTTGTTAGTTTTACATCATAATACTATGGAGTTGGAAATACTATTCCTGTGAAAATGTCGTCAAATTTAAAGATCAACGGAGATGAATGACTAATACAGCTATGGAAGACTGTATTAATGAACTATAGAAAATTCAAAACTTCATAAGAAAAAGAATATGTGGTTAATTGTTGCACAACCTTTAATTATATAATTACTCCATTCGCAATATAGGTGTGCAAATCATGCTCTAGATTTTACTTATAAATCAAATCTTTACAAAATTCTAATAGACATTTGTAATTTTCGTATGCATCACTTATGTGTGTGTGTGTGTGTATATATATACATACACACATCGCTTGTGTAACATTTTATGGCCTTTGAGATAATGAATTTATAATATAAACAAGTATCATTACATTGGTCAGGTGTTTAAATTGAAGCCATTTACTCTGTATCTCAATTGTGTGGGCCCTGTATATGATCTTATTTACAAATTGTCCATTTTGTTATCAGGATTAATTCATGGAACGTCCTTCTTGTTTAAATGTTTCTTCATTTTCTTCTTATATGATATGATGTTTGTGCTATAAAGAGAACATGGGAATCTGTGGTTAGCAAAAAGTGCTTGAGAGTAAAAGATGTTATTTTTTTTCCAAAAGGAAAATTCTCGATATAGTCGTGCGAAGAGCCGGTTCTTGGGTTAAGCAACTAAAGCAAGGCTTTAGGCCTCGTAATCTTCTTCTTCTTCTTCTTCTTCTTCTTTTTTCTTTCCTTAATGTAAATTCAATGACCCGTTATAAGCAAAAATATCAGCCCAATGTGTTAAAGAAGTTCGATTGTTGAAATCTTACATATGTTGAAGGATTTGGTCAAATAAATTGCGTATATTTATATATTGAGTATTGTAACTATTTTTTCGTATAGTAATTTATTTTAATTATTAAAAAATTATTTTTCTAACAATGTATCATGTCTATTTAAGTTAGTGATAAGTCAAAGGTTCCATTTTAACCTTTCGCTTTAGGCCTCCAAAAGAACATTGAGAAGGCACCTTTGTGTGTAAGGAGACTTTTTCATTGTTTTCATTTTTGCAAAACTACAATTAATATACACTTTCCATTTCATTTATTTATGAGGTACATATATAGTATTTGCTCAAAATTTTGATGTTATTTTCAAGATAACAATAGGATGATTATATGTGCCAATAGCGTCGAGTACTTCAAAAAAATTCAATTATGTTACATTTTTAAAAATTCTATTATTGCAAGTAGGCATACGCCATTTAATTTTTCATGCCTTTAATCAATTGACGCACAATGCATGGGCTCACATGCTACGCACGTGCTAAATAATACAGATGATTAATATTTGAAATTTTCTTACAATTTCATGTTAGATAACACAACTTACTAAAAATTATCAAAAAGACAAAAGAGTTGACAATTTAACATGTACAGCAAATGAAACTATATAATTCTTTTTCGTGCTCTTCGTTTAGGGTTTATATTTGATAAAAACATGTGAAAGATTAATTCATTCAACCTCTTTATTCCAATTCGATGTAGTTAAAATGTAAGAATATCAAATATCTATTGAATAACTTCTTTTCCCTCAATTGTTTTTCGCCGCGTTTCCGGCTAACTCCATTCCCAGTTCATCTTTCATTTTGTAAAAGTTTTTAATAAAGGTTGAAAACTGTTAACTATCTCCGACATTGATTAAATAATCAAATGTGGTGAGGTTTATAAAGGTTTGGGCAATCCTCACCTTTTGAGTTAGCTTTTGAGGGTGAGTTAGGCACAAGTCCATTCTTCAAGAAAAACATCAATTTACATTTGTCAATTTTAATGTCAACTGTATCCGACATTAAAATAATGGACACAACAATCATATGAAAGATTGTAGTAATGAACAACAAAAAAGTTTCAAAACTTTGCAAGAAAGAGTATGTTGTTAGCTACAGCACTTTTACTTGTGTCATTTTATCCATAGTATAGTTTTACTTGTGCATTTTCCACATGCTAAATTATACGATGTAGATTATCACATTTTCACAAAAAATCCTAATATTGCGATATATATATATAACACATGTTAATTGAACAAGTATGATGATTTTGAAAACTTTTCAGACTAGAATGCTCAGACATATTTAAAATTGAAGGCAATATTGAAAGTGTCAATATTAAATTAGTGGACGATTAGGAAATAATTTCTATTACTATGAAAATGTACCCAAAATTGAAGATAGACAATGATGAAGGACAAACAAAATTATAAAAGATTGAATTAATGAATTGTAAAAAATTGATGATTTAGTTGGAAAAAAATTTTTTGTTAGATGCACACAATGTTTACTTATATTATTTCATTCTTAGTCATTTGTGCAGTTCGGATCCTCTATTGCATAGTCATGCTACATCTTTTATTACATTCATCAATACATGCCACGTGTATTGGTGAGCGGTTGAGATAATGAAAGAGAAAAATTATATATTTTTCCATATCATTCATTTTTCTTTTTACTTATCTCAACCGCTCACCAATACACGTGGCATGTATTGATGAGTGTAATAGAAAATATAGCATGATTATACAATAGAGGATCCGAACTGCATTTTGTGAGCAAGCCATATGCTAAATTATTACCTGCGCATAAATAAATCTTCACACGGATTCTGATATTGCCATTTATGTACCAGACATGTAATTTAATTTTTCAACTTGTGATGATTTTGAAAATCTTTTAGACTACAACGCAGGGACATATTTTAAAATTGAAGGCATGCAACATCGATCGGATGACTTCCACACAAGGTTATGCCCCAAAAAAAAAAAAAAGAAATTATTTTTTTTCAGGATTATAAAATTTAACAAAAAATAAAATAAATCTAAATAGGATTAATTACATCTACAATCCATACAAGCTTACGAAATTCCCACCAATAGCCCTCTTAGATGAAAAATTACACATACGCGCCCTTTAAAATATTAAAATTACAAATGCACCCCCTTCCGGTAGGGTTCCAGCGAAAAAGTGATGATATCAGCCGAAATTTATGTGATCTGACTATTTTACCCTTGGTAATTTTGCAAACTTAGAAGAGGGTTGTATGTAGTTTTTAAAGTAGAAAGGGGGTGTATGTGTAATTATTTATGAAAGTAATTAACCGTTACATTTTTAAAATTTGACTATTGAAAATTTAAAAATTAACATTTATGACTTTTTTTTGATTATTAAAGTTTCTCCTCTATCTCTCTGTCCCCCCCCCCCCCTCTTATATATATATGCACCATTACAATTTTATTTGATATGTATGTAGTTTAGATTATACACACGAGCCTTGTTCTAATCATTCTTCTAATGTATAGGGTTGAAATACAAGAGCAAAAAAAAAATCAATTTGGCTTGCAACGGAATATTATGATAGCGAATATGAATGACAATCATGGTAAATATGATATTATTATTACTCCACTCATGGTACCATAATTAGTGTCTATCCTACTTGAATGAAAAAAAAGAGCCTTCACATGGTGCTACGCAAACAAATAAGGTCATATGATATACTTGTTGAAAAACTCCAGCTAAATATGTTTATGGGGGCAAAATTGTGCCAAAACATGTGGCATTTAACATCATATTATTTGCTATTTATCTACTTTGTCATATTGTTAAGTCTAATGCTAACTAATTAATATTATTATTATTATACGCTTTAGTTTGTTGAAAAATATTGTATCCTTCCTATTTTCATATGTTGTCAATGATATTTTATTTTTCTTATTTCCATATAGCTCTTGTAATCTAAAATATATTTTGTATGTATTATGTAATAGAGTTTTGCCAAAGAGGTGTGTAAAAAATCAAGCTTTTTTTTAATATCCAAATCTAACCATACATTCACAATTGAAAATAATACATATAAAATAACTTACCAAAACTATATGAAAATATGAAAGATACTATATTATTGACAAAAAAGGGTACAATAATAATACTAATTAGTTAGTGATAGACTCAACAATTTGAAAAAATAAATAAATAGCAAGCAATATGAGATTAAATACCATAAACTTTGGCACAATATTGCCCCCATAAGTATCTTTGGGTAGAGCTTCTTAACAAGTATATGTTACGGGCTCATTCATTCATGTGGCACCATTTGAAGCCTCTTCGTCTTCATACAAGTAGGGAAGACAACAATGGAAGTACCTATGAGTTGGACAATAATACTACAATCACCACAATTTTCATTCGTATCCACTATCACAATGTTTGTTTTCAAGTCGAATTGATTTTTTTGTTTTTTTTTTTGGCATCTATCCTTCTTGTATTTCAACATAAGACACTAGGGTTGCATTTGATAGTAGTATAAGATTGTGTATGATAGTAAAATCATCAGATAAATATGCTATAAATTTGTTATCAATCCATTGCATTAAATATATTTGGTTGTAAGTATTATTTCATGATATATCTTTCAAATTATGTTTGGTAGTATTCTTTTTTCCATATGGATTTGAAGCAAATCATGAAAAACCTTTTAATTTAAGCTACATCATTATATTTAAGTGTAATACAGTAATTACAACTTTTATCAACCCAATCCAAATTAAGTGGATTACACATCCCATCTCCATAGTGGAATGGGTTATCCCATAAATGAATAGATAAGAAACCGGACCTATGCTTTATAAAGTGCTAAAAAAAATCTAGGTAGGATACATATATAATCCCGTACATAAACCCATACCAAACGCAACCTATAAGAATAGCTAGGAAAAAGAAAAAATATGTATATATACTTTAAACTAAATTCATGTCAAATGAAATTGTAATGGTAATATATATATATATATATATATATATATATATAGACACAGAGAGAGAGAGAGATAGAGAGAGAGAGAGGTATAACTTTAATAGTCAAAAAACAGTCATAAAAGTTCATTAAATTTTCAACAGTCAAATTTTAAAAATGTAACGGTTAATTACTTTCATAAAAAATTACTCATACACCCCCTCTCTACTCTAAAAATTATATACAACCCCCTTCTAAGTTTGTAAAATTACCAAGGGTAAAATAATCAGATCACATAAATTTTTGGCTGACGTCATCATTTTTTCGCCGGAACCCTACCGGAAGGGGGTGCATCTGTAATTTTAATATTTTAAAGGGGGTGTATGTGTAATTTTTCATCTAAGAGGCCTACTAGTGAAATTTCAGTAAACTCGTAGGAGGTGTAGATGTAATTAACCCAATCTAAATATATTTAAAAGTATTACTTATTTAAATCTCTCTCTCTCTCTCTCTCTCTCTCTCTCTTTCTCTCTCATATCTTTTTTATTTTCCAAAATCACTCTGTGCAACATCATGTTGAAACTCTCATGTTGATTGGGAACTAGCTGACCAGGAGGTATTTGTAATTTTGAAATTTCTCAGGGTATGTGTTGGTAATATTGAAAATTTTTGTGGGACCAACTGTAGTTTCGTATCTTTAGAAGGATAGTAGATGTAATTAACCCTTATTATTATTATTATTATTATTATTATTATTATTATTATTCAATTCCGACTCACTAGCTGACTAATCCACCTGTGCAATTACATGATACATCTCAATACTTGGGCATAATTGTAACCCAGCTTGGACGTTTTCCTTAACAATTGATGAGGTTGAACTATATAAATCATGCATTGCTTTCTTCGACTTTCATGCCATTCAAATGTTTATATATTTCTAAGTTCAACCTAAGTCATCTAAAGCAAGTGTACGTACGAGTGCATATGCGAGTTTGCGTATGAGCACGTGAGTGAGTGTGCATGAGAATGCATAAACCACTGCGGATACGTGAGAGCTTAAAAATTAAAAAAAAAATGCAAAAGCATCTAAAATCCTCTAATAAAAAATATTTTATATATAATCCTAAATGATGTATATCCCATGTAAAGCACATTTGAGAAGGCAATATATGCAAAATAATTTTATTAAATGCCACTTGAATTATATTATTGATCATTTAATGTGGTTGACTAAATTTGTCTACTCATCTCGCAATCTAAAAGATTTTTCACAAAAATGTATAAATTATACACAAAAAACATTACTAATCGTATGTGTACTAATTGCATCAATAACAGTTTATTTATAAAATATTTAATTAAGATACACATTAATTTTTGTCAATATACTGAAAAAAAAAGAAAGAATTGTATGAATTTCTTTTTCGAGAGGATATCAAATCTTTACTAATCCTTTTTATATTTAAAATATAAGTGAATGATCTAGTAAAACTTATTCTTGAATTAAGAAATGTTAAGTCGTCTTAAAACGAGAACTGAGCTCGAAAGTGAAGGGAAACTGTGGGACTTAAGAGTTAGACATTTATACAAACTCGTATCTGACAAAATCAACACAGGAACAAATTTCATTCACATGTTTTTTTTTTCTGGATTTTTAAGCTATAAAAAAACGAATTATTTGATGTTCAAGGGACCAGTATATTCTCGTGCCGCATCTTCATGGAAGTATATTCATCTAAAGAGGGGTTGTTGAACAAAAACCTTTAATCAAATTTTAAGCATTCGCATAAACTGAGGTGACAAATCATACGCATCATAAACCTTAACTATGAAAGAAAAGCAACAGAGCAAAACAACTTATATTCACCGCGCAGAGCACAAAAGCGTGACGAAAGCGTACCTTAGCAAAAATGAGCATGTCGTATTCAAAGAATCGCTAGTTTTTTACAAAGTAGGAAAGAATAGTATTTGGTTGAAAAATGAATGCTGTTACAGACGATGTATATATAGATATTGTAGAGAATACAACACAAATCATCTAGAGACACAAAAGTGAGTAGCCACTTCATAAAGAAAACTTTTCAAAACACCAAATGAGGGAAAAACAATTTACAGCAGCCTCCCCTAATTCGAGTTGCGCGTATTGCACTTAACTATATCCCTTATGATGTTCTGTTTATCCTTTGGGCACCCAATCTTGGGGCTGCAGCTTTGGCACCTCGGCCTCGTCCAGCTGATAAAGGCTTGTGCCCCGTTGTAGGTGGAGGAGCTGCAATGGAGGCCCAAAGGTCATCATCTGCAGATCCACTAGATTTTAGATTCATGGGCTTGGATGACGATTTTGGAACTGGGGCAGCAATTGCACCCCATGGATCATCGTCCTCAACTGCTTTGCTAGATTTTGAGCTCGAAGGTCTTAATGTAGATTTAGGAGCAGGATCTGGTACAGCACCCCACAGGTCACCAATGTCCTCTCTACTAGACTTTCGGCTCTTTGGTCTTGGATTAGAAACTGCACCACATTTTACACCTCCCATGAGATGAAATTCACATAATGCTCTTAAAAGGTGGATGTGAATATTCAAATATACACACATACATATATATGCATGTTGTGTGTGAGCAGAGAAGAAACGGAGAGAACTTGCTATCCTCTGAGTCAAATTTATTACTTCATGTAATGACTATTCAGTAGAATTCTAGCCAAACCATGATTAATAGTTTACTTTCATGTAATGTGTGATGATGGCTATCCGAATATTGCTACCTTACAAACGGTCAATTTGTTAACCAGGTTATCACTCGAATAGATGATGGCACTACCTTGTGGCTTTGGTGCAGAGACAGGCCTCCTTTGAGCTGCCTGTATATTTGCAAGAGCTGAAGATGGTTTTGCCTCTTCCAGTGGTTCAATGTCATCCCAACCATCTTTGTCACTTTCATGCCCTCCAATGCCATTTTCAAGTTCTCCCCATCCATCAGTTAATGTAGGGGATGGAGGGTTATCAGCTAACACAGGTAAATCTGTCCTGGAACTTACACGGAGTGGCGCCAAATTTGC
The DNA here is from genome assembly GCA_026212405.1 of Petrea volubilis. Taxonomy (NCBI): domain Eukaryota; kingdom Viridiplantae; phylum Streptophyta; class Magnoliopsida; order Lamiales; family Verbenaceae; genus Petrea; species Petrea volubilis. The sequence continues at coordinate 17,796,655 of CM047883.1, forward strand.
ATCCTCTGTCGCTGCAAAGATCAAAGTATCAATATCAGCAATGACCAAGGCATCCGCACAAGTGCATAGTCACAATTAGTTACTAGAGAATCTCCGAAAGAAATTAAATTTTCCTCATAAGCATAGGAGTCGTACATGACATGTAGAAGGATATATATATATATATAATATATGTCTACGTATGTATGCATTTGTTGGGTCTCCGAGTGAGATGGGTGTGTGTGTGTGTGTGTGTGTGTGTGTGTGTGTGTGTGTGTGAGAGAGAGAGAGAGAGAGAGAGAGGAGAAATGAGGACCAGAGCTGGCATTGGAGATTGAAGATGTAAGAGGAGCACTTGTGCTTGATGAAGTGAGAGTACTCTGTTCAGAAGATTTGCTTTTCATAGTCAACGAGCTCATTGCCCATCTGCACCATGTCAAAGATACCAAGACTGTGAGAGCCAAATTCCTTGATGGAACAAATAGTAATTAGTTTATTCGAGGTATAAACTCTAAAGTAGCATTCAACAATTAAAACGGAATTCAGGTCCACAAACAGCCTGACGTTTTCTTTTTTCGGTGAGCAGGTGGGGTGGGTTAGTTTATTTGAGGTAATAGATTCTACAGTGGTATTAAATAATCACAACAGAATTCAAGTCCACAAACAGCCCAAGATCCTTCTTCCCCCCCCCCCCCCTTTTGTTGTGCGGGTTTGGGAGGTGGGGGTGGAATTTGATGTTTCTACAGATGACTAGCCATAACATCATATTTGTTGCTAATAGCCAATCTACAACAGAATGACATGCAAACAAGCACACATTAGAAGAACTCAATCATCAAAAATTACATATGCATCAAGCTCTACACCGAACACAGGAGTTCACTAGCAACCCAAACAAAAAAAATCATATTTAACAGGTATGTGAGAAAGATAAAAGAAAGGAATCAACAACGTGCAACAAAGCGAAGTTGGCAGACCATGATATCATTGCTCAGAATCAAACAAATGGAAACCTAGAACTCAGATCTTGAAGAGATTCTCTAAGGTAATCAATATAGTTGACTAGAATATAAGTGACATTACAAAGTGGACCATGAATGAAGCTCAACTCACATGTTTGGAACCAGAACGTTATAAAATTCACCACATTGAAAAGTATTATGTAAGAGAACTTTGATATGAGGATAATCTTTGATCTTTTACTGTCTTTTATGTCCTACAGATCTATACCAGAATGAATCTTATATATAGCTGCAGCTATCTTCTGTGTAGGGATTGTAGCAGTGTATATATCACCCATTTGGCATTAATAAAGTGCACAAACAATAAAATTCAAGACTTGTACCTCCAATTTTAATAAACAGCTCAATTGTAGTAAAATGTGAGAAGCATTTAAATTTGGTAACAAGTGAAGGAGGTGGCAAGGCGGTTATATTATCTAACCATATTACAAAGCACAACATGACTCGCTGCTTATTATAAAGGATACTTCATACTAAAGCCAACTCAATAGACTAAATAACGTTTTAGTTCAAAATCAAATTTCGTATTTGTACAACCACCCCAAAATATATTCGCCACAGTATGGCACATCGTGTTATATCAAATTGATACTTTCTTTTTGTTATCTTAATTGGTTCTGAAGTCTAAAAATATACTTTTAATCTTGATGGAAATTCAACTAACATTATCCCATGCTTTTCACTCATCATTAGTTACTTCACACTGTATCCTTAGTTAGATTAATCCTATCCTCCTTTTCACTGATAATGATGCAAACAAAATTCTTATTACTTGGCAATATGATATATGCAATAAGAATTCGGATGGGTTTTTTTCACTATTTTATTTTTTTTTTTAAGAGAAGCTCATCACCCAGTAACTTTGTGCCTCTTAGTTTTTAGTTTTAACTTTTATTATATGTTAATATGGCTTATTGAAGAAAGCCAATTCCTCACTAAATAAGTGAATTCAGTTTTCTAATTTTCCTATAAATTTTTGTGGATTATACATTGGTGCAACTCTAGTTTCAAGAGAAACTAAGGAAAATGAAAAGTTTCAAAAAGAAATTAGTGGACCTTCTTCCATGAATAGTCAAAGCTGCCTTGCCAGAGACTGAGGAAAGATAACTCGGTCTCCAGACTAAGCAAAGTAATAAAAGACAAAAGGTAAACTTAGCATACCCAAGTAAACCTGTACTTCCAGGTATAGATGAAGTCACTGTGCCTGCTGAACCTATGGCATCCCCAGTGGTTGTCTACAAAGAACCACAATAGACCATCAAGTCTAAGTAAATACAGAGAGTAAAAGAGAAGGAGAAGGAATACATACACATGAAACAAGCACATAATGCATTTTGCAGACCTAATTGTAAGAACTGAAGAAAAGTATAATACCATGTTTGGCGGTCATACTTGCAAACAAAAATAGGACAATGAGGATCATCCATCAACAAACCGGCATATGAATGCAATCAATACTAATTTAGAATTAAAGTTCAGCAGAAGTTTGCAAGAAATCCAAGAAATTAAACATAGAGGGAGTAAATATTATAAGATCTGGTGCAAGAAAACTACCCAAAGAGGAGTTCTATGTTTTCAACAGACAATATTCATCTTGGAGGATCCTAAGATAAATTCAAATGCGACAAAAAGAAAATTTCCAAAAAATCATTAAATAAGTCAGCATCAGAAATCTAGAAAAATGCACATTGGACATTTTGCAAACAGCATGGATCACCATCACATGGAATTAAGTCTATCTTTTATCCAACAATGTGAGTTTGTTTATCATAAGAGTCGGACAGCATTAACTAATTCACTGTGAACCTATTATGGTAATGCTATTAAGTTCCAGTACCTTCACAAACATGCAGAAAAACAGAGACTAGAAGGATTGTTTACACACCTTCTCATGAAATTGTTTCACTACTTGCAAAAATTGTTCAACAGCTTGGAAAGCTTTCGATCGAACATCACTGCACAAAACAGAGGAGAGTGAGCTAAGGGTGAAAAAATTATTGGGATAAGAAACCACCAAAAAACGTTGAAAGGGGGAGAAGGAGAATGCACAACTATCTCAAGTATGTTCTTGTCGGATATAAATGAGCCAACAAGCAAGAACCAGAACCACTAGAACAAGAATGTATGCAGGTTTGATGCTGAACTTTCAGAACAATACCAAATAAATATGAGCACATTTGATATTTTCCAGATAAGTAATCGGAGTTAAAATATGGATTCGGAGAGGTAGATAGACAGTATACTAAACATGTTATTATGCATTAAACAACAAAAGATTTTATAGTGAGAGGAAAAGATTCAACCTTACAGAAGTCAAAGTGAAATAATTGTTTAGTAAATTCACACCAAGCTGACAATTCTACAAGCCGCCGGTGGAAGTTTTAGTAGTGGAGGCCAACCTCATACCTTTATGAGGTGAATATTAAACATGCCCACAACATAAAATTAGTAAGTGCACAAAAGGGGACAGCCAACAATTTCAAGAACCAAGATACGTTCACTAAAATTGGGAATTGAGAGAGTATACAATTCACTGATCTTGAACACCGTGAGAGCAACAATCTCAATAGCACATTTTTAGGGAAAAGGGTCAGTGATATAGATGGCAGAAGGCAAAATCAAGAGCAAATTAATCAATCAGACGAAAGTATACCTGTCAGGATCAATTGTCAGGGGAACAATATTTGGCAAAATTCGAGTGGCAATCTCAGTGGAGTCATAATAAGAACTAGTGGCGCACATAGCCATAAGACCTGACACAGAAGGAAGCACCATTATTGGGAGAAAGGGGTGGAGGGGAATGGGAATATCATGAGTTAATGGGGCAGGAAACATGTAGTAGGAAGTTGTTTCAGCCAAAAAGGCTTAGCAAAATATCAGGGGAACTACGAACTCAAGGACATCTTAAAGTCTTCGTAATATGAGGTCAAGAAAACAAGTTAAGCACCTGCTCCTCGGGCAGGCGAGAATGTATCACGCAAAGCTCGAACTGTGAATGCATTTATCAGAACTCTTTTCCTTGTCTGTATTGCAGTAAGTTCTTGAGTCAATATTATCATAAAATATGTGACCCAGTACTAATGCCCACAGAGTGAGTTATAGCTTCTTAAAGGTTAAAGAAAGGATAATCCATAAGGACAATTTGGTACTGACCCCCTCGTTAAGGTAACTGGCAATATTCCCGAGCAATATCGTAGTATTTGTGCGAATTGCAGGTTCTTCATCGACCTGCATCACGTACGTAACTAGAAATTGGAACCCTGAACACTTTAAATTAATATCACAGGATATAGAAGCAAAGTTGGGCAAAAGCACAGCACATTCAAGCAACACAGTGGTTCCTAACCACACAGAAGTGCACACCTGTAGCTTTGAAAGAAACTTTAACAACGACCCTGATATTGTGCGCTGAGAGAGCTGTGACAAGAAAAACAAAAAACAAATAAACACACTAATAAGAAGAAAATACAAACTCATCAGTGATTTGTCTGTACATCCTAATCACTGTAATGATTTCATGGCCATTGATTCATCTCATTTCATCTACCATCAGCAGACTACATCACCGGAGCACTCAGATTCAAATTCATATTTAAATTGCCATACCAGCCACATTATACCACTTGTACCTTTAAATTGCTATAAAATTGATGGTAATATAATTCATCCAGTTTCCAGTATTGCATAGAGCATATCATTCTCAATTGAGAATACAAAGAAGAAAATATTTTAATCAACGTAGTATGTCACTTGACTGGTAGCCATGGTGCTAAGTGATAAACGAGGAGTGCAGAGTAGCAGATTTCAGAAATAATGTCATTAAATGAACTCTTTATGAGCACAAATAAGCATTGTGAACTACTGCAAGTTTTAGTTTACGGAAGCAAAGCCTGGAAGTAGATCGGCTCTAGGTATGTAATGTAGTTATCTATTGGCAAAGAACTTTAAGAATATCTATGTTCAACTCAGATAGACATGATTGTTCAGAAGGAGCACTTACCTTGGGAGCCAGGACAAGCATTGATTTCAGTGTCAGTTCCCGTAGAAAAGCGGAAGTGTCGGAAAATCCATTAGCAACATGAGGGTAAACCTATTATAGAACAATAAATTCTTTATTTCCCCAATTTTTTACACAGCATTCGGAGGTTTGAGCATCTCTCACAGGGGAAAGGGATCTACAAACTTATTATGATCATCTTATATCTTACTTGTTCATCAACAATTTGTGAAGTTAATGACTCCCCAAACTGATCAATGTGCTGAAGAAGGGCAACACGAATAGCACGATCGTTTGATGCAAAAAGTTTGACAATTGTTGGTAAAACCTACAGATAAAGACAAAGTTAAATGACAGCAAATTGTTCATCTTGAATTCATGAAAATGATGGCTCAGACAAACAAAAGCAAGATGTAAAAGGTTGCCACACAGATATAAAGAAAAGTAACCTTAACGCCATATTCTTCTGCTGAAAGCCAAGATCCCATTTTCAACAATGCAGTCAAAGCAGGTGCAGTAGCCGAACCAAATTCTAAGGCGGATGCTAGTAATGGAAGCAGCTGAAAAACACACAATTGTAGTGAAATGACTGGCTAAGATAAAACAACAAAACATTGGGCATAATAAGATACCTTCTTCAGCACTATTTGGCGAGGAAGCTGGTCAGCAAGATTGGGAAGCCTTCTGAAAAAAGCATCCTTTTCCACACTGTCCTTCAAATTAAGAATTTCCATAAATTGTATGGTGTCCACCAACTTATTTTGAAAATATTCTGTCGATACATCAGCAGCAAATTTCAGCTCAAGAAAAAAAGAAAAATATCCACATTCATTCAGAAAACATGTAAGTTGGAAGCCTAGTATGATTAATTTCTTTTTGTTGTGAAAAAAGTTGGTTAAGAGGAGGAATGAATAGCAATTGGCAGTTCCAATCCTCTAAGAATAAACAGATAAAAGAAAAATAAGCCCAAAAAAGAAAAGAATTGACATGCTAAGTCCAATATCAAGGAATTATTCATTTCGATAGAGAACCCTAATGAAGCTAACACAGAGATGATAACAAAAGAGGAAATGCCTTTTGTTTTCGGGTAAAAAGGAAATGCATGTTTGGAGATGTACCAAATCATAAATGAAATGTTATTTCTAAACAATGCCTGTGTATCCGTTGGCAAGTAAATCCAAAATTGATCAGATCCAAAGAAACTGAAGAGTAGCAGACTGCGAACTTACTTATTGGTAACTTACTTATTGGTCATCGAAATTTAAGAGCCAATATTTTGCCACATGCAACACACTGATTGTGGAACAGGAAAAATAAAATAACTATATCATGCAACTAAATTACAAAACAACGGGTTAGGTATTCTTGACCCTTTTCATTTACAAAATACTAAAGAATGCAGACACATAGTGTGTACAAAGGAAATAAATAATGAACAGAATGCTACCAAGTGCAAAATGTAAAGTTAGAATTCAGGCTATGTGCGGACAACCAAAATATTTCAACTACCTATGGTTGGAAATATATATGTATATATATAAAAGAAGCAGAAAGAAAGAAAGGAGAACAAGAAGAGAGAGAGAGAGAACTCACCACTATTCTCCAGTAGCTTTGATGAATTCAACCTTCGAGAAGGCGTAGAACTCAAGAGACGCTGGTAATCTTGAAGTAGAGACTGTGAGAGAAGAAGTTGATGAAACTGAAATTGTCAAATCAAATGGAAGTTCAAGCAACTAATGGATGAAAAGAATTAATCATTGGATTGCGTGCGAACATCCTGCAGCAGAAATAAAATCCCAAATGGAAATTGGAGAAACACTCTAGCCAAGTCAAAGGGAAAGGATTCATAAATAGTCACCTTCGGTATGCTAGCAGTATTCCGCAAATCCTCTGTTCCACTCATCTTCATGCCAGAGAAGAGTTCATAAATTAGGCAGCCTATCAATTGCCACATAAAGAGAATGAAAAAAAATTAAAATAAAAAAAAAAATAGGATAAGAATTTGGGTTAAAGATGTAAAGCTTTTATGGGGAATAGGAAAGGGAAAAAAAAACGAAAGCTAGCTGCATAGCCAAAAGAAAAACATGTATATCAAAGAAGTACAGACAATGAGGAAGAGAGGATTGCAGAAAAAGGAACAGCTCCCAAATTGATGGGAAGTGACTGAAAGAAGAGGTAATGAAGTATAACCAGTGGCTGACTTTTATTCAACTGAAAGAATATTCTGCATTTCATTGAGCATTTAGTTTACATATTGTCCTATTTTCTCGAATAACAATATACGACAAAGTATAGGTCATCTTAGCTCAACAGAAATTCTTTTATAGGATTCAATGCTGTCTGTATTTACTAGAGTTTTTTTGCACAGAGGAATCATGCGGAAACTAACAATCGCAGGAACATTTGTCAGCTTCAACAAAACTATATCTGGGCAACCTCATAAGTGCATGCATATAGAGTCAATCATATTAATCAAACATTGGGCTTGCCACTAATCAAAGATAGTTCCGTGCTCCGCTTCATCTACATAATGAGATCAATACAAATCTCTGTCAAGTAAATTATATCAAGCCTCATAACCCATGGAAGTGTATACACACTTACCCAAGCCCCAAGAATCTATGGCCCAAGGTGGCGACCTTCTGACAGCTGACCAGTCAGATTTTAAAAGCTCCGTTGGTTTGTACTGTGAACCAATAAGCCATTCATATTGCTGGGAAAGAATAATGCAAAAAAGATGAAACAAAATTAGTCGCCAGACTAGCTAATACAGAATTGAGTAAAATGTACCAAAAACATCAACAATCTATCAGAAATAAAACATACATCGCTCAAATAAATGGAACATCAGATTTATAAGACATTGTTAAAAGTTGTGATCTTTCAGTTTTCACATAACAACCATATCCACAGTATATAACATGCTGCAAGGATAGAACTCATTTACAAAATTCTACAAGTTGAAAGGATAAGGCCCAACTCTAGAACTTCCTGGAAACATTTTCAGAAAGCAGCAACTATTTTGGAAAGCCTGTACACTATTTTCTTTCATTGTGCAGCATTAGAAAAAAGATGGGCCAAACTGAGAACTCACAAGCATCGGTCCAGTTGCAGCTTCATTAGTCCCATCAAACTCAGACAAAACATCAAATGCATGGAGTTTCCAGTCCAAAGTTTGAGTCACAACGACACTAGCCATACAAACATTACCATGCACCTGCAGTGACAAACATAGAAAACATTTCCCTTGATACATGTTGCGAAAATCAATAACATGATTAAGGGGTAGGGGTGCAACGCCCAGAGAATTTCTCATACTTCTAAAGCCAGTTACATACCGATGGAGTAGAGCCAATTTAGTTAAAACGACTTTCTAACACGATATGGTAATATATAGAGAATTACCAATGATTAGACTTAAGATGCATACCAATTTACAATCATTATTCAAGAAGCTCACAGCTTTAGCTATCCGGTGCAGTCCCCATGCATAATATTCATCCCTGTCACAAGAAGCAAGCAAATCAATTTTGACAGTGTAGCAAATATCTCAGATTTTAAGCTAAACGTTTTTTAAATAAAAATAAGGTCATGGACTTCTTGAAGCATATGCCAAAAAATCATGTGATTAAAAACAATAATTAAAACTCATATGGCAGAATGTTTATAATGAAAGTCCAATAAGCATACTATAATGTTCTATGAACATCGTCATCATAATTCAAAGCCATAACAAGGATAAGCAATTTACGTTTTAATAGTCAAACAAAAGGAAAGCACATCAACAGCACATCAGATGCTAAAGAAACAATGAGAAAGAGATAATTCAAAAAAATTTATACCTTTGGCTGCCTTCTAAACCCAATTCCTTGATCTTTTCAGAAAGTGGCATAACAGGCTCGGTGACCATGTAGATGGTAACCTTTGTAATAGAACCATCCGAAGTTTCTGCCTCAGTACTGTGAAGAAATGACAAAATATTTGGATGCCTGACCTGAAAGATGATATACACAACCTTCAGCACGATATATACGAGTGCCTAAGGAAAAGAGATGTATATGTCTACGTGCCAGACTACAACTGTAAAAAAAATATTAGTTACGAAAACAAAGACATCAGAAATCAAGACCTACTGATGGACAGGAAATCATATGATCATCTATGCAGAAGTTTCACAGGCCAATCAGATCCCCAACTTTAATTAGCGTCCATGTAGGAATTTCTATGCTATTTTTCCATCCTCTATTTGATGTATTAGCTTTGCCTTCTCTTATTTACAAAGATCCTTTCACCACTTTGGGTAATGCAATAGCCGTGTACAACAATTACTCTTTTTTATTAAAAGAATAAATAAGGAAAAGTAAAAAAAGAAAAATCCTGCAAGTCGTCCATTTGAAAGAGAAACCAATACTCATCTTTCAAGTTTTTGAAGTTAAGCTCATCATCCTTTGAAAGTGTCAAGTTGCATTTCATGCCAGCAAATGTATAGTTCTTTCCCAGTCTTAAAACTAAGTAAAGAAGCACAAGCACCAATCAGCCTTTTTTTTTTCATTTTTGATGTGTGGGTGTACAGGTGGGTCTGGGGTCAATTGTTCCTGTGGGGATGGGGGGCAAGAAAAAGAAAAAAGAAAGAAGAAAAGAAAAAGAGAAAGAGAAAGAGAAAGAAGTTCCTCCACCAGCAACCAAGTATCATTCTGAAATTGATGGTTTATGCTACATGTTTGGTAATTTCTCCACCAACCACGAAAAAAGATCCCATTGATGCAGCTAATCCCATGCATATTAGCAAAAGACATTAATACTTAAATTAAAGTTGCACAGTATACAGGGCTAGACAATTAGAAACTAGAAGATAATCATAGGATTGAAATTTTGCTAAGCGCTGATGTAAAAAGAGATGCTGAAGAAGACACCTCTGATGAAGCTAAGGGCAGCATCGTATTGATCACTCTAAGAACATAATGAGCATTAGAGGTAAATCTTTGAAGTAAAGAAATCGCAGGAGAATAAAGTGCAAGAAAGTCAGCATTGATCACTCTAAGAACATAATGGCCGTTAGAGATAAATCTATGATGTAAAGACATCAGCAGGAGCATAAAGTGAAAGAAAGTCAACATAGCCGGCAAGTAAGCATATAGACATTTTTCAGGATGACCCTGAATGTTACATAATGTGAGTCAATAAAACAAAACATAAAAATAGGCATTTAAAAGCTAATCAAAATGTACACCAAAGGCCCCCTTATAGTTCGATTTTTGAATAAATTGAGCTTCAGTAATCTCTTGGCACCTAAACTGGCATTGGTGGGGTCAATCGAGGATGCAACATAAAGAACACGAAACGGTACTGTTATCTTGTAACTGAATTCATCAGAAGCTCACCGTTCGAAGACGTTTGACACCATTACGTCCGGCAACTAAATGCCCATCACTTGCGCTGCTCCCTGAAAGAGAAAATATGGAGACAGGAGACCCATCATCCTGTGCATAAAAGGTAAACAAAAGAAAGACAATAATTAGAGACCACATCCATGACACAAAAATAGATGATTCACAAGCACCACAAAACTTTCAACAAGAAGAATATACTCAGACTTCCAAACAAAAGGATAAAAGATAAATCTAGTACAAACTAATTGAGCAGCTTAATTGTCTACATCCACTGGGTGGAGATGCAAAAGCAAATTCCTTTTTGAAGCAAGAAGGATTATGAAGTTATGGTTATCAGAGTGATATAATTTGTTCATCAAATTAATTATCCTTGTGCATTTCTCTCCCCACCTCTCCTATCCACGTCTTCATTTCTGTTACTGCTGTCATGGGACATAAACACATGCTTCGCCATGTAAACTGTAAAGCACTATCATACTAAAAACTAACACATACAAAATGTTGTTCTCATAAAGCTGCTGCAGTAAGGAAAAACTGCTTCAATTAAATGCATAACGGTGCAACATTTACATAAATGAGATTCCAGCAATCAATGTGAAAAAAAATGGTATTATCAAGTAAAAGATATGACTAATAATGACCTAGGTTCAGAATAGGTCTTTGATGCCCAGTAGATCAACTCTGCCAAATCACACCGTTATTGGCATTTAAGAGGATATATGATCCAGTTAAACCACAAGTTTGCAACCATGCCATTCTCAAGTTTAGAACTCTTCATACACCAACCCAACAGCATCTATGATCTCAAGACCACCAGTCTCAAAGCAATACTTCAATTGCAAATTAATAATTTGATTTTGAATAATTTGGGTAAAATCTATGATCCTAACAGCCAACTCATTATTTCTGGAACATAAAATACTCTTCTAAGGGAAAACACAAACAACAAGGTGAAAGACAAAAGTTCCTCAAATGCTCTAATTTGCTCATGTCATGACAAGTTCTCAATCCATCATGAAAATCAAAATCCAAATATTGGCAAAGACTTAAACCGCAAAGTTCATGAGACTAGCAAGCCCTCAGTAATCCAAGTTGATGACAAAATGCAATTCCAACCACCTGTTCCAACAACCTTGGGTGGCAAGAACCAACAATAGCGCTACCATATAGAAAAAATTGGTATGCCCCCCTCCCCAGATACCCTACTTTGAAGGAAGATAATGGAAGAAAGAAAAACTACTAATTCCACATAACTCAAAAAAAAGAAAAATGCCTAACAAGCATGCCCCTGATTAACTCCTACAGAAGGATTGCAACTAACCATGACAAACCCAACACATGTTGCAAAAGAGTCTAAGTATCAGTTATGCACATAGACGTTTGAACTCAAATAAAGGCAAAGATTGACGAAAGGAAAAGATAAATTACAAGTACTAGATCAAATACAATAGTAGCACAAGTGCCTAATCCTCTCAAGATAAGCCATAGACCGTTGAAGTTTAATGTAAAACAGGGTTTTGTTCAACACTTGGAGAGTTGAACATAAAATGTATTTCAAGTGTGTTTCTGATCATTTCTCATAGCCAAATATTAGCCCACACTTGATCCAATAGAATAAACACCACCAGTAGCATGCACCTATGACTAATTACACTAAAAGGCGAAGTGTACGTTGCACAATCTCTAATTCCCACAACAGCATTGTGTCATCAAAACTTGCTAATTCCTTTGATCCGGTAACATAAACATAAAACAATGGATTAATACAAAAATAAACGCAGTGGTAGGAACCTCAAAATGTGGATATTTTCTGTATTCACTGACTCAAAACTCATCTGGAAAACAAGAGGGTGGGGGTTGGAATATCTTTAGGTTTCATTTGGATTGTCAGATTTGGAGCTAAGGATTTTGAATATATAATAATTAATAATAAATCCATTGATCTTGTTCCAATAATGTCATGTGACAATGAATTTCAAATCTGAGAACATACATTTTGAGCTATTTTCTAAGTCACAAAATCCACCTAAAACAGAGTCATCTGAAATCCTTCCTCAAATTCGAATTTCCATCCAAACACAATCTAAAGGAATATATTTTGAAAATCCATATTGCATGACAAATTAATTAATTGGAAACAACAAAGATTTAGAACAGGTTATAGCACCAATTATTCTTAATTGGAACGAGTTATAGCACCAATTATGCCACTACATAGATTTACCGAACTTAAAATGACAAACTTTGAGATATTGGGAAATTACCAATACGATTTGCATTTACCCAACCTATTTATTACTGTTCTTTTTTCTGGAAGTCAGATATGGGATGGTTAACACCTCAACGGGTTTTTACTTGCAATCATGCGCTCTTGAAGGTTTTCTTCTAACTTCATCACTACTAACGAACACTTCCAACTACAAACCTCAAGCAGTTGAAACAATAGCTAAAATACTCAAGTTGGCAAAGCCTCATCACAACGCTTCCTACACAGAGTGAAATGCAATAAAATGATCGTGCTGACAACTAACACCACTGATGAACAATTAAATAAAATAGAGCTGTTTCAGCACTTATTCAAATAAAAATGCATTGCCACTGTGGGAATTTCCTTCCCCTCTACTGGGAATGAATGAGAAAGGGGTGGGGTGCAGAAGCTGAAAAGTTTCCACAAAAACTAGACTTCTTCGCGCTTGTACGATGATTAATCTTATTAAAATAGAAACCCTAAACATCTAATGCCCCATACATGTCCTGAGATTGGCAAGCTTCATTTTCTGCAAAACTGAATCAAATCAAACAACCATAAACTCTATAAATAAAAAATTTTCTTTATCCCTTCCAGTTCGATTCAATTTCCCCACAAAAAGGAAAAGGCAACACTTCAGGGACTATTAATCTTCAACCCCAGCAACATTGATCTCACGATATCACAGCTACACTATGCAATTTGGGGAAAAAAACGGAAAGGAAACCAATCAAATCGAATCAAAATCCAGCAAGCACAGTTCATAAAGGGAATTGAGAAGACACCTTGGAGGTTCCACGGTAGTGCGCCCAGGAGCCCCACGCCGAAGAGTACGGTTCCCCGAGGTTATACGGCAGATCCTTGAGGCCCGCACCCGATCCGCCAACCACTCCTTTCAAGAATTTCAACATCTTCGATCAGACCCCGGCCAGATCAGGAAGAGAGAGAAAGAAAGGTCGATCTACTCTGGTATAATGGAGGATTTGCAAGAGACAGGGAGGGGATCACTCTACGCTGTGACAGAGTGCGAAACAGAAGATTGCGTTTTTTTCAAAAATGTTTATTGCGAGTAATTTACATGAATTCATCATTCTTGATTCTCTGTTTCGAGCTGTAATTTCGATCCGTGTTCCTCAAGGGCGCGGCCACCGTTAACGAGTATTGGACGATGCTAGTCGGACGGTGTCGATGACATTAAAAGATGGCTACAGATAAAAAGAAAATAATAAAATGATTTTAGGGGAAAAGAAAACATTACATAAAAGATTTTTGTTTTTATCAAAGGCGAAATAATATTTTGAAATATTTTTTTTCTTAGTAATTAAGAGTGGAGAAAAATAATCCTTTAACTTATGTGAAATATTTTGAGAAAATATATATCCAAAAAAATCCAACTATATTATTTGAACATTTATTTTTTTTTTTTTCCATTTACAGCATTAATTGCGGGCAAACAAATATTAGAAGTGATCCGACCCAAATATATATATATATATATATATATATATATCAGAAGTGAATAATATATGCAAGAAAAAATTATTTAATTTTTAGGACATAAATGCCTTTATTTTATTTGTTTTTGAACTAAATATAGAATTTCGACCAAAAAAAAAGAACTAATTATAGAAGAGGTTGTTTAGGGTATTAATTTTTTTTTAACGAAGAACAAATAAATACATATAAGTTGTTATGGTTAAATTTTAAGTTTACAAAATATCAAATATTAATATTAATATTAATACAACTCCAATTATTTGTGTGTCATTTTTTTTATTATTTGGAATTGATATAGAATTTTGATAAAATCTAAAATAGTAAAAGTTGTAATTATTATACATTTTCTCTTAAAAGTAATTGTAAAGGATGAATGGTATACCTTCCGATTAAATGACACTTTGGAAATTAGATTTTCATGCGATGTAAAGCAATTTAATTAAATAGTTCGTAACTAAGAAATAAAATTGGTGACGGCGCTTCTTGTTAGATAGTTCTTTAAAATGAAAATCAATGCCGACATATATATATATATATATATATATATATATATATATAATTTAGAAACCTCGATAACGCCTTATACTCACACCTTTGAATATCCTCAATTCATTTTGCCACGTATGAAATTTAATTATATCTACTTTTAACTAATGTAGATTTAAATAAATATATGATTCACCTTCATAATCCAAACAAATTTAAGATAAGATTGTATTTTTAATACTTGTCTATACGAGACACTAGTAGTTTGGATTTTTTTTAAATAAAAACTAATACTATTATTAATGATTAGAAATGTCAATCACTACAACCAAGTACAAAAAGAAAAATGAAAATAATTCCAATCTATAAGATTTAAAGGCAACTTGTATAATTTCTTGCTAATAAAAAGGACAATCTTTAATAATCAATCCATAGTTCGGGTAGAGAGATTATGACGAATGAAAAGGCTGAAAAACCAACAAAGCATCATATTTTAAGACTACATTTCTCCAATCTTGCTCTTTGATCTCCAAGAGTACGTTTTCTATAATATTGCTATTTGATCCAACTCAAGGCTTCTTATACACCCAAACAATATTTGAGTGGTTTGCAAACAATCAAGTAAATACGAATTCGCATGTAGACCCCCCAAAAGTTTGTAAAAATATTTGGATCAACATACACAAACTCACCAACATAATTACCAATGTGCTTGGCCACACACTTGACATCAAATCCACATGGAGGTTTAACTTTTTTTTTCATCATAAATCAATTGAAACAAATTCAGAAATAAAATCAAAACTTGTCAATAGATGAGACAAAAACCAAACTTGTCAACCAACAAAACAAAAACTACTAGATAGAAAATTAACTACATGAGAAAAGCGATTATTGAAACTATAAATTGAGTATGAAACCTAAAAATTTTAGACAACAATAATATAAAAAATTAAGAAGAATTTCAAATAAATAAGCATTTCACTATTTATTATCTAAAGAAGAATTGGAAACCGAAAAGAAAGAAAGATGAAACAAGAAGAAGAAGAACACAAAAAAACCAAAAGAAGAAATGGTACAAGAGAGAGAGAGAGGAGTTGGGGACGGTTCCCCTATTCCTCCCTATTAGTTTGGAATATTCTTATTCATTAAATATCCATCTTTCTTCTTTTTTTTCAACATAAAACATTTTGGATTCGTCTCGCCATCGATCATTAAAATTCATTGAATGCTAATTCTTTATTTCTCTTATTATTCCTTTTTTTCATATGCAAGTCATTATCTTTATTTCATTTTTCTTAATGTTTTCAAATTAATTCTTTTGATCATTTCGACCACTTTCAGCACCTTATGTTTTGTTTTTGTTGTCTCATAATTTTATTCTTCAAGTTGTTACTATTTTTTTGTATATTCAAGTTTTCTCCACTTTACTTTATCGTCATTATTGTTGTTTATTCATTTAACTTGTTGTTTTCAAATTAATTATTTTGTTTCTACTACTTTCTGCAATTTATTCCTTGTTTTTGTTGTCTCGTAATTTTATTCCTCAGGTTTGTTATTATGATTCATGTATTCAATGTTTTTTTTTTAGTTTGATTTGCCGTCATTATTATTTGTATACACACACACACACACACACACACATACATATGTGTATTTGTTAAATTAAAATAAATATATATACTACCTCCATTTCACAACATTTGTTGTTTAAGATTTTTTCACAAATATTAAGAAGAAGTTAAGAGTGTATTATAGTTGACAATTTTATCCTTATTAATAATTTATTGAAACTATCACAAACATTAATCACATATTGAAACTTCAACCAATTTGAAAATTACAATGCCCATATACCTTAAGCATTCAAAATAGTAGTATTGAAGAAGGTGAGTAGGTGTAAAGTGCTCCAATTTCCTTGAATGTATCTTGAGAAAAAGCAAATTTCAAAAATAGAGGTAATAATTAAAGAAACTAAAATGAGTTAATTTATGTGGGGGCAAAGTTGAAAAAAAGTCAATAAATATTGTCTTATTTTTGTAAAATGGCAAATATTTTGAAACAAAAATAAAATGATAAAAATGACAGATATTGCGAAACAAATGTAGTAGTTGCTTAGCTTTATCCAAAAAAATGCAAGAACTTTTCATAGAAGTTTGTTGATAATTAATTTAAATTTAAAGTCTTTACATGTCTCATATTTTTGGTACTCAAGTATTCACTTCAAATTTTGTTAAGATTTGCATTTGAATGAACCACCGACCATTCGTATTCCTTCTATTCATCAAGTATTTGTGCTTCTTTTCATTTCCAACAAAAAACGTGTTGAGTTCGATTAGCCATATGCCATTAAAATTCATTGTATGTTTAGTTCTTTACCTCTTTTATTTTTCCTTTTCATAATCATGTCATCATATTTTTCATTTCTTTCTTTTTTCATATTTCATTTTTTATTTTTCTTCCTTTTCATAATTCAGTTTTGATGAGTTTTTTTAAAAAAAAATAATCATTTCTACCACTTTCTTGATATTTACATTGTCTTGTTTTGTTTTATTCAAACTTTAATTGATTTAGTTTGCTTTGTAGTCATTATTATTTTCATTCATATTTTAATTTGTTGCAAAATAATAAAATGAATTTTCTCAAACTTCATCACATACTTTTTTTTACTATTCCACTTAATTTGTCACTTATAATTATATATATTTATCCATATATGTATAACTAAAGCTCTTTTTTCAACAAAAATTAATATATGGTATTTTTCAAAATTATATTTCTTTGATAGTTTCTATCACTTTTCTATTTATTATGTCATTCTTTATTGTTTAAATTTGTTATTAATGGTTTTATTAAGATTTTCTAATAATTAGTGTTTTTTTATTGTCATGTTTTTCATTAATTTAATATGTAGTACTGCTATAAGAATAACATTGTTATACAAAAATGCTTATACGTTTTGGTTTGTTGATTTGCGAATTTTCTAAAATAAAAGAATCATCAAGATTAGTTTTTTAGATTGAAACAAAAATTCAGGATTTTCTGTATTTGAAAGTTTATTGTGGGAGAATCATTATAACTATTCAAAATTGTTCATAACAATCCATAATCCAAACAAACTCGTTCATGACAATCCATAATCCAAATAAAATTATTCATAACAATTCATAATTCAAACAAAATTATTCATAACAATCCATAACCAAACAAAATTATTCATAACAATCCATAATCCGAAACAAAATTGTTCAAAACACTCCATAATCCAAACTAATTTGTTCATAGCAATCCATAATCCAAACATGTTCATTACAATAGGTAACCCAAACAAACTTGTTCATAACAATTCATAATCCAAACTTGTTCGAAATAAAATTCACCTCAATTAATACTGTGTTCAAACTTTACCTCCACAAATTGTGTATATATTATTCACCCACAAAATTTGCCAAATAAACCAAAACAATAAACAAAATTAAAATTTAATCTCAACAAATAAAATAAAAATGAAAAGCTAAAAACAACAAGAATGTGTATGTCTTTGGGAGGGTGGGGTGGGAGGGGTGGGGGGTGGGAGGGGCTGGAGGAGGGCCTGGCGAGATGGGTTTAGCAGGGGGAGAAGGGCTGGGGGGTGCGCACCGGGGGAGGGGAAGGAAGGGGGCTGGGGGGAGTGCTCGACGGGGGTAGGGGGAGAGGCGGGTGGCGGCTTGTGAGGGGGGGAGGGGCAGCAGCGCGACGAGGGAGAGGGGAAGGAGGGGCAGTGGTGCAACAGGGAGGGTAGGCGACGGCAGCGATAGCGACAGAGGCCGGGGGTTGGAGAATTAGGTTACCTTTTTTGGAAAGAGAGAAAACTGGATCTGAAAATGGCTAAGTGTTGCTTATTTATAAGTACTTAGCCACAAATTATTTGGACTTAGCCACGGGAAAATCCATGACTAAGCAAGGTGATTTTTTTTAAAAAAAAATTGTAATACTTAGCCACGGAAAAAACCATGGCTAAGTATCAAATAAAAAAAATTAAATTTGTATCTTAGCCACGGAAAATTCCGTGGCTAAGCAAGGCGATTTTTAAAAAAAAAACATTTAATACTTAGCAACGGATAAAACTATGGCTAAGGGTCCTATTTTTAAAAAAAATAATAAATTTTTTTCTTGCCACGGATTTTTCCGTGGCCAATAGTCAAAATTATTAGTTGACTTTTTTCGAATCGGGCGTTTTTGTCAATTAGCTTAGACGTATCCGTATGATTGGAGTAATAAGACTTGAAAACTAATCAATATGCTTGAACTACCAAATAAAGTCATTTTTTGATAATTTGTGACAGGTTAACTGACGTTAGCATAGATTGTTACCGAACTATGAAGTCATTCTATACATCACTGAAAGGAAAAAAAGTATTTTTTTTGAAATAAACTGTAATATTTAACTCATAAAATGCAAAAATATAATAATCATGAAAAAAAGTAATATGATTTTGAAATGGTTCAAACCTTTTTAAGTCCTAAAATGTCGAAACGAGCAATATAAGTGAGTCATTTAAAATAAAAAAAAATTAAATTTGTATCTTAGCCACGAATTAAGCAAGGCAATTTTTTTTTAAAAAAAACTTAATACTTAGCCATGGATAAAACCGTGGCTATGAGCCTTTTTTTTTTAAAAAAAAATAATAAATTATTTTCTAGCCACGGATTTTTCCATGGCCAACAGTCAAAATAATCAGTTGACTTTTTTTGAATCGAGCATTTTCGTCAATTAGCTTAGACGTAATGGTACGATTAGAGTAATACAACTTGAAAACTAATAATTAACTCATAAAATGCAAAAATATAATAATAATGACAAAAACAATATGATTTTAAAATGGTTCAAACCTTTTTAAGTCCTGAAATGTCGGATCGAGCAATATAAGTAAGCCATTTAAAATAAAATAAAAAATTAAATTTGTATCTTAGCCACGGAAAAATCCGTGGCTAAACAATGTGATTTTTTTTAAGAAAAAATTAATACTTAGCCACGGATAAAACCGTGGCTAAGAGCCCTTTTTTTTTAAAAAAAAACAATAAATTATTTGCTAGCCATGGATTTTTCTGTGGCCAAGTTCAAAAAAACAATTTTTTTTTTCTTGAGCTTTAGCCACGGATAAAATTATGACTAAGCTACACATTTAAAAACAAAAATATGTTATTTTCTAGCCATGGTTTTATCCGTGGCCAAGTTTAGAAAAAAAAAAAATTTACTTGCCATTTGGCCACGGATAAAACCGTGGCTAAGCTACGCATTTTTTTTTTAAAAAAATTGAATTACTTTTTAGCCACGGTTTAATCCGTGGCCAATCTCAAAAAAAAAAAAATTCTTGTCATTTAGCCATGGATAAAACCATGGCTAAGCTACACATTTTAAAAAAAATTATATTATTATGTAGCCACGGTTTTATCCGTGGCCAAATGGCAAGAAATTTTTTTTCCTGAACTTGGCCACAGATAAAATTGTGGCTAGAAAATAATATATTTTTTTCTAAAAAAATGTATAGCTTTGCCACGGTTTTATCCGTGGCCAATCTAAAAAAAAATAATAATAACTTTCTTGTTATTTAGCCATGGATAAAACCGTGGCTAAGCTATACATTTTTTTAGAAAAAAATATATTATTTTCTAGCCACAATTTTATCTGTGGCCAAGTTCAGGAAAAAAAATTTCTTGCCATTTGGCTACGGATAAAACCGTGGCTAGAAAATAATTTTTTTTTAAAATGTGGATATTAGCCACGGTTTTATCCGTGGCTAAATAACAAGAAAATTATTATTATTATTTTTTTAGATTGGCCAAGGACAAAATCGTAGCTAAAAAGCAATTTAATTTTTTTTAAATGCGTACAGTCGATGCATTTTTAAAAAAAACTAAATTATTTTTCTGGCCACGGTTTTATCCGTGGCTAAAAGCATTATTTTTAAAAAATATTTGTTTTATATAGCCATGGATTTTGCCATATTTAGCTACGAAAAAATCTGTGACAAGGTTTTTCGTGTTCTTTCCATATTTGTGGTTAGATCCATAGCTGTTGGCAACCGATTTTGTCTGTGGCTAAAAATCCATGACTATTTTGCCGTTTTCTAGCAGTGTAAGGCTATTTCTGCGTGATGTGTTATTTTATCTTTTAGCAACTAGTGACGTGTCCAACCACGTGAGGGTATGCCACATCAAAATTATAGAGGGCCTTTGTTTTTATTGCTATTTAGCAATAACACGGGAAAATGTTTGCATTTAACTCGATATAATAATGTATAATTGCAAAATAAATATAAAGAAATTCAAGCTAAAACATGGACATTTCACTCGTTTTAAGGAGATTCAAGTCTCCTAGAAGATTTTATAGGGATGGCAATTGGATATGTTTGGAATGAGATGGACAAAGTTCGATACTTCCCTACCAAGAACTTGTTTCAGGACCTACCAAAAACCAATAGGTTACACCAAATTTATATATAAAAGTATGTAACTAAAAACCAAAAAAGTATTTAAAATAATTTTACAACACCTTTCTAAAGGCCAAAAAATATTAAAAAGATAATGATTCATAAATTTATATATGCACGTTTCAATTTTAGAAAAATTAAACTTTTAACTACAAATTCTATTTCGTGCATATTGAAAACATAGATTATTTATAGATATATTATAATTATATATACAAGTAGTATAGATTTGACTAAAAAATAAAAGTATGAATATACATCATAATTCATAGAAAATATATATATATATATATATATATATACTTTTTTCTAAAATGTTTGGTGTCTTGGTTTGCATTTTGTGTTTCTTTTTTCTTTTTTCTCTCCTATTTTCTCTCACTTTTCCTTTCCCACTTGTCAACTTAATATATTATTTCTCTCTCTCTTTTCTTTCCTCCTGTTATTTATATCTTTATTGTCTGTATTTAGTTTACTTTATCTTTTTATTTATTTTTTAATAATAAAATTCATTTCAAATTTCAATTATTTTTGATTTTTCATAATATATAACATTATAAACTTATTAAACATATAATTAAATTCTACTTTATTTTTATTTTACACACGTATAGAGCGTGCTATACACCCTAGTATATATGAGGCATGTTTGGATGGTTTCGTTTTCTTGAAAATATTAAATGTAATGTCTTTCTTCTATTATCGAGCAAAAGGTTGTGTCAAACTTCATCATTCCTCATTTTGTATGTGAGACTGTGA
The DNA here is from genome assembly GCA_026212405.1 of Petrea volubilis. NCBI lineage: Eukaryota > Viridiplantae > Streptophyta > Magnoliopsida > Lamiales > Verbenaceae > Petrea > Petrea volubilis. The sequence goes on from CM047883.1 coordinate 17,818,503, forward strand.
AAGACAACTATATTTTGGTTACAAATGGCCCAAGTGAAAATTTGTGTTTGCTTTATATACAACCAACCCAAATATAGCTACGATCATTCCAATCAAAAACCAAGAAAATCAACATAAAAAGACACTAACTGCAAGGTCAACCTAAAAACCCACTTGGGGTCTAACCTTTCACCAAAAACATTCTATCTTTAACAAAGCCAAGGGAACAAAAACAAATCCTGGCAACAAATACAATTTGACAGTCAAGAGTAACTACTTGAAAATCCCATAATCTCAACCCCAAAAAAAAAAAAAAAAAGTCGGGTTTCGGGTACCCAAACTTTTTCAGGTTTAGTTCGGGTAGTAAGTTCGAGTACTCGAAAATCGGATACCCGACCCAATTAACCCGAACCCAAAAAATACCTGACCCTCGCCACCCCTAGACCCATCCCAAATGTGCTTACAAGTCTGAAAACGACATGGACAATGTGGTGGGTTTGGTGCAGGTCTTGGTCCTACGAGCCTAGTCAACTCTAAAAAATTTCACTACAACAATAATACTCTTAAACTTGTCGAATTCAAGATACAACAATCCAACAACAATGCAAACTCTCGAAAAACTCGTTGAGCACAAAGCTTCCCACAAAAATACCTCATTCAACTAGTAATTAAATTTTCTTATAATATAATTACAAAATGTAATTTTTTTATGTTTTGCACATATAAGACACGACAAGTAGAACGAAACCTATTTATAATTGTTGACAATCTTCACAATATAAATGAAAGACAATAAAAAATTTATTTAAAAAAGGAAAGGAGTAGTAGTAGGGGTAACACAAATGCAGGCACAGTAAGAAGGCATAGAGCATAGAGACAAGTCGCCGTGGCTAATGAAAGAGCAAGTGCACAACACTCCAAAGACACCACATACATGGCCATGCTCTCGAAGCAAGCAACGGCGATCCCAAACTTCACTAACTGACACACCAAAATGCACAACCCAAACCCACCTGCTGCACCGAGCACCATCACATAATTCCTCTTCCAGAAGGCCTTAATCTGCTGCGCCACCGCCTCGTTATAACGCGCGAACGCATTCTTAACAGATGAAGCAGAGATATTCACCAGATTTTTAGCAAAATTTCTGGAACCCATCCCCTGATTCATGTATGAAAAGCATCGAAACCCTGAATAATTTCTGGGCTGCAATGATTTCGCATTATTTGATGGGAAATGGGTTCTTCGCGGATTCAATAGCCATGAAGAGAAACTGGGATTTTGGATTGGTTTATGGTTTCTTCTTGTAGTTGGATTGACGCTAATTGGGGGTTTTGATGCAATGTGATTGAAGTACCTCGCAACAAATCTTGATGACGACGAGGGTTTTGCCATTTTCGAATCTTTTCTTTGGGATTTTCGTGTGAAAGATGGGATTAGATTCACGCAAATCACAAACTCAACGTGCTCTGAAGTAGAACTTCGCCTCGCCGACTGTTGTACAGAGAAAAAAGTAAGGAGGAGGAGTGATGTACGTATACCCTAGCGTATATGTATATGTCAAGTGTATGCGTATGTATACATGTCAAAAGTAATGTATTTGCCAAGTAATTTATTATTCTCTCTAAATTATCCACCAATGATAGAGCAATTATACAACACCAACGGCGTTAATTAACACTGATTCAATAAATCCGTCAACTTTGTGCTAGAATCCCCAAGATAATTAGTACTGGTATTGTGCCTTGTTACGCAAGAATTTTCAGATATTATCCCTTCTATCTTGAAAAAAATATTATTTTTATTTTTATTTAATTGTTTCAATGTATTGTTTATTTCTGTAAAAGACAGCAAATATTTAATTTGATTACCAAGTATCTTTCTAAATGTAACCAATTGTTTTAGATGTGCCATTTTTCTAATTATTAAAGTTGTAAATATCATATATATTATCTTATTCTCGTATACTCCACATGATATTATATTATGACTGATTTTTGTTTTTCGGTTTAATTAAAAATTTCAAATGTAAAAATATTAACGACATTAATTAAGAAAAACTCTTCAACACATGTATCACATTTGAGTTCGGTCCTCATGGTAGGAAAATTTGTTTTAAACTCCTTATTAACAATTTCTTTTTTTTTATGGATAAACCAAATATTATAAAACAATCAAAAGTGAAGTACGACTTAGAGAGTGTTTGGCTGAGCTTATGAGCTCTTAAAAACATCTGAGAATCAATTAAGAGTGTTTGAATGAACTAAGAGTGTACGACTTAGAGTGTTTGACTTATAGAGTGTTTGGTTGAGTCATTTACAAGAGTCAAAACAATACGGGAATGAACTAGGCCATTCCAGTTTGAATGAAATGCCCATTGGGCCAAAGCATGAGCCGTAGAATTTGCAGTACTAGAGATATGACGCAAACACTAGCTGGGCCATTTTGACAGGATCTTCTTGGCAATTTCAATCGAGCTTCTAGCCCACCACTTAATAGATTCAACAGGGCCCAACAACATATTAATTGAGATAGAGGAATCTGACTCAAAGATAACTCTTAGTAGATTGCGGGAGTTTGCATATTTCATGCCAAGAATCAAAGTTTCCAGTTCTGCCTGCGTAGCATGACGTGACCAGTTAATAGAAGTTGATGCCTGGAGGATGCCACCATCGTGGTTACGAAGAATCCAAGAGAGAAGACAAGCATGTTTTGCTTTGGTGCGCCTGAAGGTTTATACCTCAAAGTGTTGTGTAGCAGAGATAGCGGTGGACTTGGAAATCTCAGCTTCAATCGGCAAAGTTCCTCCATGGATAATACAGTTCCTAGTCTTCCAGATTTTTTCAAGCAAGCAAGCAGAAAAGACAAGAAATTCATCTCTAAGATGACAAAGGCGAAGAGTAGAATTTTTTGGGTCAAAAATAATCCAAGTCCATTGTTCAAAAGTATCAATTCTAAGCTGATCAATTTTGAGGATCCATTTGGATATCCACCAAATACGAACAATAAAAGGGCATTTGAGGAAAATATGAACCTCATTTTCCACTTGAGCAGAACAAAAAGGGCGTGTAGTATCATCCAAGTTGGTAAAGGAACTTAGTTTAGCTTTTGTGGGTAGGGTGTTCTTTAAGACTCTCTAGAAAAGAACCTTGTACCTATCATGAATCCTTGACTTCCAAATAAGCAAGTGAAGCTTGCGAGAAGAGGAATTTTGAGGAAGACTTTTGTAAGAAGTAAGGGAGGAGATAGCGCTTTTGACTGAAAATTTACCTGACGCATTAGGTGTCCAGAAAAGCTTGTGGTGTTCAATGTTGGTAGAGATACGAATTTTGAGGATGTTTTGTGGAAGACTAGATTGGAAAAGGGATTGAAGAATGTTAAGGTTCCAATTTGTAAAGTCTTGAAACATAAGAGATCCAACAAACGTAAATTGAGTATGAGCAGAGCCGAGACTTGGGTCCGGGGTGGGGATGAAACCTTCAATAGACAGGATCCAAGGTTCATTCCAAATTTGAAGAGAAGAGTTCATCGAGACGTGAAAACATGCACCTTTCAATATGATATGCTTGCATTGATAATGTCTCTGAAAATCTAAGAAGCATTCTGCACCACAGAATTAAAAGCAAGAAAATTAGTATCTTTAAAATACTTAGCTTTTAGAAGCTGTACCCACAATTTTTTTTGAACCAAAAGCAACACTCAAAGAAAGTTTAGCAATCAAAGCATGATTAAGATCTGACATTTTACGAAGGCCAAGCCCGCCTTCTTCTTTAGGGAGACTAATGTCGTCCCAACATTTAAGAGTCAGGTTGTGCTTATTTGGGTCATGGCCCCACCAAAATTGTCTCATAAGACCATCCATTTTTGCACAAAGTGATTTTGGTAAGAGAAAAGATGACATTTGATAGATTGGGAGTGCTTGGGCAACTGATTTGAGGAGAATGAGCCTGTTGGCAAAAGACAGGTTCTTTGGTTTCCACTCGCTAATGTTCCATTGAGCCTGTCAAGAATGTCATTAAAATAAGAGCTTCTGCTTTTCTGTTTACAAAAAGGTAATCCAAGATGCTTGACTCTATGGTTGCATTCCTTTATATCAATTATATCTTTTAAACATATTTTGATGATAGGAGGGGGGGGGGCATTATGGCTGAAGTGGATTATAGACTTACTCTTATTGACAAAAAGACTAGCCCAATTTTCAAGAAGTCCAAGCAGTTACCAACAATTTCAGCATTAGACAAAAAATCACAAGGTCATCAGCATACATCAAATGGGAGATGCGAGGGGCTTGACGACAAATTTTGACACCTTTGATAAGATCCAAGTTTTCTGCCCTAGTGATGATTCGAGAAAGAAGCTCAAAAATAAAAAGGGAAGGAGAGAGGGGATCACCTTGACGGATACCTCTACTGGGCGAGAGAAAACCAAAAGGAGCTCCATTAACCAAAATAGAGAATGAAACACTTGAAATACACTGGTTAATGAGATGAATAAACTGATCAGAAAAACCAAATCTATTGAGGATGTGGCAAAGCAAAGACCATTCCACTCGGTCATAAGCTTTTGCCATGTCAACTTTAATGGCCATAAATACTTTTTTGCCTCTTTTGTTCTGAAGAAAATGCATGATTTCGTGTGAAATGATGGAATTATCATTGATGTTTTTATTGGGAACAAAAGCCATTTAGATCGGGGAGATGAGTTTGTCAAGTAGAGGCTTAAGGCGCGAGGCAAGGATCTTTGAGCAAACCTTATAGATGACGTTACACAAACTTATGGGTCGGAATTCATCTGCTTTAGAGGCATTTGGGTTTTTTGGAATTAATGCAATAAAAGTATGATTAAGGGCAGAAAAAAGAAGCCCGTTTTGAAAAAATATTGGACAACTTTAATCACGTCATCTCCTGTTGTAGACCATAATTTTTTGAAAAAAATGGGTGGCATTCCATCGGGGCTAGGGCTTTTTGTTGAGTGCATTTCAAACTGGCATTCCCGAATCTCATCAAATGAAGGGACCGTGCACAATGTGATGTTTTCCTCATCTGAAATGACAGGTAAAATCAAATGATGCAAATCATGGGGAAAAGATGGGGATGATGAGGTGAAGAGATTTGTAAAAAATGATTGAAAGTGCATACCTATGGACCCTTGGACAGAAAAACTCCAAGCAGATTGAATAACTTCGCCAATATTCTCATCCCTAAGCCACATATTCTCAAAACGAAAAGGTTTGGGGCCTAAGCAAGTATGGTTGAAAGTGGACAAACGGATAGGAGAGTGGTCCGAGGCGGTGGGAGTACGGTGACAAATAGTGGTATGGGGGAACAAAAAGGTCCAAGCTGTATTAGCAAGGGCACGATCAAGTCTCTCTTTGATGTTAGCAAGGCCAATTCTCTTGTTATTCCAAGTGAATCTGTATCCAATATAACCAATATCAAGAAGCCTCGCATCATAAATAGTAGATTGGAATCCACCACTTGATGGCGAGGCAAAGAGATTACCACCTTATTTTTCATGCGCAGTAGTAATACCGTTGAAGTCACCAAGAATAGTCTAAAGACCATCAAAAGAATAGCAAGTATTTTCAATATCATACCAAAATCGAAATTTATCTTGAATATTATGGGGGCCACAAACACTAGAGATGAGACAAGAGGGAGAAGGAGGAGGCGGGAAGTGGACAGCATTGATAATCCACTTGGATTTGAGGGCAATATGAATAAGCAAATTCTCACGCCAGGCAATGAGGAGACCCCCGGCATGAGATTGGGCGGGAACGTAATCATGAAAAAGAAGTTGAGAGTGATTGAGAGAGGGAAGAAATTTGGAGAGGTTGTTTGTTTTCACTTCACTAAGAAAAAGGACATCGGGTGACTTTTCACGTAAGAGAACACAAAGGGCTCTCACTGCCTTAGGCTTAGCAAGCCCTTGGCAGTTCCAGTACAAAATCTTCATATGATCACTCACTAGGCCACTCAGGGCCTTCAAGAGAATTTGAGTTCAGTACAGAGACAGAGAAATGATCAATGTCGCCATCTTTTGATCTAAACAACTTCCTTATTTTGAGAAACTTCCTTTATGTTATTTTGGTGACAGATTCATAAGTATGTATAACCTCGTGGTCATGGATGGTAAGCTGCTCTTGGGTAAGGGTAACGGGGCTAAAATACGAATTTTGGAAGTGGGGGAAATCTTTAGCTTTGGGTTCAATCCCGAGTCTTTTGATAGAGGAGATGATGTTTAGGCTAAGTTCCAATTTTGTTTTTGTGAACAATTGTGGATTTTGGTCAATTGGGTCTTGGCTGTTTTCGGGTGGGTGGGTTATCAAATGGTAGGGGCAACGGTTTATTTAGGGATGGGTTGAAATCTGGGTCCATTGGGTTATGTGAAAGGTTGGGTAGGGTTATTAACTCTGATTTTGGGTTATATGGGTGATCAAGTTGGGCTTCAAAAGTGGATGCGAAATTGTCCAAGTATGGGCCATTCACAAGGGGACCATTTTGTTCAAAGCAATCGGGTGAGATTAGTGGGCCAACGGCACATGTAATCTCTTGAGTGTTGGTTAAGGGTGTATCTATATTGCAATTAGGTTTTGGGTTAGGGCAAGTGATGTGGCAACAGTTTGAGGGGGTATGATTGTGGTAGGAAAGTTTTCAGACGCCGTGTCAGTCCTATATTCTGAGAAATGAGATACGAAATCTTGGGCATTTAATGTCTCAATACAGAGAGCATGGGTGTTGGAGTGAGGTGAAACTCGTTTCTGAAGGCTAAGAAGTAGTGTTGACATTTTTTTTGTATTTTGGATGTCAGAAGATCCCAATTGATAGACTTTCGAGGTGAGGCTATTTGCCAAGACTGGACTTTGAGAAAACAACTTTTTTTGTTTTTGTTTTTCTATTATTTTTTGTTTTTCTTTTTCTAGGGTAATAGGGGTATTTTAGACACTTGCTGCAGTAACAAGATTTGTCTCTTTATCGAAAATATTGGACTGACGATCGGCAATTTGTTTGTTCAATTCGGAGTTACTGGTATGGGATAAGGGTTTTGGGGGTTTTGTGGCATGTTGAGTATTTGGGTTTGGATGGGTAAGGGTGGTGAGACTTTCTTGGCCTCGGTTTTTACAAGGATGAAAGATTGGGGTTTCACAAGTTAGGGAGGGGGATTTTTGGGGCTTTTTGGGTTGAGGGTTCTCCGCTTTTAACCATGGTCCCAGAGGAAGGTCCATACTTGTACAATTAAAGACAAGATCATTTGGTTTGTTTGAGGATTGTGTGGTTTCAATCAGAGAAGAACAAGGGATTTTGGTACACGAGGTATACTTATGACCTAAGATGCCACAAAAATAACAAAAATCCGAGAGCCTTTCATATTTGATCTCCGCATGAAGAGATAGTTGACCTGGTCTTGGGATACATAGAGAATCTTTGAGAGGTCATGACAAGTTGAGATCCACTTTGATTCCCAATTCTTTCCGCCAGCGTTGCTTTTTAGAGCCGAGGTCAGCTAGGATGAAAGAGCCCAATTCTTGCCCGATAAGTTGAGTTGTAGTCACGTTCATCATAGAAACTGGAAGATTTAGTGCTTGGATCCAAAATGATGAGTTGCTAAAATCAATCTCTTCGAAAGAGAGATTTGGATCCCAAATTTTGGTTATTACATGTTGACCACGGAAGAGTCAATAACTTTTTGTGCATCTTTTTTCTTGCTGAAGATGAAGGCTATTACTTTATGTTCAATGAAGTTTGTATTGACTTCTCTAGTAGGCCCCCAAGCTTTCAAAATGGTGGTTTTTATAGCTCCATTATTTTGAGGTTTCTCAGATAGAATTTTTATCAAGATGGTAGTTAGGTCATGAATGGTGCTGGGTTTTTTAGTGCTGCCCAACATGATACAGAGGTGATAAACGGCGTAAATGAGGGGAAGGGAGTAGAAGGGAGTAATAAAGGAGGTAAAAGACAAATTACAAATGAGAAAGTACAAGGAAGAGAGCAAGAGGGAGGAGAGAGAGGATGGGAAGAGGAGAATTGGAAAACAAATAGAATTTTAGTTTAGAGTTGATTTTCCCTAGGAGTGGGCGTCACATCAGGTAATTGTGCGTTTGAGTTTTGAGGGTCGGGTACTTGATATGTTTGGTAGTTTGAATTGCTATCCGATTAGACCCAAATTATATGAGAATTCAATTAATTGGGTATCCGGCTGGGTTTTATTTTTTTTAAAATTATTTTAGAATTAATAATTGGATGTTTTAAATAAAGGGAGATTTACACTTTGCACTCTAAAAACACCATAAATAGTCACTTTGCAACTTCAAAAAAAAAAATAGCAGATTGTACATTAGAAAATTTTTATTTTTGACATCAATGCACCATCACCATTTTTGGGCTAAAAAATTAACTGGAGTTGACTTATTGTGAGAGCAAATTTATCGTCTTAAAAAATAAATACATTTTTTGCTTTTAACTTCAACATCTAATGTGAGAAGAGTAATAGACACCAAATATTCCCAGTATATTAATAATATGACCTTTTTCTATTGAAGTTTATTCTTTTACAGTAACATGCCAATTCTTAAACTAGATCACTATTTTTAAAAACAAATATTTGGAACTAAAATACAAATGGAAAAAATTATGTACTTAAAAAAAAAGGTGAAATTAGTTAATTAGGGGGAAAAAACAAAAAATAGGACGATAATAAGTAGCAAATGAAGCAATATATTTTAATTTCATGTTAATGGTCTTGAAAAATTCATCATTTGGCATTTTAATATAGATTAACGCAACTATTATTCAACATATCTAAATAAAATTTTTCAAAAAAGATATCCAATACAATAAATTGCCACTAAATTTTCTTCTTACCATACCACAGAGCTTGACAACTATGTTGAATAAATGAAGAACTTTTGTGTACTTCTCTCAATTTTCATATCATATCTCTAGCTGCACATGAATTTTTGAATTTATTTTTGAGAATTTCGCCCAATTTTACTTGAAAAATGAAGGGTTTTAGTTGCAAAAAATTCTTATTTTTCTTTTAAGATTATTACTTTGTTTTTTCATTTCGTAAAAAAGGTAAAATACATCAAATAGATTTTGCAAATCACGTTTAGGATGTTGGAGGGAAATTAGTATTTTTTTTTTTAGGCTGCCAATATTGCTCAAACAAAAAGTCAACACTGATGTATATAGGCCTGAAAATGGTGAGGGTGCATTGATACAAGACTAAAAATTTTCTATGGTGTAATTTGCTATTTTTTCCTTGTTAGAGTGAAAAGTGGCTATTTAAGATGTTTTCAGGGTGTAAAGTGTAAATAGCCCTTCAAATAAAAATAGTTCATTATTTGATGTTTGACTTTTAAAGAATGAAGTAAAATGTACTTTGTACCCCTAAAATAATTCATTTAGGCACTTTCCACTCTAAAAAAATAAAAACTAACACTTCACACCATCGAAACCATCAAATATTAGCATTTTGCACTCTCATATATTTTCAAGCAAAAAACATTGATTCTGCTGGCACTATGCACCTGCAAATTGCAAGACTTTGACTTTTTGCATTGTATATCAAGCTAATTTTAGCACTTTGCACCTTGTCATAAAAATATTGGTTTATGCTACCATTTTAATTTTTTAATTTGAAAAGCCAACCCAAATGAAAATTATAGATAAACAAATTACATTAAACCTAGTTATTTTTTGTAATATTGAATGAATACGTGAACAACATAGTCTTAAATTAGTTGTTTATATTTTAATTATATTTCTTCTATTTTTATTTTAAAATTTTAATATCCACAAAAGTTAATTATAATGTTATTACTAAGTCCATACAAATTTAGTTTAGTATCAACAAAAAATAATTGAATTTTTACCATGCAGAAAACTAAAGTTATTATTCTACATTTATAAATTTTGGAATTCTAATGATATTTTTATTAGAAAAAAACATTCTAAAATTGTTTTGTCTGATTTTTCCACTCAAAAATTTAACATAATAATTTTGTCCAAATTAAAATTGATTTAGTAAAATTAAATGAATTATTAATAGTGTTGAATCGCATTTTTTAGGAAGGCTAGAATTTATTTGTATACTAAGTTAACCTTGGTTGCTTAAACCAAGAAATTAAGGGGGGGGGGGGGGGGGGATTCTTTGAATATTCAGTTGGTAAATCATTACCAATAGTTTTAAATTTTTGTGTATTAAAATTATTTATTTACATCAAACTAAAAAAGAAGTTTGAATTTCTTTTACATTAACTTGATGATAACATGTCAATTAAATAAATATATACAGTTTTTAATTGTTCAGAATAGTGGATGTTTTAATTAAAAGTAATGTATAAATCTGTGGATGAAATAAAAAAAAAACATATATCGATTCAATATTTTCAAAAAATATATATCAATCTTATCAACATTGAAAATTAAATTTGCATTAGTTTGATTTATCTATTTGAAAAATAAAAAAAATTCCAAGAATCATTCATAATGATGAAGTCCTTTTTGAAATTTCGAGCCATAAGAGTTAAAATGATGAAATGTTTCAATTTAATTACAATTTGACAGTGCAAAGTGTTAAATTTAGTTTTATATGGCTCAAAGTGCCAAAATAATAAAATTTGAGGGTGCATAATGCCACCAGAGCATTTGTTTTGGCTGGAAAAGACATAGGGACGCAAAATGCTATTACTTGATGATTTTGAGGGTGTAGAGTGTTAGTTTTTAATTTTTAGGGTGAAAAGTGTCTATATAACTTGTTTTGGGGGTGCAAAGTGCAGTTTGCTCTAAAAGGATGTGTAATGACCTTGGTAATTAAATAGAAATTATTGATATTAATTCTGATAGGTGAGAATTGCAAAATAGCTCAAAAAACACAGAAATAGAGGTGAGAAGAATAGAGAAGAAAGGAGAGGGTGAGTGAATTTGGATAAAACTTCTGCTTCCTTCTCATTCTTATGTAATTTGTTTTTATAAAAGGAAAATTAAAGATAGAAAATCGCAAAACTAATGCGGAATAAAAATCTAAAAGGGATATATATTTCCCTGCAAAACATAAGCTCTCCTCTCTCGTCAGACTAGCTGTTGAGTTTGTTACACCAGATTCAATCACAACCCTTGGATGTAGCGTGAGCTTGAACGGCTGGGATGGTGTCACGTGGTGCTGTCTCCGGGTACGTGCCAACCATTAATAATTGGGACGACGTCGTTTCCAATTATTCCTCTTTGAATTGAGCCCTTAATCCTACGGCCAATATTGATTCCCACAATTTTAATCCTAGGGTTGCTGTTTAAACTGGAGAATCGGGTGATTACCATGACGGGATGTGTAGTTTTAACACACAATTTTCTTATTTGTATCGATGTGCAGACATAATTTTAATTTAGAAAATTATAATAATAATTTTATTTTATTTTTTATATACAATTTCCTGGTATTTACAAAAGGTTTTACTCATGTGATTATTGAGATTTTGGGATCTCTACTGCTAATTTAATAAGTATAATTTTTTGATTTTAAAAGGTAAACCTCACATCTTTTGACAGGAATAAGATTTTAAAGAGTAAAAACTCATCACAATATAAATGAAAGACAGTGAAATTAAATTTTATTCAAAAAAGGAAGAGAGTAGTAGTAGTAGTAGGGGTAACACAAACGCAGGCACACTAATGAGGCATAGAGCATAGAAACATGTCGCCACGGCAGATGAAAGAGCAAGCGCACAGCTCGCCGTGGCAGATGAAACAGCAAGCGCACAAATCTCCACGGACCCGGCCACGGCAGAAGGAGCAATCTCACAAGACGCAGCCTCCATGGCGGATGAAAGAGCGAGCCCCCACTTGGCCACGCCACCAACGGCGATCCCAACGCAGAGCCACTTCACCAACTTGCACAGCAAAGTGCACAACCCAAGCCCACCTGCTGCATCGAGCACCATCACATAATTCCTCTTCCAGAAGGCCTTAATATTATAACGCGCGAACGCATTCTTAACAGCCGAAGCAGATTTTTTGCAAAATTTCTGGAACTCATCCCCTGATTCATGTGTGAAAAGCATCGAAACCCTGAATAATTTCTGGGCTGCAATGATTTCACATTATTTGATGAGAAATGGGTTCTTCTCGGATTCAATAGCCATGAAGAGAAACTGGGATTTTGGATTTGTTTGTGGTTTCTTGTAGTTGGATTGACGCTAAACGAGGGTTTTGATGCAATGTGATTGAAATACCTCGCGACAAATCTTGATGACGACGATGGTTTAGCCATTTTTAAACCTTGGCTTCGTTTTCTGATGGATTTTCTTTGGAATTTTCGTGTGAGAGATGGGATTAGATTCACGCAAATCACAATCTCAATGGGCCTTGGTGTGGAACCTCGCCCACTCAAATGATAGATTACTTTTCTTAAATTATCTATCAATTGTAGGGTAAGTATAAAATATCCATTACTTGATTAGCACTCATTCGATTTACTCGTCAGGTTTGAGTTAGAATTCCCAATATAATTAGTACTAGTATTGTACCTTGTTACGCAAGAATTTTAAGATATTATCCCTTCTATCTTGAAAAAATATTATTGTTTTTATGATTATTTAATTGTTTAAATGTATTGTTTATTTTTGTAGAAGATAGCAAATATCTAAGGGAGAATTACACCCACAACCCCTGAAGTATGTCCTATTTATAAAAAATACCCCGATCTATGAAAAATTACAATTAACCCCCTAAATTGATAGGGTAATTACAAATCACACCGAAAAAAATGAACTTCCAAAATTACTCTTCTGAAAAAATATAATTATCCCCCTGAATTAAGGTGTAATTACAAATTACACCCCCTAAAATTGAAATGACTATTTTGCCCTCAAGGGAGTTTTTTGTTATATTATAAATATTTAAATTTAAAAATATTATACATATTTAAATATTTTTAAAAAATTTAAATTAGTAATATAATATATGCAAATAGTTATAAACATTTACTTCAAATTATATAATTGTGATATGTAAATTTATATTTAAAAAATAATAATACATAAAAAGTTATATAATATTACAAAATTTGCTTTTATAAATACAAAAAATTATTGATATTCTAATATTTGATTAAAACATATAACACATATTATGTATAATGAAATAAATTCTCTTTTTATTTTTTTCATAGATACAAAATACATATGATTCATGTAAACCAATTAAATCAATAATTCCTTTTTCCTTTGCTTTTGTTTTCCTTCTTCTTCCCAGGTTTCTCTCTCTCTCTGTCTCTCTCTCTCTCTCTTTCACACACACCCATCGTTTGTCGCCACCGTCCCCACCCAACATTGTCCGCTGCCACCTTCTAGAAGGGATTGAGAGGGGAGAGGAGCAAAGAACGAGAGAGAGAGAGAGAGATTGAGAGGGGGTGCGGGGGGAGGGGGAGCTCTAGAGGGAGGGAGGGATTGAGAGGTTGAGAATGAGAAGGGAGGGGGAGGGAGAGAGATCGAGCGAGTCGTTGCCGTCACCGCCGGGAGGGGGGGAGAGAGAGAGATTGATGTCGTTGCCCCGCTGCCGCCTTTCCATTAGCCGTTGCCTCGGGGGTGGGGGGGAGAGGGGGAAGAGAGATGTAGAGGGGGAGAGAGAGAGAGAGAGAGAGAGAGAGAGAGAGAGAGAGAGAGAGAGAGAGAGAGAGAGAGAGAGAGAGAGAGAGGGAGGGGGAAGACAAATCTGATTTTAAAAAATAATAATAATAAGGAAAAAAAGAGAAAATGAAAGAAAAAAGAAAAAAAATAATAAAGAAAGGGTATTTTTGGGTTTTCACACTTATTCTTATTTTCAGATGGGTAATTTTAAAAATTTATTTTTTTCATGTGTAATTTGTAATTATCCCCTCAATTCAGGGGGGCAATTGTAATTTTTCATAGATCGGGATATTTTTTGTAAATAGGGTATACCTCAAAGATAGTGGGTTAATTTTTCTAATATTTAATTTGGTAATTACCACGTGTCCTTTTTAAATGTAACAAATTGTTATAGACTTGCCATATAATTATTAAAGTTCTAAATATCTTTATTTTATCTTATCATCGTACACTATACATAATTATATTATATTATGATTGTAATTTTTTTTAAAGTTTAACTAAAAATTTCAAATTTACAAATATTAACAACAATTCAAGAAAAATCTTCGACACATGTTTCACTTTGGACTTTGGTCCCATTGGAAGGAAAACTTGTTTTAAACTCCTTAGTAACAATTTAAGTTTAGAGTTCAGTCCCCAATGATTTTAAAAAGGCTCATATACGTTTAATAAATAAATAAGTCTTTGTTAATGTGCACCATCATCCTCTTCCCGCTTTTGTTTTTGTCCGCGTTTCTTCACCTATTACCACAGTTTTTATGTTGTAAGAATATCACTAAATAGTGATAAAAATTAATATTTTAATTATCACTATTAATAATTAGTGATATATTTATAGTGGTAATTCGGTGATAAAAATTTATTATTAGGATTTTATGAGAAAATTGTATCCTCACTAAGTTCCCATCATAAATGTATCACTAATTATCAATTTTGCATTATATTATTATATTTTTATATTATGTTGTCACTATTGATATTGTGCAATCTATATCTGGTGACAATATAATTTTATTGTCATTAGATGCATATAATTAATATCAATTTAATTATAATTATCATTGGTTAGTTGTCACCAATTTACTCAATTTCTTATAGTGATCAAACCATCCAATTAGGGGTGTATATGGTTCGGTTCGGGCGGTTTCAAAAAGAAAAAATAAATAAACCCAACCTAACATATGTGGGTTAGCAAAATCATAAACCTTAACTGTACAATTATTTTTTCAGATTGAGTGATTCGATTGTGCGGGTGCAGTTTATATAGCGGTCGGGTGGACAGGTTTACGGGTTTTATGTACATTATTCAAAATTCAATTTACTTTTACCTGCTCATCCAATATAAATGACAAAAAGAAAAAACACGGCTTATTAATATTGTCGTCCATTGCAACGTTAAAATAAATAGCAAAAATAAAATTTCAATAGATGGAATAATATAATGCAAGCGAATATTACTCAATACATTATATTGAAAAGTTGTTATGTATATAGAAACCTAACTTCATAATAGAAATTTCATACGAAAACGCATCATAAATATATTCATTAATTGTATAGACGCACAACATATAAGGGTGTTCCGTGTTTGTAGATTTTGTACACCCTCACTATCAATATATATTTTTTCATCTCTCTTTCATTTTTCTTTTTAAATTTTTTTATTTCTTATTTATTTGTCAATCTCATAATTTTATTTTTATCTTAAATTATTTTTTATGGTAAATTCAATAAAATACATACATTAAAAATATTTAAAAAATATATATAAAAATGTATAAAATTCAATAAATATTTTAATTTTATATTCATAATTGTATCGAATGTGTTCGACTGGAACCCATAACTCGAATCCGCAACTTTTTAGTTTTCAAATCCTAAGAGATAAGTAAGAATAAGATAGTCACTTTTCAATTAGACCTTGTCCAAATATAGATGCCCCAACACTCGAAAGGCCTCTTAAATAGTCCTGATAGTGATATCCCATTCCTAGCCCATCCTCAGGAGTGAAAGAAAAAGAAAAAAAAAAGGATGAAGACACAGTCAAAATAAACTAATATACCATAATTTTCTTTTATTTTATTTTTTGGTATTAGTTACTAAGTTATAAACCCCAATTAACGATCTCTTTTGTAATAAAGCTATGATCATCAGAATAAAATATAATGTCAATTAGTTCTTTTTTTTAATCTCGTCAATTTTGTGAGTATTGCTTAAGTTAATGTGTTACATCATCATATATAGAATATTGCCAATAACAGAAAACAAAATTTTCAACAAGTCAAAGTGGAAGACAGGGGGGAAAGCTTCGGCGTCAACGTTCCTAATTTTTTCTTTTTATTTTTCTTTTTTCTCTTGCTAGGATTTTTTTTTTTTTCTACTGACCAATTATTAGCAAATTCGCCGAAACTAAAACAACAGCGAATTAAAGATAATGACACGCACATCCCTTGAAGTTTTGGTGTAAATACAAACATGCCTCCTAAAGGTTGTGATACTACATAAACCACCCCTGCAGTCAATTAGTAATCGGCTCTTTTAAGGGGCTTAACTATAAAATAAAAGTTGACGGCAATAGTTATTTTTAGCGAAGGCAATGGGATGGGTTTGGCCAAATCTAGGACCCGTCCTACGGGTTTTTGTAGTACCTGAACCATGCGGGTTTAGTTGGATCCACTAGACTCGATTTATGTTTCAAAAATATATTTTTTTAATGAAAATTTATGTTATCATAATTTTCTAAACATGAAAAACAAAAATAATAGCATTACTTTAAAGAACTTATTATTTAGAAAATTTCTACGAGCATATTTTAATTTTTGAAGAGTCAAATATCATTATCGTCACATATTTATTTACACATAATTTAAAATCATAAATTACTTATTGATGCTATATAATAATTTTATTTACAAAAATATCATACTTATACCTTTTATGCGAATATTTATGTAATATATATTTTTGTATATGAAGCATAGATATAAATAATATAAAACCATATACACATATATATTAATAAATAAAAATATATATATAATTTTAATGGGGTGGGTTCGAAACAGGTCCGAATTTTAAAATTAAAACTCGAGATCCGTCCGAACCCAATTAGGAGTCTAAAAGTTATTCTTACTGTTATGAAAGTCTCAAGAGGGGGCAGTGGGGACGTGGGTTCTAATTGGAAAACAAAAGGTGACAATAGTGGGTTGTTTTTGTAATTATACAAATTTTAAGGGGTCTAACTGTATTTACAGAAAATCTTAGATAGTACAGGTGAAATTATCCCCACGTTAATTTTTTTTAAGGTTTTTAAATTAACTTTTGTCTGGACAAAATTAAGTTGGTTTAATTATGATATCCAGAAGGTCTAACAAACATAGGGAGTCAATTGTCAAGTGTTCAACCCTCCAAACCCAATTGAACATCTAGTTTTTTTTTTTCCTTAATTTTATTCACTAAACCACTTATTCTATATTTTTCTCCAATAAAGCAAAATTAAATTAAATTAAATAAATTTGAGTCACACCTTCAAACTTAAGGAAAAATAATCTTCCACGGTCCAAATCATAATATTTGGTTTCAATGAGGCCAGGTCTTGTCGTGGACTTCTAGGCTAAGTAGAATTGAAGATGAAAATTTTTGCTGAGAAAATAAGACCAATGACTTAGTCGTACTTTCCCAAACCTTTCTTCTACTCACCGTGTTCAACTTATGCACAAAAGAAAATAAGTACTTTGAATATTAAATTTCCATATTCTTTCCCATATTTATATATATAGATGATATATATATATATATATCACATATACTATATATATCCGAACTCCAAATAAACTTACCAAAAATACACAAAGAAGAAGTTACATACACGGAATTTAAAAAAAGAAAAGAAAAGAAAAGAAAAAGAAATACAAGAATCATGGATGAAAATTTAGTAGCATTGGTGTCATATGGGTGCAAGTTGGCTAAGGACCTCGAAAATAACCTGCCAATATTAGCAAACCAACAAGATAATCTCTTGATATCTTGCGACGAAATTATTAGAGTTTTTAGTAACATTAAAGAGAGATTAATTTCTCAAAGGCAGATGGGTATTAGTCCTCTGAGGCAACCCCATGAGCAGCAGCAGCAGCGGATAGATGATCAAATTGCTGCTGGGATTCAAGAATGGCTGAGAAGTGGGGCCGCCACGAGTGCTACCAGTAGCCGTGAGCCGTTGGATTTGCTCAACCCTCAGTATCACGAGAGTGGGAAGATGAAAGGAACGGTGACCCAACGGCAGCAGTCGGCCGGCCACCTCGAGTTGACTGCTCATGATCCATCGAGCGGTGGCGGAAGGGACGCGGGTCGAAGTTTCCGGGAGATTGCTCAGCAGTTGACTGATGCACCGGATTCCAGCAGAACTTCTTCGTCTTCGCAGGGTCGACAGAGGAGGAGGTAAGAAATTTCTTAATTCTTACCTAGAAAATGTGCATATTATGTGTGTGTGTGTTTATACTGTAAATTTATATGGTCATAGGTAGGGACACATTAAGCTTAACAAACTTCAGGCACTATCATTGCCACCTTCGTCTTGTTTCTTTCTTGGAAATAAGCAATCACTAGTGCCTTGCTAACCTTCCAAGAAGTTGGGCTACACACACACACACATATATGTCGGATTCAAATAGTGGGATATAGCATATTATATCGAGGAATGCATAACACGTACACAAAAAAAAAAAAAAAACAAAAATGAATATGCGCCATGTATCATTGCAGTAAAATATAAGGATGAAATCGGAAAGTGGAATGGAAGGTTAATGCACGTGTGATTGATCAGTCTTCCTAAATTATACACAAATGATTCAATTAACGCTTATTCGATCAAATCAGGTACGTATAGGCTAGAATCCCATTTTGATATTACCTAGGCAGAGAAAATGGGAGGAAACAATCCTCCTAAAAAATCAGTATCCTAATTGTCCGGTTGAGATCCTCTGCTACATAACCGTACTACATCTTCTCATTCACTTATCAATACACGTCACTTTTCTCTTATCTCAACCGTTCACTAATACACGTGACGTGTGTTGATGAGTGGAGGGAAATATATAGTACGATTATATAGCAGAGGATCCGAACTGAAAAGCAAATAACTAATGACATGAAAAGAATTTTAAAATTTCTCTTTCCTTATCTTAATCGTCCACCAATACATAGAGGATCCGACCTGTACCAACTTACCCCATGCATTAACAATTAAGCATGTATATTGATTTGTTTTTGATTTGGTTGTTTTGGCTTTTGATTTGTTTATCCTTTTCCCAATGTTTTTTTTTCTTTTTTTTTTAAAAAACTTTTGAATTGAACTTTCCCGTTAATTTCCAGAACATCAATCATAAAATGATTCGAAAATAGCATTCTGTACACGCGTCTACCTTTCTATTTCTTTTACGGCTTGTTTGGTTCAATAAGGGAGAAAGAGAAGTTAAAAGAGGACGAGGAAGTGAACCATATTTTACGTGGAAAAAGTATTGTACTTTTCTCTCTCCATTTTTTTTTTTTTTTTTTGCTGCAATCCAAATGGAAAGTTAATTTAAATAATAATAATAATGTCCCTCCTTTTCTATTTTGCATCAAATTATCTTTTCAAATCAAATATATTGCTCATCCTCTCCTTAAATCCTACGAGCGTGTCAAGTTTAAATGATAGTATGTTCAAAATTAATAATACTAATTAATCCAACAAAGTGATTCTTATTCATTTTAATCTGCAAAGACGAGCTTGTAAGATCCTAAAATAAGTTAATTTACTCTATATATCCCATTAAGAAAGTTTATAGACATGCATGCTCTAACAATTTCATTCATTAGAACTTCCCCGTCTAAAAATTTTACCTAATACTCCATATATACGATCACCTTAAATTATGTAAAAACATTCAAATATTTTCAACTACAATATAATTTAATTATTAGCCGATATTCAGTAAATTTCAATAAACTCTATATATGTCTGTCTAATTCAATGCACATTTTCAGAAATTCACAACACCTATATGTATATATGTATAATTATTCCTGAAACTTATTTTGTAGCCATTATAAATTTGATTGACAGAAAGGATGAAGGTGAGAAAATAGTGAAGAGGGTTCCTGCTCCTCAGATGGGAAATCTTGATCTTCCTCCCGAAGATGGTTATACTTGGAGAAAATATGGACAAAAGGAGATCCTTGGATCCACCTATCCTAGGTAAGCAACAATTTAAGGGTTAAATGCAAAAATCACACTTCGATTTTTGGAATGATTTGCACTTTGATACACATTCTTTGCAGGGTATACTAAGATACCTAACTTTGTGGAATGTACTAACAATACTTGATTATTGAAAATGTGCTCTAATGTTGCATTGTTCCATTTTCCGGCTAAATATTCTACGTGATTCCATGAAATAGTTCGTGTGGTTTCACTGGAACATCGATAAATGTACCATTAAAGCACATGTTCAGTAGATTCGATGACACAATTGTCCATTTTTCAATTGAATATTCAATATAATTCCACATATAATATTTGTGAAATCGCATAGAATATTCAATCGAAAAATAGATAAATGTACCCTTGAAGCACATTTCCAATAAATTGGATACTATTGGTTAGAGGTACCAAATGAGCGGGTTGGATCGGGTTTGAGTTGGGTTCTATTGGATTGGATTGAAAATGTGTTAGGTTCTAAATGAATTTTAGAGAATTGGTTGTAATTGGGTTTGAGGCGGGTTATAGATGGGTTGATACGCGCGGTTCCTTAACGAGTTCAATATAAAATAAAATATGTTTTCTTAAATATAATTTTTTTATATTTTTCAACTATTTATTTGTTATCTAACATATTTTGTAACTTGCAAGAATAATTTTATCACTAACTTTTCAAATTTGTGAAATATTATCAAATTATAATTTTTTTTTGTTGGAACCATTTAGTAACCACATTGACTCATTTAAAAATCGCTTGAACCCATTTAGGACCCAATAAAATTTGAAGCACACTAAAGCCCAATCCGCTTCAAACCATTTATAAAATTTGAAGACTATCCCAACCCAAAACTAGTTTAAATGGGTTGAAATATGATTCTCAACTCATTTTATCACCTCTACTATTGGTGTAGCTCTGCTAACAAGGATAGGGCTAGGGGTGGGGGAGCTTAAGTTTATGTCGAATTAAAATTTACATGTATTTTTTAAAAAATTTAAATTTGCTTCCCCTTCCTAAATCACAGAAATACCTTTAATGTTTTATAGAAATTTGATTTCACCCCCCTATTCCAAACTAAAAGTTCGAACTCCATCGTTTTAGCCACATAGATTGAGTATCAAAATGCAAATTACCCTAATATAGGGTTGATTTCTACATTAGAACCCATTTATTTATTTAAACTTTTCAATTCTATACAATCAATCACATGCTTTATCATTTAATGACTCATTCAATACAATTGATATTCATCATGCATGCATTATAATGGTTCAAATTAAATATAATGGCCGAGGCCAAGTCCAATTAACCTCCATTGAAAGCGTCAATACATGCTTTCATTTTCATGGTTGATTTGGGAGACTAGATCTTGAATTGGAAGCTAAAGTCGTGGTTCACCGAACATCGTTCTTGGTATAATTGTAGCAAAAGCGGACTTAATCTTTCAGTTTCAAGGGGAACATGTGTTAGGGTTTTGTTGACAAGTAGAACAAATTACTCAAGTTGACGTTGATAAATCAAAGAAAGTCATCAAAAAGGGCCCATGAATTAGAATAGGAAAATAACTAACATAGCCTAAGAGGGGGAACATGACAAAGTCTTAAGGCTAATAGTGCATATTTTTCGTGCCATAATTGAATACTGAAAAATTGAATGAACATAAAAAGAAATATATGATGTTACATAGTGTATAATTTAATATAGGGTAGTCTAAGTTTATCTAAGTAAACGCTTACAAGTTACAAGTAAGCCAATAGTTCAAATTAAATTATACCGTCGCATAATTGAAAGCCTCCCCACAATCAAATTCAAGAAAATCAAAATTAATTGTTCTCGAAATTTTAAAAGAAAGGAGGGCAAAAAAAGGAACGATACCAATATAAATAAATATCACTATTTGGCATTAGGGGCAGAGCTAGAAATCTTTCTTCCGTTGGGGGGGGGGGGGGGGGGGAGCAGGCAGGGGGGATGGATTTCTACAAAATATTAAAGGTAAATTTATGATTTAGAGAGAAAATTTATTACTTTTCAAAAAAGTACATATAACTTAGCTTGGTATAAACTTGAAGGGGGCAATTACACCATCCCAACCCCGCCTTCTCTCCGTCCCTAATCCTTCATTTGGTTCTTGAATTTTAATAAGGAAAATTTTTTCGTTACTTCAAATGATAATAATCTTTACTTTTATTCTTAATTATTTTTATTTTTCTTTTACTTTTTCTCACCAAAATTTTTATTCCAAACATAGTATAACAGTGCCACCATCTATTGATTGTAATGGTATCACATCTTTCTTATATGGGATAGTTCCTTTGTTCATATACAAGTTGAATTCCTTAATCCTCAATTAACAATGTGTATATATTGTGTATATCTTATATTAAATACACCTCAAAACAAATATACAAATTCAAGAAACTTATGAAATTCATTTTTAACCCAAAACATTTATTCCACCAATGTTTTTATTCTAAAAAGCTTAATCATTAAATTTTGCCTTATCCACATAGATATATGAAGTTACCCTTAATTAATCTTTTTGCATTAATATTACTGTTGACATTTAGTTATATATAAACTAATTTTATTTACGCGTAATCATTTTTATGGAGAAAATATTGATCAAAATTAATATATGAAGATTTTAATCTTTTTTATTTAGCTGATTACTTAATTTTAAAATTTAAATTATCTCAACTATGATTTCAATATCTTAAAATTCAAGGAATTATCTATTGCAGGCTTATGTCCTAAATTAGAAATTTTTTATTAAAATAAGTTGACAGCTGTGTTGGTGTGACCTCGTATTATCAAAACAAAAAAAAAATCAATAAATAAAGATTGCTAAAGGTGGGCCTAAAATCCCATTGACAGGAGTTACTACAGGTGCACCCACCAGAAGTTCTACGAATGCCCCGCAAAGAAGCAAGTCCAGCGATTGGACCACGACCCCTACACCTTCGAGGTCACCTATCGCGGCTCCCACACCTGCCACATGTCCTCCACCGCCCCCTCCGCCGCCGCTCCACAGCCGGAAAACCCACCAACCACCACCCCCGCCACCGCCACCATGCACCCACCACTCCCTTTTTCTTCCTCTGCACCACTTCCTGCTACCACTCACTGGCTCTCCATGCAAATCTTTCACGACCTCACCGGCGGAGCCTCCGCCAGCGGCAGCGGCGGAGCTGGCCCCTCCGTCCCCACCAGGTTCCCGGAATACGGCCAGCTGCCGGTGGCGGACATGGCCGACGCGATGTTTAATTCCGGCAGCAGCAGCACCAATAGCATGGATCTTATCTTTTCTTCTATGGATGATAAGTGGGATTCGGAGGAAAAGAAAGATTGAATTTTTTTTTTTTCTTAAAAAAAATTCAAGAAATGTTTTGTAGTGATTTGTGACAAATTAAGAAGATTTTGTTGTATTGAATTAAATAGTATAGTCTAATTAACCTTTAATTAGTTAGAAATTAAACTTTAATCTTGGAGGTGAATCTCAAGCAAGTTATTTGTCTAGTGCTCTGATCATAAGCTTTGTAGTTGATTTGATTAATTGAGTTTTGTAATTTTTTATTAATGTTGATCAGAATAATGTGCAATTTGTGCCTTGTATTATTTTCTCAAGTTGAGTATTTTTAAATTGGGGGAAGTTGTCAAATTTGTATCTATAAGTTAATTCCATAGTCCCTTTCTTTCTTTCTTTCTTTTTTTTTTTTAAATTATAGTTTTAGCTCAATATGTCAACCAAAATTTGCAATTTTGGTTCGAATGTGCTGCAATTTGGTGAATAACATGGACTTGAAAAAAGATATTTTTTTTTTTTTGGCAAAATATATATTTATGTAACAATTTAACCCCATATACCATAATAAATTTCATTTAACCCCTTCATATTAATTCGTACACAAATATGGCATCAACTATTACTTGTAAAGTATGGAATAACCTTTCACTCTTTATAATTTTTAAACAATAAAATACACATTAATGTAAGAAAGATAAATTGCACAATCACAAATAATTTTTGATCTCTATTATAGCACTGTCATAATGCTGATGCAAATGTGTATAATAGATTTCGAAGTTTTTCTTGGAATTTTATTTTATTTTTTTTATTAAAACTTTCTTACGTACTAATTAGTTAATACTTAATTTATTCTAATAAATATCAAAATTGATTCTTTTTAGTTGTTAACAAATTATTATTATTATTATTATTAGTATTATTATTATTATTATTTAATAGTTCATGCTTTTTTTTTATTTCGTTCAAATTCCTAAAATTTAGCATACTGATTATAATGGTTGTAATTTTATCCAATGATGCATTGAGCTACAAATTTGTTAAAAGAGTTGAAAATTGCGCAATAGTTGAACTGAGTTTTTTGGATCAAAAAATGAAATTATAAACAATTGAAAATTTATAAACAATTGCGCAATATATAACAGTGAACTTGTGAGATTGGAAATAAAATTGACTTTAGCACTTTAATTGCCAAAATAATTAATGACATAATATCAAAAGGTATAAAATTTTACTTAACATCAATAGTGTTTTTTTTTTCGATATTTTGTATTTTTTTTCTAAGTAATCTCAGAATGTAAAAAATTAAAAGATTATAATAGGCATTTTATAAATAATAGTTAAGTTCATTTTTGTACAATTTATGAAAAATGGTAGGCACAAACTTGTCGTCTGTCGGATTCAATAATTGATGAGGCAACTGTTACCGATGTCCGCCCCCAACCAGATAGAATGGTTTGCTTTGCCCCTCAAAACATATCTTTAGTACTTTTTTGGCATATACAGGGCAAAACTTGACCTACTCTGCACGGAACCAAAAACAAAAAAAAAAAAAAAAAAAATTAATGTAAGAAAATTCAACTCATAATAATTAATATAAGTGATAATTAGCCTTATAATATTTAATGAATTTTGTCCGAATTATCGTTAGTACAAGTTATACATTTAATGAATTTTGTCCGATTTAGTGAGAAGGTCTTTGACTTTTTCTTTAGTGTATTTAATCGTGGAATTTTAAAAATATTCTTAATAAAATAACTATTGTCATTTTCTCTCTCTCATCCATCCTTTTTCTAAAGTGCACCTTTTCTTCTAATTTGCCTGTCTATTCTCCTATCTATTCTCTCTCACATTCTTGTTTCCAAAATTTTCTTCTACCTTATATTTTTATTTATTTTTAACTTAAAAATCTTATTTATTTTAAATTTACTTTTTTTCTCATTATAAATTTAATAAATTCCTAAAAATTTACAAATACAGTATAAATAAAATTAAAGATATAGTATGAATAATAAAATTACTTAGAAAGATAAATATCTCTGTATAGAAAATTTAATAGAAAAATATTTTAACATCAAATTTTAACTATTTGATTAAATTATATCTCATTTTTATTTTAAACACGCATCAAGTGTGCCCGATATACTTGTACAATCAAATTGGTGGGCAAGAATTAAGGGCTCATTCGGATGTATTTAAAAAAAATGCTTCTAAAGAAGCGTTTTTTACAATAGAGCTTTTTTTAACCCAAAAGTTTTGAGTTTGGGTACAATAATTAAAAGTGGTTTAACATATGATTTTATTTGAAGCTACATACTCTAGGTAGTTTTTTAAAAAAATAAAAAAGTTTTTTTTTGGGGTGTTTTTGACTTGTGCTTTTTTTCAAAATGTCCATCCAAATACAATTTTTTTACTTTGAAGTGCTGCATCTCCAGCAATGCGCCACGGATGGTCCTGAATTATGCTAGAAGGTGATTGCTTCGTGGTGGTCCGAAAATGACAAGCTAGAGGTGAGGATACTTCTTCACTTGGAACAATTATTTGTGATATTCGTACTTCTCTAAACCATTTCATAGAGGCTAAGGTCAATTATGTGTGTCGCTCGTGTAATAGGGTGGCTCATGTGTTAGTGAGGAACGCCATTCCTTCTAATGGAGGTTTGTCGGATATATATCCCATTGTGTGCTATCGGATTTTTGTACTCAGAGTTGGTGAATGAATAAAAATATGCCTTCATCCAAAAAATAAAGACTTTATTTTTAATAATTCTAGTAGAGATTATCAAATTTGTAGAGACACAATTAAGTCTGCAAATCTTATGATATGTTTTCAAAAGTTGTATATGAAGGCAATTAATTTGAATAAAATAATTTCATATTTTTGCCGCGACAGCAACTATAGTAGTTATTTTTTAAAAAGCCTCCTTATACACTTATGGAGGCATTTTTATGATATTAAAAAGTAAACAAAATAACTACTTAATGTCACATTTGTTGTAGTGTCGTGAGATGCCTCCCATGTGTATTTTTCAAGTGAAATTGAGTTTTTTCATCAAAAATAAGATGGAAATTGTCTTTTTTTTTTTCTCTTTTCATGAAAAAAATATAGAATTAAAACTCAAATGAGATAAAATTAAGAGACCAAAATAGCATTTAATTTCCCCTTTTATTTTCCTAATTTAAGGCCGGGCGTAGAATGGTAAGAAAGTGACATATTTCTTGTTGTCTAAAGATTAACGCAATTTGGTACTTTCTGTAGTGCCAAGTTGGATCATGAAATGCTCTACTCATGATATCCAACTTGCACCATCACTTTTTTATATATCATATTCATTGAATGAGATGGTTGTACGTGCTAGCTAGTGGATCATGTATGTATTCTTATTGCTAGTGGACATTTTATAAAATTAACTAGGCTAATTAATGAGAAAAATGAATTATCTTAACTTTGAGTTTTGTAGCATCCCTCCCATATCGTATAAGTAATGAAAAATAGACTTCCTTATTTTCAGAGATATAAATATGTAATAATTCTCCTCTCTAACAGCTTAAATTTTTAAATGAGACGGTTCTTTAATATGGCATTAGAGTCACGCCAAATAAGATACCTGGCCTATATTTCAATCTCACCGCCACCAATTTATCAAAAAAGAATTTTATGTGCAAAACTTGACACAAAAAATAAGCTCGCGTACATCTACTGAGGTGTTAGAGATATAAATATTTAATGATCATCCCCTCTAATATCTAAACTTTTAGATGAGTTGGTTATTCAACACTTATAAACCTTGACCCCAAAACTTAAGTTGGAAAATTTTTTTTGATCAAATTGATCATAGTTCAATTTTAGAGTGCATTCAATGGCCTCAAAAGCAACTCACTCATCCAAACGTATTCATGGGCCCAAGAGATGTAACAAATGGTATCAGAGCAACTCCCCAATTGAAATACCAAGAGTTAATTGTTATGCAACGTGTCTCAATGCGACATTCTAAGGGAGTGATAACTGTAGCATCCGTTCCACATTGGATAAGAAATGCAAAACATAACTCTTTATCTGTATTATATATTAAGTATGAGGAATTTTACCTATTTCTTTAGTGTGTATAATTGTGGTATTTTTAAAATACCTTTTAACTACTCTCACCTCTGCTCCATCATTTCTTTATTTCCAACATTTTTCACCTCTCTCCCATTTTCTCTCTCACACCCTATTTTTTTTTTTTCAAAAATTTGTTCTATTTTATGTTTTTATTTATTTTTAATAAAAAATAATTTTATTTAAAATTATTATTTTTAAATTTTCATAAATTAAATAATTATTATAAATAATTCAAAATATAGTATAAATAATAATACTTAAGAAAAATGTGTATTTTCATAGATAATTATGTAGAAAATTGATTTTATATTATTAAAAGTTAACAATTTTATTTTGCACATGCATGAAGTGTGCATGATATGCTAGTAACTAATAATGTCGGAGCTATGTTTTTATCTATATTATATATAAAGCACCAACCCTCACGTTAGTTACTTTCGGTCGGTTTAATTATAAACTTCTCAAAATACTCTTACTAATATTTAACTATTCCTTTCTCTCCTCCATATATCCTCTCTCCAACATGTTTTTGTTTTTTTCCCCTTTTCTATTCTCATCTCTCTCCTCTCCCACATTCCTCTTTCAATTTTCTTTTTCTAATTTATATTTTATTTATTAATTAATCAAAATAATAATTTTATTTTAATTTTTTTTTATAAATTTAATAGACATATTATGAAAATTAAAATGATAGTATAAATAATAAAAATGATTTGGAGAGAAATATACTTTATAGATAATTTAGTAAAATTTAATTTCATGCCACCAAAATATTAACTATTTAGTCATATTATATCTTTTTTTTTTCCGCACACGCATCGAGCGTGACTATTAAACTAGCATCAATAGTTGAAGTTGTATATGCAAGTTATCTCATAACACAAGAGAAATAGTATACGTTGGTTGAGAAGATATAAAGTGAATATTAGTTTATTTTGTTGGACTCGTAAAAAGTATTATTATTGAAGAATGTAAATTATTATCGTTTAATATATGTCATAATCATTAATGATTTTTATATTGTTTCTAATATTATCTTTGTTATAATATCTTTATGAATGTTATAATATCGCTGGCCTGTATCTGTCAATCAGACGAGGAGCTCTGGTTTGTGGGGATACAAACAGGAAAGTCTAAAACATCTTACAATATTCTCCAGGAAGGTCTAAACATCTTACAAAGTCTAAACAGAAGCCTGTATCTTTAAGAAACTACTTCGTAAATTACAAAGCAATCTATCTGATTAATATTAATATCAGTTTAATTCCTTCCACTTGAGGAAGATAAGTAGTTAAATATTTTATTACACGACATTAATGGAATAAATAATACTATATATATCACCACAAGCTAAAGGAGTTAGCTCACCCATCAATCTGATCAAAGTAGTGCTGAAAATTATCTATATCACCAAGCTGATTAACCTCCATATCAAGCTCATGCAAACTAGTAATTGACTCGCATGAGCCTTTAGAGGAACTCATCACGGGCCGAAACATGGGCTTATAATCCTGCAGCCTGACGTCGGTCTCCTGCCATGGATCTTCACTACTTTGAGCAGTATCAGCCTTGGGTTCTTGTTTGACTGGAGGAATATTATTAATCACGGGCTTTGGGGAATGTTCATCTGGTTTTAGTGGGATATCTGCTTGGAAGCTGATTAGATTCTGGTCTGCAGGGTCTGAATCCACAATGATGAGATGTGGGGTTATTAGTGTTTGATCTGTGCATGTATGGTGGTTGAAGTATGTGGTTTCGTACAAGATTGGATCCCCTTGGAGTCTTTGCACTTGTTTTGTAGCTTTGCAACCTCCATACTTGTGGGTGCACCTGAAATAGGACCTGTTACAACACAAGCCAAACAATGAAATCAACTAATTAGTCGTACATGGAGCCAGGAATTTAATTATGGGGAGAGGAGGTAAAAATTTTCCATATATGAAAATAATGCTTTCTTGTATTGATATATATACATATATAATTTGGTTTTCCAAATACTTGAACACTAAAAGAAGGAACATTCCTCGCTATTTAAAACATTTTGACGAACAAATTCCGTCTCAAATACCAAACATGTGATGTTTTTGTGATGATAAAATTCTTCAGAAACAAAATTAAAACAACAATCAGTGACAAAAATATTCAATAATAAATTTGTAACAAAACGAACAAAATTGATATAGGCGCGCAGCAGATTTCAAGATTAAGTTTTAGTTTGAAGGTAAAGTATTCCATTAATTAAAGGAATTATTTCGTACAGAAAATTCTTAACACAAATCCGACTCAGTCGAATCAATGTTAATTACGTAGCAAATATTTTACACTTGACCTATGATTAATCGACAATTTAAGAAGAATAACCAATCACTTAAAAAATATAATACACTTATCGTATAATTTATTCAATTTGATCAAACCGGGCTCGAGTTAGAATTTTCTTCATTTAACTGTATATATGGAAGATGATGGGGTTATCATTTATCACTAATATTCCACAACACCGCCAAAATGTGTGCTTTTTGGGGGCAACTATTTCTCATGAAGTTTAAGATAAGACGATGATGTGATGTATAGCCTATAGCATGAATGTGGCTATGAATAGAATAAATTAATGAAAATGAATACGACGTTCAACTGAACTACTGAATCATTTCAAATTCTCTATTCCAATTTGTTATTTCATCTTGTAATACTTAATATTTATAATTTTGCAGATGTTTTGCCAAGCATCCATCAAGAAAATGATCAACAAACGAAGGAAAAGATATATTAAGGACCAAGTGTGCTTATGTAAATGTTGAATACAAGATAAACTCGAGATAAAAGCCAAGTTCTAACATTACAAAAGAGCACCCCTCCATTAACATAAAAATCTATGACTGATTCAATCAAATACGTCGCATATATAGCTTCGCATGGATTCTATCAGCTATAAATTAGTTATTATATACTACTTCGTCATTAATGATTTCTATCATTCGCAAAATATCCGTTAGTGAGAAGACATTTTCTTGTACTCTATGATGAAGATATATATATATATATATATGTGTGTGTGTGTGTGTGTATATAAAAGTGGAAGGATACCTTGGGTACTCAGAATTCATGATATCCTTCTGGCCATATTTCCTCCATGCACAACCATCCTCCGTGGTTGAAGACACACTCACCCATGAATCAGAGGTCCTTCTGAAAAAAAAGCCACACATAAGATATATATATATATATATATATTCATGAACAATCATGGATGCAAATTTAGCTAGATTTTACATAGCAAAACATAAAAAATCACATCAATAAGTTTGCATATAACCTAATTAACTGCACTACTAAAGATTTATAAGTCCCACATATGTATATCTCTGCGTGTGTGTGTGTGTGTGTGTGTGTGAAAGTAGATATGATTTTGATCCGTACACTGAGATTTGTAGCACTATAGTTGACATAAAAATAATTTTGAAATATTATATTTTAATCAATGTTACTATTCCCTTTCCTTATCAAGACATAAACTGATCATTAAACAAGAACTATATATTTACTGTATAAATCCAGTGATGGAAGTGGTAAGAAATATATTCTTTTTCTTTTTCTTTTTTTGCTAAAAAAAGTACCAAAATGAGCCTCATCATGGGGGGCCTTTATGATTTCTCCTTAGGGCAAAAATCGGCTTAAAATAAAAGTGATTAATTAAAAAGGCAAAAGCGACCTCGTCTTTTGTTTGTATCTATCCACTTGGTACCTCAATAATCATCAAAAAAAAAAACTTGGTACCTCAACTTGATTGCTGTACGTACAATCAAATCACACACACACACACACACACACACACACAAGAAAAATTTGTATATCAATTAAAACCCTTGTTAAAAATCCTTTCATTTCTTAATATTTTTGCCGAGATCAATCGAGACCAGAACAAGATCGTTAGCATTCTGGGAAAAAAAAAAACGTTGAAATATATTAAAAAATTATTATCTTGGACAATATGAGAAATTAAAAGATTTTTATTGCTAGAAAAAACTAAAAATGAGGATGGAAAAAAATAATGATTCAGAAACTAGTTTCTTGCCCCCATTATTTAGCCCTAATGTTGTTGTGGATAATTACTATTGTTCTTTTTCTTTTTGATAAAATTAGATAATACAAATATATATATATATATATATATATGTGTGTGTGTGTGTGTGTGCAATCTCACCTCCTCTTGTAACAACCCCTCCGATCTTTGACCCCTTTCTTGTTCTTGTTCTTGTTCTTACTCTCGCCGGAAGAGGCGGAGCCGCCGCAGTCAACGGCGGCCCCGATCTGGGTCGACTCGGTCGACGCGGCGCAAGGACTCAGCTCGGAGAGAGCCACAGTGAAAGATCTTTCGATTTGGAGGACGAATTCCTCAGCTGAGTCATCTCTGACAGGCTTTTGCAGAAGGCTCTGAAGCTGAGTTGCAAAATTTTTGCCCTTCTTCAGCTCCAACACAATTCTTTTCCTCTTTGCATGAAATTTTTCACTGTTCAAACTATCCATTTTTTCTTTTTTTTTTCTGTATGATTATTATTTTTCCCTGTTTGGAGTGACACGCAACAGTGTGTGTTAGTGCGAGTTTTTGGGAGTTAGGGTACGGAGATGGAGATCTGATGGAGGAGAGAGAGAGAGAGAGAGAGAGGGTTTTGATGGTTTTTAAAGCTAACTGTGTTATTTTATTTATTTGTAGTAAAGACTTAGAGAGTTAGAGAGAGAGAGAGAGAGCGAGAGACAGACAGGAAAATATGAGGAAGCCTGAGAGAAAAAACCCTCGAAATTTTGTGTGGTTGGATAAGGGTGACGTCATTTTAGTGACGTCATCAGATGACGTAGCACGGCCTGCTTGTTCGAAATGGTTGCAACCGGGACGTGTCGGTTCCTAGAGATCTTGACCGTTGCTTTTTCGGGCAGATCTGCAGGGATACCATAAATCAGTGGTTAAGATCTTCCGACACGGCCCCGCTGAAACGGGAATCGTGGACCTCCTTTCTAGATTTACAGTAGGAAATTTCCTCTCCCTCTCTCTCTCTCTCTCTCTCTCTCTCTCTCTCTCTCGCTCTTCTTTTTTCTTTTTTCTTTCTTGTTTTTTATAATTTTAATCACATACAACAGAAATTTGTCACCATGCCAGTGCCGCATTTGCCTCGATAATAATGCGAAAAGAGTCTTAATTTTAATATTATGGGTTCGAATTTTCGTAAAATTAAATATTGTGTTAGTTTAATATCAATTTTTCTCATAAAAAAAAAAGTTTAATATTAATTTTTTTTGTTTTATTATATTGTAATTTCTTTATTTTTATTTTGATATCTTATTATAATTAATCGTGATAATTTGTTTTCCAGTTAAATTAATTGATAATAGCACGCCATCATCTATTAAAGAAAATGTGACACCACTGAGGTGTATATATACTCAATGGAATTATATATAGAATTACCTCGTCTCTCGAATTGGCATTTATTTAAATTATAAGAAAGAATGGAATTATGATATGTTTAACTTGAATTTAAGATTCGTTTAGATGGGCTTTGAAAAAAGTACTTCTTCAATAGTACTTTTTATAATAGAGTTTTATTTTTTTTAATTAAGCAGTTTTGTGTTTTGACACAATAAATAAAAGTGCTTTCAAAATATTTTTATTTGAAACTACTTGTTTTTTTTTTTTTGTTAAATCCATCAAAACACAATTATTTTACTGTAAAGTATTTTTTTCCAAAAAAAAAATTGCTTCTTTTCTAAATAAAGCCCATCCAAAACGAGCTCTTCGTCGGGCAGGATGTTTTTCAACTTTTTATAGTAGTTGTTATTTTTTGTTAGTTCACAGTGTAATTAACAATTATTAAAAGGGTAAATTACGTTAAGCATCTTAATTTTTCGGATGTTTTACATTTTTATACCCAGTCTTTATAAAATGTATGGTTTGATATCTAACATTTATTATTTGTGCGTCGATGATATTTTTTACACTATTTTAATGGAATATTTCTTAATATTCTTTAAAATATGCCCAAATATTTCACAAATATTCCATCAAAATATAAAAAAATATATATAATCAGCACATAAATAATAAAAATTAAATATCAAAATATATATTTACAAAAATTAAATATTAAAATATAAAATATCCCAAAAATTGGGTATTGAACATAATTTACCCTTATTAAAATTATTAGTAGTGGATGTTCATGTACTCGTCACATTTCACTAAGGACAAATAGGAAATAAACCTCTCGAAATTGCAAAATG
This sequence comes from Petrea volubilis, assembly GCA_026212405.1. NCBI lineage: Eukaryota > Viridiplantae > Streptophyta > Magnoliopsida > Lamiales > Verbenaceae > Petrea > Petrea volubilis. The sequence goes on from CM047883.1 coordinate 17,852,026, forward strand.
AATTACAACTACAACAAAGAGATAGATATCAGTCACTTCAAGGAATCAATGTGAAAATCTGTTTTTGTCTCTATTTTCATGGGGCTGGTAATTTGTCTGTGGTTGCTTAATTTTTGGGTAAAGTGAAAAAGGAATATACTTAAACAAAAATCGTTTTGTCTAATTTGTCTGGATATTATCTTGATCACTGATGAGCTTAAAATTGTGGGGCCGTCCGGCCTAAGACCCAATGATTATTGGGCGTTGATATAAATCTCAAAAAAGCTACACGGCATGATTGATTAAATCTTATATGATATTTATAACTCATAAAATTATTTTATGAGTAATGATTTCTTATCAACCACAACACTTATATGGTTTGAAATTCACTTTGAATTTCAAATATCATAACAAAGTCTATGATAATTTCGTCTATGAGGTGAATTTCACAAATTTCAATAAAAAAAATATATATTCCAAAACAAATTTATTTATCAAATATTTAAAATATAGAGCCTATTAATTTAAGAAATTTAGCATCTTATATTTGTAATACAATATCAAACATGTTCACAATATGTTGTGGGCTTACTAGTCGATGTATTGGGCTATGTTTGTGTTCTCGCTGATTGACAAGGCCCATTTCATAGTGGTGAACTGGCGAACAAGATTGTACTTCATGTTTCATTCGGTACATTGCATCATACGATCGGATACATCACACGTGTACAATAATGATTTTATAATTTTAGTGGCGAGTTAAAGAAAAAAAAAAGAAAGTTGATTAATTAAACATATAGTATGCATCAAACTATCCAATAATCACATCGAATGCAGCATTTATAGGACCGTTGAATGAATTGTGTGAATCTTTGGAAGTTTGGATGACTTGAGTATCAATGGTGGAGTACTGGAGCGTAAAGACTCTTGTACCATTCTCCCCAATTTGATACGGGCAAAAAGTAAAAAAAAAAAAAAAAAAAAAGGCTCTTCTTACGAGAGTCTGGACTCTTACAAAGAACATTCTGTTTCTGCTTCTTGTTTTGATTGAAGCATTCTTTTTTTCTTTATTCGTGCTCTTTAATATCTTACAAAATTGAACATCTATATTAAGCAATGAATTTGGATATCATTAATATCTAAATTGAGGGGAATGTATCTCTTTTGACCCAGCATGACAATTAAATATGAACCTAATATGAAAATAGTGGGTTAGGATTAAGAGTTTATATGTTAAATTTGGTTGGATTGGGTTGAAAATTGGTCAAATCCGAAAGCGACCTGAAAAATATGGGTTGGGTTGGATTGACTCGTGGGTTATCTAAACAATTCGAATCATTTTATGGGTTAATCGACAATCCGACTCAACCTAACCCAAATCAATTTTTATAATCTTTTTTTCTCATTTTCCTCTCGTTTAGAAAAAAACATATTATTTATAAATTATAAATCATAATATTTGGATGGGTTATAATTAATCATTAATAATATAATATAGAAAAAAATTTGAAAAAGAGAATATAATTTTTTTTTTAATTATTAAACACACAAAAACTTTTAGATATTTAAAAATAAGAGATCGTTAAATCTTTTAAATAAGTGAAAAGTTAATTTGAATGAAAAACTATAATTATGTTAGTTATCATTTCCTTCTTCCCTAAAAAAAAGTATATCTTCTTCCTTTAATTATTTATTTGCATTCATTGAAATTTTATATTGATTTATTTTGATATTGAATAAAAAATTTTTATCAAACATTTTAATAGTATATTACAAATAAAATTTAAATAAACTAGAGTACCAAATGAACTCATTAATTTATAATGTAAATTCTAAATATGTATTTTGTACATAGTAGACCATCACTATAATAATGTATACCTTTTAGTGACGAACCAATCACAAATTTAATTTTCTATGCTATATTTCATTTATAACAAATTTGTTAGTAAATGTCTTATTACTAATTATTTATTTAGTTCTATTTACATTAAATTTTATCATTAATCATCACATAATGTGATAATACTCTAAAACTGTGACAGAATATAAAAATCTCTTTGTCACAAATTTTTCGGCAGACTTAGTGAATGGGTGTTTTTTTATAGTGCATACAAAATAAATGTATATATAGTATAGTTAGCCAAATAAAAATTAGGGAAAAATATCAATTTTTAACTAATAAATTATAATTACTTTAATTTTTTTATTAGAAAAATTGAAATTTTTATTTAAAACAGGTCAGTCCAGATTAATACGAATCCATCCAAGTTGGATTAGAGTTGGGGTTTCATGGATTTGATAGATCATGAATTGGATTAGAATTGCAAGATTTTATACTATATTCCTACCTCAACCCAATCCAAACCCACCTGAATTGACACCCTTATTCTCGTTAGATGTTTGAAATTTCTTTTTTTCTTGTGAACATATTTTCTGGTTTATATCTCCTTTTTTTTTTTTTTCATAAAAGGCTCCTTTTTTTTCCCCTATTAACTTATTAGTAAATATTTCTTTGATAATTAATTTATTAGTAAATATTAGAATCCCTTGGGCAATTAGAAATTGCATTGTTTGTAGAGCAAATGGTTTCTTTGCCCCATGTTTGTATGCCGCCCCACCCTCTTCCTCTTCTTTTGTACAGAAGAACAGCCTCAGCGGCGGCACTCAAAATGCTATCTTCTTCAACATCCCCACCAAACCCTAATCCCTCTCTCGCCATTTTCAATCCAGCCATGACCAAACCCACTTCAAAGTTCCCTCTTTTCTCGGATTCTTCACAAGCCCTCTGCAATTCCCAGAGTCTTTCTCTGTCTAGGAGCTTCGCCACCAGCAGCCAGCCGATTCCGATTGGTGCGAGTGGAGCCGCTGCTGAAACTGTGGAGTGCCCGTTGGTGGTGGTTTCTTTTTACAAGTTCGCTGATTTTTCGGACCATGCTGATTTGCGGAAGCCGCTGAAAGAGCTTTGTGAGCGGCTGGTAGGCTCTCTCTCTCTCTCTCTATATATATATATATATATGTATGTATATTTGGGGTTGATGGAACATGGGGGTTTCAGTTTTTCCATTGTTTGATGGATGCCGCTTAGGAGAAGCAAATGTTGAGTTTTGAACAAATTGAATTGATCAACTTTGTATGAAATTGACTGTCTGTATCAAGTTTTAAATATGTACGATAAAGCTTGATTCCTGTCCGGCAATGTGGTTGAATCGAGAGTCTATTGTTGATTAATGATCTGCAATTAGATGAAGTTCTAGAGAGGACCTTTTATTTTGCTGATGAATAATTCCATGGCTGTGCAATCCCTCAACAATACTGTAAAGGGGAAGTAACTTTGCCGGTGTTTGTTTACTTTAGTTACAATATAATCAGTTGTTTTGTGCAATTCATTAGCAAAGGAGGTGGAACGACCTAATTGCTGTATCTAGTGAAATTTGCTATGTAGATACAATGTGTTGATAAAGATGTGTAGTCATTCTTGTTCTTTCCATTTTCCACCTTTTATATTGCTCCTCAGACACATTTGATGGCTGTTGCTTCTTGAGTTACTTGTGTGTTGTGACAATAAGTTCTTATACGATACATGCCTCACTAAGCTGATACCCTCAGCGTGTTTCAGGGGGGATTATACTCGCACCAGAAGGAATCAATGGAAGCATATGTGGAACCCGTGATTCTGTGGAAGAAGTGCTCACCTTCATCCAATCTGATGATCGGTTGAAGGGGCTTAGGCGTATTGAGTCGCCTGTAAGTCCAGAGGAAGAAGCTATTCACCATGGACATACAAGCAGTTCTCCTCTTGCTGCAGGGGAAGATGCTCCCTTCCGATGGGACCACGTGAGAGTCAAGCTGAAAAAGGAGGTAGCCTTACTATCTGGAGCAGTGAGATGATGTTTCTCTGTTCAATTTAGAATTTGACTAGAAGCAACAACTGTTTGCATATTGTTTTGCAGATAGTGACACTTGGAATGCCCTCAGTGTCACCTATTGAAAGAGTTGGAAAGTATTTGAGTCCTAAGGAGTGGAACAAAATAATCAGCGATCCTGATACAGTAAGTAGTAGGATTATGTCAATTGAATTCTTAGAACTGCTTGACCATTGAATTGATTATGATATTTTTCATGTGGTTGGTGTGAGGGTATACAATGTTGTGATTGCAAAGTAAATTAGATTTACATTTTTCTTGTGAAAAACTGCCCGAGATGCAAGTTCCAGTCGAAACATGTCCTTACAATTTCTTTTGTGTTACTGGGCTAAGATCTAACAATTGGCCCATGGATGGAATTCCAAAAACAAGTATAGATCATGAAATGAGGTCCAAGAATTAGTTATATATTGTATGTCAAGATTCCTTCACAGTTTAGGTGTTGAATATAAAAAATTGTTAATTTCAGGATGTCTAAGTTGACCCTGATCAATCTTTTGCCCCGTAAATGCCAAATTTGTAATGACAAGTTCAGACCATATCATGCCAACTTCACCCAAATCAATACCCTTGAATATTTTTGGTCCAAGTCCTTTGCTTTGAATTCATTAATAATTTCTTTATTCCTGTAAAAGCTTTCCCAGTTTTCCTGATGCACATTACACTTAATTTCAATAAGATGCGATGATATGGCATTTTCTAACAGTATGATTATGTTCTTCATATTTAGGTGGTGATCGATGTACGCAATGATTATGAAACTAGAATAGGGAAGTTTAAGAAGGCAATTGATCCTTGTACAGCAGCATTCCGGGATTTCCCATCATGGGTGGATGAAAGATTCAAACTAAACAAACCAGATGACCAGGTTGAGCCTGCTGGTTCAACCCAAACCACAGCAGAACAAAGTAAGGAAATGGAGAAGAAGATGCCCCGAGTGGCAATGTACTGTACTGGTGGAATCCGGTGTGAGAAAGCAACAAGCTTACTCCTGAGCAAAGGTTTCAAAGAGGTGAGATTTTGGTTATAAACAATTTGTGCGTAGCAGAGTGAAATTAATCACATCCATCATGTGTCATATATATTTAAACCATTTGTAACATATGTGGGGCCCAAGATAGGGTTCATGGAAGAGTTTCTTGGATTTCAGCAACCTACTTTATCTAATATTTAAATTTAATTTTTCTAGGTTTTTCATCTACAAGGTGGAATATTGAAATACCTTGAGGAAGTTCCCAAGGATGAGAGCCTTTGGGAGGGAGAGTGCTTTGTATTTGACAAGCGAGTCTCGGTGGAGCATGGGCTGGTGCAGGGGACTTACAAACTATGCTATGGATGCAAGAAACCCGTGAGCGATGCCGACATGGAAGCTCCAGAATGGGACTATGGGGTTTCGTGCCCATATTGCTACTCATCCAAATCAGAAGAAGAGAAAGAGCGGGCAAGAGCTAGACAGAGACAGTTTGAGAGATGGGGTATTATTGGCGGTCCAGACAAGGGCCGGAAACCATCAAAATCGCTGGGAAGTGAGGAGAGTAATGCTAAGCAGACGTCAAGCTCAATATAGCTTTTAGTTTGAACAAGTCTCTGAGTATTTAACCACAATGAAGCAACAAATGTAGACCAAAATTTTCATTTATTGCTCGAAGAGTAACTCTGTTCTTGTACAGCTTGAGATATTTTGCATATATTGCGACTTTTCTTGGATAGTTCTTGGTAGGGTCATCAGCTATTCAATCATTAAAAACATCAATAGCTGTCTTTGTGAGATGTTTCTATTTGTGGCAAGAACTCGAGAGGAAATGTCTGTGTGGCCCTTTTGGTATTTAATGAGAGACTTGCTAAATTGGAAACATCGAACATGGCATTTGGAGAATCATAGGTTGCTTGTTCTATATGCTGCTGAAGTTCTAACCAAGAAAAGTGTTTGACAATTAGAATCTATTTTTGAAGATGTTTGTTTGTCATATTAATTATGGCTTGGAATTTTGAGTGGTGTAATTATAAATGATTTAATTCATATTTAAGAGTAAATGAACTCTTGATTTAATTCATATTTAAGAGTAAATGAACTCTTACATGAAAAAATTGGATTACTTGGTTTGTGGAGTTTTGGTTTAATGGGACATGTTTTCCATCTTTAGAGGTTAAAATAGTATTGCGAAATTCGAATCTTGACAGCATGCATGCGTAGATTGTGTGTGCGTATTATTAAAAAAATTTGAATTAATTGAGAAAAATACTACTATTTTGCGAGTGGCGGTGGCGTGTGTACGCATATTATATTATATATATATAAAAAAAGGGGAATTAATTGGGAGAAATACAACTATTTTTGTCATGGGTAAAATCGTAAACTTAGGATATTCGTTTATTCTATTTCTGGCGAAAAAGGGTATGGGCTCGAAGGAGGACCTGGTTTATTTTATATTTTTATAGAACACTCGCCATTTTTTCCCATTGTCGCGTTTGAATATACACAGTACCCCCAAAAGAACGAAACCACCGCTAATCAATCGATCTAGGGTTTTTTTTGTCCACCGATAATGGCTGCCCCAGCTGCATCAGGATCTGGTTTCTTGAAGCTGTTCCGCCGCGCTCAGCCCACTGACGTCCAAGCTGCTGTCCTCTGGGGCGTCGCCGCCGGCGCCACTGCCCTCTATCTTGTCCAGGTATTTCTCCTCTCTCTCTCTCTCTCACACACACACACACACACACACACGCATGCACGCACACGCGCGAATCTCGATCCGTAATTGTTGCCTGCCTTTCTGCAATTAACAGTACATCATCTGTTTTACCTTCGGGTGTTTGTCTCTATTACTTTTTGATTTGGAATTGATCTCGCATGACAATTTGTATGAGTTGTTCTTTGTGAATATTCCAGAAACTGGCACACACACCATTAGAGATACAATAAGGTCACGAGAAAGGTGGAACTATCGACATCCTATGCGGTATAGAAAGAGAAGGTTAAAAATTGATGTAAATTGACCGATTTTTGCAGAATATGTAGAATATAAATTAGTAAAAAAGATGCCGATGACAAATGGTGATCTTAGTTGTGGTCTGCTTTCTTGTGTTGATTTCGCTGTTTCCATCACTTTGCTGCTTCTTAGTTCTTACCAACATGTGAGGAATTATTTCGTTATGTGGTTATGCCCCCACTGTTTTTTCCAAAAGGTATCCTAATGACAGTGTACTCCAGGACCATGTTTTTCTAGTGGAACCTCTAGTTTCTAGCTATAAGTTTTGATGTAAGCCGATTCACAATGTTTTAGCTCAATCTCTGGCTTTTTACTGATGCAACTGTGGTCTTTGGCATAAGACTCTCGGTGGTTTGCTAAATTAGAACCTTATATCAGGAAAGGAGAATACAGTGTCATCTTCTTTCGAAAGATGTGATCTTCTTACAAAATGATGGAGCCACTTTTCAAGAATGAACATGGTGTTTAATGTGCCAATCGTTCTTATTGATTGTAATTTACTTTTTTCTTTTGAATACTGCAAATGTTTTCTTAAGTTGATTACTGAGGTTACTGTTTGGTGTGCTTATCAGGAAATTACCTTAATGCATTTTGTTTGTCCATTTAATTTTCGGTGAAGTTGTGTTATTTTGTTAGGTGTTGAGTCCACATACATTTCCTTGTCTGTCTAGATGACTTAGTCACTTAGGCATGTTGCTGCTCATTTCAGCACTTATAGCTGATGATCTATCTATCTTTGTTAACGTAATAAAGTTTATGTTGGCCTTGTCTTGTGTTAAATCTAACTTTTACTGTTACTGGGATGTGGGCAGCCTTTCAATTGGATTCAGAAGACGTTTTTTGAGAAATCTGAACCTGAAGACAAGTGATTAGAGATGTGAAATCTTGCTGGTAATTTTTTCTGTTTTACTGTTGCTGATGTTCAAACTCTGAGCAGCATTCGTGGAATAATAACAACATTCTGTATTCATGTTTTTACCATATATAAAGGCGTGTCCTTTAGATTTTGGAGATTAATTTAGAATGAAGATGGTTTTTGTTCTCTCCCTCTCTCTCTCTCTCTCTCTCTCTCTCTCTCTCTCTCTGTCTCTCTCTCTCTTTCATTGCCTTTGTTCTCTGTTCTGTGGATTACTTGCACTGTTTCTGTACTGCTTATGCCGGTCTTCACAGTGGGGTGCTGGTGCGCTTTTCTCTATTGAAGTTACCTGACGGAATCTGAAGAAAACCGTCGTATAAACTGTGTTATTGAAGTTGATAACTGTACAATAATCACGTCCAATTATTACAAGATGTTGAAATCTTGTAACTGTTCGTAGTCTGACACAGTGGTATTTTGTCTTAATTTATTGGGCAAGGAAAGATTACGATCTCATGACTTAGCCATTTTAAGTGTGAGAAAATAACATATTGGCAGGCCATATATGATCATGCGATAAGTTTGGGTTCTTTATTGTGTGCTATAAGCTGCGATGATAAAACTGTCAAGTGTTTTGATTTGGTAGCTGTGGGTTCGCATCAGTCAGTGCCACTTCAAATCATTTGGTAAAACCATTTGTCCCAAAGTAAGAATTAGACGACAGCATCCACTAGGGGTGGGCACGGGATGGATGTTTTCCTGGTTCGGGTTGATTAGGTTGGGTACTTGAAAATTTGGGTATCCAAAATTGCTACTTGAATTAAACTCGATATTTTGGGTGCCCGAGTTTTGGGTACCCAAAAACCCGATTTTAGATAAAAAAAGAAAAAGAAAATAGAACTAGGGTTCTAGAACCTGACGTGTGAAATAGAACGAGATGAGAGTTTGCAAATGAGTTCTTCAAGAGAGGAGAAAACACCTACTATGTGAGATTCTTGAGAGCTCTCCACCCGACTCAAATTCTTCACCACCCAATCATTGGCCAAGGCTTCTCCTACTACCCAACCTGAGTCTGCATCTCTCTCCATTCGACTTAGACAAAAACCCGAGCACCTAGTATGAGTCGCTGCCACCACTATCATCCCCCATCGCTGCTGACACAAGCACCAGCTACACCACCACCACCACCACCACCATGTCTGAGCTAGTCTGCATGAGGAAGCTATACAACGACATCATATACTTCATCCAAAACCATGTGATCTTTATTTATCTATAACTCATGTATTCTCCTCCTCTGAACTTCATTAATGGCACTTCAATGGTGCAAAAGCCTTTGAATCTGTTCACTGGGTACCAAAATATGACGCAAAACCCTAAGCAAGGTAATGGGTTTTGAAATTGGGGGAATATTTCTTAGGGTTTTGGAATAAAGAATGATACAAAATGGGGAAATAGCCAAAGTTTTGGGTACCCGGTAAGTGATTCGGGTATTAATTAATGCATCGGGTATCTGGCTTGAAAATACATATCAATAACCCAATCGGGGGGGGGGGGGGGGTCACGTTGGGTATCTGGTAACCTGACCCAAACTCCCACCCGTAACATCCACATGTTAAAAATTATTGTAAGCAATAAGGTAGTTAATCCGAACATTCTCATGCAAGATATGGTACTAGTTCCAATTAAATTTGTAACATGTCAACAAACCCTATAGTTTGGACACTATTGACTGGATTATCGAGAACGTTGGAACGTTTTATGTCATGCATCTCATCAAAATCATGCAAAAATTTTCTTTCCTACTTTTCTATTCCATTCATGTATTCCACTAGGGTGGATGCATGATATATACAAAACATATTTCGCTTTCTACATGTATCTAAAGGTGGTAAAATAGATTTAAATTTATGAGTCCAATTTAATCCACCTAGTTTTGTGTTGGATTTGCTTTTTTAAGTTTTTATAAATGGGTTGAAGAGGGTTAGGTTTTGGTGGCTTTCAAAATGTTTTGGATCCTAAATGGGTTCAAGTACGTTTTAGATGGGTTTTAAGATTATTTAAGAATTAGCATCTAAATTGCAAGTAGTTAAATTATATTTTGTCATTTTATTTTCAGTAAAAGTAATATATTATATTATTCAATAATTGATTAACAACTAATCTGTGGATAATTTATAAATATAAGCAACAAATGTATGCTAATTATAGAAATAAATGTTTACTCAAATTCTTATGTTTTTGACGAAATTTCAAGACTTATTTATTTGAGTGAGACTTATTTGTTACCTTTTTTTTTTATAAATTGAGATTTTTTGCTAGCGTTTTTATTTGAGTTCACGACCGATGTAAGAAGACAATCATAGTTTGCGAGATGCAGAGAAGACAATGCAGTTAAAAATATAATGAGGAAAGATAGAAACTGAGAATAAAGATGTAAGAAAGTTTACAACCGAAGTGATTCTCCATTTTGAAAGATTAAAGACCTTTTGGAAATAAATACATATTCGGAATTAAATCCTCCAATTTTTTAAACATAAATGATATTTTTTTAGTTTCTATATTGGTACTTTCATTTTCAAAACTGATAACATCGCTAACTATTGATTGATATTTTTTAGTATAAAATCACAGTGATAATAAAGTTTTTTAAATTTCCAACTTTCACCTGAAAATTCAAATCAAAATCAAAGAAAATTCAACTTTAGGTGTAAAACTTTTTATTTTTTATTTTCTTTTGAGTAAATGAATTACTTTATGATTAAAGTACATCGTCAATTATCAATCTCTACCTCCACGAGACACCCTCGAGAGCCTCTCCATCAGGAAAAAATAATAATAATAATTCAATCACTATCAACAATTTTTATAATTATTAATAAATAACCAAATTATTATAAAATAAAATAAAATAAAATTAATGTAAAAGTAAAAATACAAATCTGTACTAATTAATGAGGAATCAAATTCAAAAATTTATCGTCTCACACGCTTCAATTTCGCCAGTTAAATTAGGTTTAATCATCGTGTAGGTGCAGGATTCAGTGCGCAAAAAGAAAATATGGTATCAAATATTTTAATCATGCCTCATGCGTATATCACTCTAATTACCAAGTCACGTGCTGCAGACCTCCAAGTCACGTGCCAAGGAGAAGTACAATCGAGAACCGGAGACCTTTCTCCAAATCAAATTCTAGTTAATAAAAAAACCCTTGACTAAGCGGAGACAAAAAAACCGCTCACACGCGTATGAATCGCTAGCCGTCAGATCGGGATATCCTTGGACCCCATTTTCACCGTCGAATCAACACACACGTGCCCACAAACGCAACAACCTTGTTTCTCTCTCCCCAGAATGACAGAAATACAGGCGCACACAAAAACACACGCGACTTCAGTTGCCGCACCGAAACTAGGGTTTCAACTCCGTTGAAGCCCAAGCTAATGCTGCATTGATTCTTCTGAATTCTCAAGGTTCGATTTCGAAAACCATTACGTGTTTTAGGGTTTTACGTTTGTATTGTTAGTAGTTCTTGGCAAGAACGGTTTGTTTTTTTTTTTTTCTGTTATTTTTTGTGGTCAATTGTTCGTTTTCTTTATCTCTTCGTCTTTGTTTTGGTCTTGAACGTTCTTATTCACGCTAAAAATTCCGGATTTTGGGTTTTCTTGAAGATTTTAAGTTCGTATTCAATTGGAAGAAAGGTATCATTTTGGGGTCAAATGTTTGGAACTTTTTTTAAAAAATATATATATATTTTCTGGTTTATATATGTCAAGATTCAATATTGATAACTGGTGATGATATCCTTGTGGGGTTTTAGCTTTATCCACAATCATCAAGGGAAATTCTTTTGATGTAGATTTGATTTTTTTAATCCCTTGGTCTGGTCTTGTATTTAGTTGTGCTAGACTCATCTTTCAAATGATACCGGGGTCTTTTTCATTGATTTTAGTTTGGGTAAAGAGTGTCCTGTCTTTTTTTTGTAGTTGTTGAGAAAAACAATGTAACGTTGTTTATGCTGTTTTGCTTCTGACAGAGAGGAATAATGGAGAAGGAGCTGACTGAGCTTTTTGAGTCAGTGAAGAGGGCTGCTGATGCTGCCGAGAACTCACCAGGGGAAGAGGATCGGTGCCTTGATGCATTGAAACGGCTCAAGAAATTCCCTGTAAATTATCAAGTTCTTGTATCCACTCAGGTAATTTGAGTGTCTCTTTCTTGCTTTATGTTTGTATCTGCATCACAATGATCCATCACTACATGTGTACACATATATACATTGTTTATATACATTTATACATTATAATATACGTATGTATGGATATAGACATATGTGTGTGGCATTATGTTTGTGGTTTACCTCTGAAATGTAGAGAGGAAATATGGTTTAGTCAGAGTGGACTGACTAGCGCTTGTAAATCTAATAAACCATGGAATGTCGTTTGAAACCTGACATTATTCTAACAGTATGCATTTCTTTTTCAAGTCTTGGTTGATCATCATGATGGTGCTTGCCTAGTTTTACTATTTTCAAGACTTAATGACTCTCCATCATCTCTCAAGTTGTTTTAGAGTACTGATCTTGACTAGTTACGAACTTATGAGAAAGAGGAGTTTTGCTTTCCTGAATTGAATGTGCTAGTAATTTGTGTTTATTGCTAGTATACACATGATGTAGTTTCAGGTGTGCTAGGGTGAGATTTTACATTGACCAGAATGTGGTTGCTCCTTTATGATGGCCATGACATTGCGTAACACCGTAATATCCACGTTTCATGATACCATAAGATCTCGAATTATTGGAAAATCAATGGCACTAAAAGTAAAATGAACTCAAGTTGGTTTCTTTTTTCCAACAGCCAATAGGATCCTGCGTTAAATTCGCCTGTAGTTACATGCACAAATGCATTGGTTCTAGCTAATTCAGCTCGTGGACTAGATCTGAGAATAATTATTCTTATTGTATTTCATTTCAAATATTTTTTTTCCCTTGCGATTTGCAAATTGATTTCCTTTCAGCCTTTTATTCCCCTTCTATACATAATTTACACGTGTAAGAAATTGAAATTTTATTATTATATGATCTTTCTTGATGCAGAAATCTATTATTTTCAAGCATGTAAGATCTTAGATTTTGAACATAAGAATTAACAACCCCGGCCCAAAATAATATAACTCTGAAGAGACCGCAGATAAGGTACAGTTACCAATTATATCTAGGCATCATCGACAAACATGGTTTCTCTACAAACCTCACCGTTTGAAGGTTTCAAGAAATGAGTGTGGAAGATCAATGTTGAAAAAGATTTAGTTTTGTGAATTTTAGGTTCATGTGTTGTGTTTGCTCTCCAGTGGTTGCCTGTGATTGTGAAGACCTGAAGGACTAATAAGCTTGAAATGGTTATGAAGCTCTCAGTATTTGCTTCCTACAGTTCCCTCCTCGTGCCCTTCATACATTCTTATGATCCTGAAAAGGGGGTTTAAACCTTTGATACATCTTCTTGTTAGATTTCTAGGAGTATTCTTCTTTAGTAACGAATGGATTGCCTATTGTAATGATGCTTTGCTCCATGCTGCATTTCTAGTGTTTGTGCCCGTATTTGAGATAATGTGCTCTTTATTTTTTATATCCATTGTGATGAACCCCAGGTAAGCAATTTTATAGAATACCAATTGTCAAGTTGTCTGACTAATCTTTTTTTCAGGTTGGAAAACGTCTCCGCCAACTAACAAAACATAGAAGCGACAAAATCAAGGCATTGGCTTCCGATGTGGTTGATAATTGGAAGAATATAATTGTTAAAGAAACAATAAAAAACAAGAGGAATGGCACAGTTGACAATGGTGATTCCATGAAAGCTGAACGTGCTGGTACAGAAAATAATGAGGCGAAGAACATTCTAAGGACAAACTCTTTCAAAGCTGAGCCGAATTCCTCGGCTAAGAAATTGAAAGTGGAGAAAACTACCCCCTCTAGTTCAGACATACCCGTGAAGTGTGAAACTTCCTCTAGCACAAAAATTGAGAAAGTTAAAGTGGAGAAAAGTAGTTCTGGGGCACGAAAAGCGGATGCTATGGCCCTACCAAAACTGACTTCTCTTGTCCTCTGCAAAGATCCGTTGAGGGACAAAGTCCGGGAGCTTCTTGCTGAAGCTCTGAGCAAAGTCTCTAGTGAGGTTGATGATCATTACTTAAGAGACACAGTCAACGACTGTGATCCTAATCGAGTTGCTGTTTTGGTGGAGACTGCAATGTTTGAAAAGTGGGGCAAATCCAACGGTGCTCAGAAGTTCAAATACAGGTCCATAATGTTCAATATAAAAGATCCCAATAACCCTGATTTTCGAAGAAAAGTCTTGCTCGGTGATTTTGAGCCACATGCCATTCTTGATCTGTCCCCAGAAGAAATGGCTAGTGACGAAAGACAGTCTGAGAATGAGAAAATCAAACAGAAGGCGCTGTTTAACAGCGAACGAGCTGCAGCTCCTAAAGCTAGTACGAATGAGTTCACTTGCGGTAGGTGCAAGAAGAAGGAAACTACTTATTACCAGATGCAGACTCGGAGTGCTGATGAGCCTATGACAACGTTTGTAACTTGTGTCAACTGTGGTAACCACTGGAAGTTCTGTTGAGGCCTGGCTTTATTCGGGCCGCCGTGTTGTTCATGGCACCAGAAGGGGAACTTGTTTGTTGCTGTAGGATGATGATTCGGGTATCGATTGTTTCATTTTTTACTTGGGTGTATTGTGTTTAGGACTGCAGATGACGAGAGTAGAGCGAACGTGTTGTAGAAGTTATATGAGTACTTTTAACTCTGTATCGTGTACTTTAATTTTTAATCGCTACTTGTTTTAGTCGAATGAGTTCTTGAATTCCAGTTATTGTTGTACTTGTACATTTATCAAGATATATGGTAGCTTATATTCCGCATGATGATTCACATCTTAGTTAGGACTACCATAAGATCGATACTCTTGTGTGGTGTTTGTGTGTGATCTATTATTCATCACTGAGAAAGACGTGAAGGATTTCGATAAGCACCCTCAATTTGTAAAGTATTCTGCACTTGTAATCGATTTTTTGAAGTATTTTGTGGATTTTTGTAAAGGTAGATTGAGGTGTTTTGCACATAGGTACTCAATCTTTGTGGAAATACAATTATGATATTCAATCTTTGTTATTCGTGTGTACTAATGATATTTCATTATTTTGGCAAAATAAATATTCTTAGAATATTCCTGAATGTGCCAAACTATTCTCTTGGAATTGCCAAAAAAGACCATCAAAGTAGATCATACATGCATAAAGATTGGCAAAATAAAAATTGAGGGACTTGACATAATTTACCTTTAATATTCAATCTTCATATATTATTGTATATCACTTTAGGCATATAGAATAGATATATGTGAATTTATTTACACATCTGGTATTTATTATTAAATATAGAATAAAAGATGGAACAAAGAAAATCACTTAGTTGTAAATAGTCTTATTAGAACTTAGAACAATGAACATAATCTTGAAACATGCTTAATAGCAAATGATAAGTAGTTAGAAAAACACTGGTCGAAAGTAGTCTATTTAGCCAGTACAATCCCTACACGCACAGATCCAACAGGACCAATACTGAATACGAACCACTTCTTTTTGTGGAGGCAACAACATTTTATACCAGTAACAGAGGTTTACATAAGCCAGGACACCCCCTAAATTCACAACATTTTGCATCAGAACATCAAGTAAATCACAGCAATTCTATCCACGTCCCAAACTTGTGTGTGTGTGTGTGTGTGTGTGTGAGAGAGAGAGAGAGAGGGGAAACTAGTCATTCTTGATGAGCAGCATTAGTTTCTTTAAGCGCCTGGAAAACCCTTGAACTCTTGTCAAAGATCTTGGCCCTTCTGTTGTAATCATTGGGCTCTCTTCCTTCATCTTCCCCCATTATCGCCTCTCTCTCCAAGCACTCAAGCAGCTCAACCAACCCACCGATCTCTTGGCATTTCCCACTCAATTTCCTCATCCCAATCAACTCATCCTCCATATCCATCTCATTCTTCTCCATCAACATCCTATCCACAGACCCCTCTTTAGCACACTTGATCTCAAACCCCACCCCACTTCTCAAAACCCTGTCTTTCAGAATTTTTTTACCATTTCGATCTCTCAAAGACACCATAGAACAAGAAAATGAAATCTTGGGCTTGTAGATCAACGGCGCGCAAAATTTGTGCCCCGCTTTGACTTGAGAAATTGCAGCCTTCATTTTTGTTTTTCTTCTTCTAACGAAGATTCTTGAGGATTCAAAAATGGGGATGATGATTTTCGAGGGTTCTTGGCAATGGGGTTTTAATAGGGAGGTTTGTACGTGGGAAGATGGGTTTGTGCCACGTGTTGGGGGTGTGTGTTTTGTATTGGCCACGTGTGGTAGGATTGGGCGGCACGCCCTCCCAGAAGATACCGCGTTTCGATCAAGATTCTGATTACCGGGGTCGTCTTGTGAGTGATATTAAAGCGGTGGCGTTTAGATTTTGTTTTGTTTTGTTTTGTTTGAAATTGCGTAGAGTAATTAACTATAATTGGCCATATTTATAATTATCTGCCTTAGAAGCCAAGTCAGATACGCAGTGGAAACAAGAAAGTGAAATTGTGAAGAAGATTCCAGTTTTTGTTTGGATAATATGACGGCTGACTCCCAACCGACCATTCTTATTTTCGTATCAAATCATCTCGTTCAGACAATTCTTCTGTATTTTCGATATAGACGCCGCTGATAAGTCAAATGTAAATGAAAAAGTATTTCAATATGTAATATTTTGGACTCACTTTAGAATATTCTTCACATACTGACTCCGAAATTTTTTTTTATGGATAGAGTTTTTGTGTCTTATTTATATATATTCAATGGTCCAGATTCGATCATATATTACAGGTATTTTATGAAAAAATATATAAGATGTGATTAAATCTAAATTTTTGGGGTGCATATACCCGATCTATGAAAAAAATTTACATTAACATATATAATAACGTACTCAAAATTTATATTTCCCATCGACATTGGTATCTGAGTGAGATTCACGGCTGTGTGCAAAGAGAAAATTTTCTGTTATTCTCGATTTGTGATCATGTTTACTTTTTAATAGCTATACTATTTTTATTACATTTTGCCATACAACGTAGATGAGATATTCTATTTGCTCCCCTTACCACTTTCCGATCAATAGAGTTATTAGAATACTTCATCAACCATTAGCAAACTTCTTCTCTACACCTCTACACCTCAAAACAAATCTAGATAAAAATAATTCTAATGTATACTATAATATATTTCAAGAGGGTCTTTTGATCATAATGTGCAATTTTGATCAAATTCTCAATTCTTATAATTTTGAATTATTTAAAATGAATTATTTAATTAATCGACATTATTTGTAAATTTATTAATTTTCCATCCTAATTATTAAAATTCACTAACTATCCATAACAATATTTTGATACTTTTTGTTCTCTCTCTCTCTCTCTCTCTCACACACACACACACGCATAAAAAGACATAAAAATACAATAGTAACTTTCAATCAAAACAGATGTAAATAACTTTATCAAAAAAAAAAAGAAAAACATATATAGATGAAGAAAATTCTAATCTATACTATTATATATTTGAAGGTCTTTTGAGCGCAATATATCATTTTGACTAAATTCTCAATTCTTAAAATTTTAAATTATTTAAAATGAATTATTTAAAGTAAACATTATTTTATATAAATAATATATTTTATTTTTATCTTTCTATACAATGTAATAAATTATGATTTCCGTGCACAACACTGAATACATGCTAGTGACTTTATATTAGATAGAATTTGATATGCATTGTACAACTCGAATTTAGATCCAAGTCAAACATGAATACGCAAATTGAGTTAGTTGAAATGTAAAATGAATATAAATAACTATGTTGTTGTACGTAGATCTGCATTTAAAAAGCTACATGTATTACCTTTTTTGATAAGTAAAACATAACTAGATGTGTGGGAAATTCTTACTCGTATCGGATTCGATCACATCATGACTAATTAGGTGGTGAGGATTTTACATTTGTCATGTGATTGGTGTACAGTTTAGAAAGAGTGACCAATCACATGACAAGTGTATTAGCACTTGCTCTATGATTAGTTTGGTGCGGTCAAGTCGGGTCTGAGTAAGAATATTTCCTAGATGTGTCGGGTACACCTAAAAAAAATCCCAACACCTAGCATTCGTACTTTGTTTTTTGCACATTTCTTCCAGTATTTCACTAAGATTTTGAATATCTGTACCGGATTCAAGTTGATTGTATTTTGCCTCATTAACAAAGAAAAACGATCAAACAAATTTCAATTATGGTTCTTGTAGATCAAGTCATCCATATAATATACAAAAAAAAAAAAACAAATATTTGATATTTTTTTTATTTGAATAAGATTTCAATTCTAGCTACGGTTTCATTAGACTAGACCTGTCAATGGGTAGAATTTTTTCCTACCTTGACCCTAACCCTAAAAATACCCGATTAAATATACCCTATATCCTACCCTATTTAAATACTTATTCATTGGGTATGTGTGTTTACCCTATTTTTAGAGTAGGATCTAGACCCTACCCAATCATATATATTTTTTGATTTGTCTTTTATTTTTATATTGTGTCTTTTTTTTAGCTCACACACATAGTTAACACATACACATGCATTTACACACACTGCATACATACACACGCATTTACACATATGATTTTGGGTGTGTGTGCAATGTGTGTGTGTGAAAAATATGTGTGCGCAGTGTGTGTGTGTGTGTGTGTGTAGTGTGTGTGTGAATAGAGATACCCAATGGATAAGAACGGATAAAATCCTACCATAACCTATTCATTTGTATTAGTATGAATTAGGATAGAATATGGATAGATTTTAAAATTTTAGGATATAAGTAAAATATGGGTAGAGAATAAATAATTATCGGTAGGGTAAAACCCTACCCATTGACAGGCCTGTACGGAAAGCGTTCAAAATCTTTTAGAAAAAGCGGACGTTTTTAAGGATCGCCTGTCTAATCAAATGAAATACAAATTAAATTTTCTGGATTTACTTTGTTAATGCAAACTAACATCATAATAATAATAATAATAATAATATAATTATGAAAAATTTATAAACAAAGAAAAGCGTTAGTTCATCAAATGGACAAAAAACCTTGGGGCACCAGACAAGAACTCCAGAAGACTTATCAAGAAACTAAATATCCAAAAAGAAAAAGAGTGATCAAGAAATAAATATATCATCTTCCATTCACTAGTTAAGATTATGGTACTCAAACGTACAAAAGAATGTGATTTCCTAGATTAATATACACAAGGCCGGTCCTAAAGAAATATACAAGCTAAACTTCCTAGCCTAACTAATATTATTGAAGGATTGTAACTGCCTTGTATACCAACTTAGCATCAGCCAACAACTTCAGAAAATATCTAAAATCACACATTTCTACAACAAACATTAAGGGTGACTCCACGTATGTAACGCGACCCGTAATGTGCTAGTGCAACAAGATCCTAATCATTTCATCTTAAATACCACCCGTAACGCTCTAGCACGACAAAGATCCTAATCATTTCGCCTTCAATACCTGGCGTACGCAAATGTTAGTACTGTTATTTTTCCCTATCCATTAATCTTCTTTCAGCGGCAATAGCAGCAGCTACAGAAGGCGGCAAATCTCTCAAGCTTCCGTTGGGCATCTGATCTTCTGTAGTGGCAGAAGGCGTTACTCTGAACAAGGACTCGACATCCCTGAGCGTCAAGCAAGGCTGATCTTGGTTCTTTCTGTTCCCGCTGATAAACGAGCTGGTGTTTCTACTCTTGTTCAATTTATATATGCTTTCCTCCACGGTGTCTTTCACCTGTCCATTATAAAAACAAGACCGAACAAATTAGGACACTTACAAGGAAGACATGCGATATTCTTAGTGGGTTATTTACAATAACCTTCTGAGGTTTAATATTTCGTTTGGCATTATAAAGGCCACCTAGAGTTATCAGTAATACAAAACAAAACATTAGGGAGGTATCTGTAACTTTTGTTATTATTAGTGATTTAGAGTAAAGAAAACAAAGTTTAAAGAGAACCACATACGATAAAACGATGGACGAGTGTTGTATGCTCCTGTCCAATACGGTGGACCCTACCAACTGCTTGTGCTTCAGCTGCTGGATTCAACAGTGGCTCTACTAGAATCACATGCTGAGCTTCCAAAAGGTTTAGCCCATTGGCTCCATGTTGAATTAAGAGCAACAGTACTTGGGCAGATTTGGTATCTGTTTTATCTTCAGGCTTCTTATTGCTTTCTCTAGCATTGCACTTCTGTCCCCTGAATTGGCTGATCGCAATTTGCGATTTCCTGCAGAGTGTAGTCAAGATGGATTAGAATGATGAAGTACCAAATAATATATAAATGAAAAACGTTCTTGTTGACGGATATGTAGGAAGTGAACTGCATCTAATTTCATCTACGAATTTATGAGCATATATCATATAATATGGCAAAAGATCCTCTATTTTTGTCAGTGTCACACTGGTAGATTGATATCATGCGTATATTTATGAAGCCCAGAAAATTTAAATTTTGATACTTGTCAAGCCATGATATGTGTGTCATAAACACGAAGAACTACAAAAGATCCACTCTTAGAGGCATATACCCCTGAAATTAGGCAATTAGCAACCAAGTAGATCCTTCATTTTCAGCATAAAAAGGCAGATATTTGTAAAAGCCCATTGTGAGGTATTGACCGATGTCATACACCGAACACAATTTAGAAAGAGATTGAAAATAAATTAGCATGCAACTGCATGAAGTTCAACAGACAACAGAATACCACAACATTAACTTCTCTTAAACTTGGCAGAAAACAAAAAAATAAATAATAAAATAAACAAATGATTTCAGAACATATCACCTCTAACTTGCTCTATTTTGATTTCTGTTGTGCGATTCTCAAGACCCAACTAGTCTAACATAGAGCATGCCACTGTTGACCCATTCGTTAATGACTAGACAGGTCTAATAGCAAATGGAGAAGCAAACTTGCATGTAATCTTAGAAAGTCGTAGCTTCAGCAAATGACAAAATCAGCTAATTATAGTAAATCAATACAAGATCTACCAAAGACAGCATTTCCTACAACAATACACAATCGCTCATATACCTTCCTCCTTTCATCCTTATGTAGCTTATGCTATTTGCAGCAAAGGCATGTTGTAACACATCAAGGACATCATTCCAACTGGAAAAAACAAGAATCTTTGCGTTGGGGTCTGCTGAATTGATCCATAAAATTCTCCTTGTCACAGCTTCAATCTTCAAAAGACAGTGACATAATACCAACAATTAGGATTCGTGACCAATAAGCAACTAAATGCTGGAAAGCTGAACCAAACTTTGAAGTATTATTGTTTTTAGTACACCATCAAAAGACAAAGGTATAATCAAGTCAGGGACATAAAGGAGAAGAAAACAGGAGGGCAAGTCAATCTATCAACAAGGGGTCTAGCTCATTCATGTTTTTGATAAGATGGAAAAGGCGAGAACATAATTCACCATCATCACATATTAATTTTCTTCCAGTCCTACAACATGTACTGGACAACTTGCATAAGGATACGTAAGATCTATTGCCAGACAGGCTATGTTGTCATTACTTAATTTATGCACACACGCATTGATGCAATTAATACATACATATAAATGCACAACTACATGCATTAATGCAGGTGGACATATGCATGTGCGTCCTATAGTTGATTCCCTAGGAACCCAAGCGCATTTACACACTATATGTATATTTACCACTCTGATTACCTTGCTCCAAAATATCAGAAACAGAGCTTGATTGCTTAACAATCCTCATTTATATTAGAACCAAAGAGACAAGAAACTGACCAACTGCAAGGAACAATCAGGAGACACACAGGACCAAGGAACTGCTGGAGTTCGAGGGGAACTGATCTTTTACAACATTAATTCAAGTGCAAAATGGAATTCACCTTTGTACTATATGAACCTTGGACAGTTATAGAAGCTTCAGATTTGTCGTAACTGCCGCATGATTCATTTTGTCTATCATCAGCCAACGCAATATTTCCAAAATCAGTGGTTCGCCGGCACGTTGGGCATATTACCCTATTATTGTCATGAAATTTTGCTAGAGGAACCAGCCTTCTCTCAGTCATAGCAAATAAACCTGCGACAATATTATCATTAAGTTTTCAAGCATACAAGTATTATTAGGCACACACAACTAACTGACGCCAACTTGACAACTTAGCTAAATAATCATCATTGCATATTTCAACCCTATTATTAATTGTTCTACTGATCCAACTTCTTTCATCTCTGATCTCTCAACATGCCATTGGGGGTTACAGGACATGCAAAATTTTGGCACATGCCCAAAACTGGCAAACATGACTTCCCAAATGGGTATACAGTCCCATGAAAGTGTTGGTGAGTTTAGGCATTAAATTTTACTCTACTATATATATATATATATATTGCACAATCATTACATTTTTACAAACAATGACTAGCAGAAGATGTAAGATATGACTTACTGAAAACACTGGCTTTTCTACATGTTTGCTAAGACAAGAAAAGAGACACTCAAGAAGAACCATCATTTCAGGCACAATGTTTGTGCCCGAAAAGAGAAATATTCGCTGAAAAAGACTTACATTTACAGCATGTGACATGTCCACACTGAAAAACCATTTTCTGATTACCAAGCTGCTCTTGACAAACAGGGCAAGTTTTTACATCTGCTTTATCTATACATCCATTTGCTGAAGGTACCGCAACTTCAGCTATGGTTGAAGCATCAGAGCTCTCTGAGTTCATGTTTTGATTAGATTGTACCAAACCCTGCAAAAGATAAGTGTATACAAGCCTATGCATCAATGTTTCTCCAATCAGAGGTACGAATTTGACAATGGGAATAGCATTTATATGAACACAACAAAATCATATGAACAAGAAATTTGATTTTGGAATACGAATGGTAATCTGATTTGATCAAAAGAACTAGACCCTGAATATGGCGCCAAAAGTTGATGCTTGATCTTACCTTCAAATAGCGAAGTTGTCCTTTTATACGTGACAATGAATCCAATGCCAGAAACTTCTCACTAGAATTTTCAACACTAGCTGTGTCTAACTCTTCTGGACTTAAAGCATCAATAGATTTATCATCCTCATTTTCTCTAAGGCGTAACCTTGAGGTTGCCATCTTAATTTCATCATGAGCACGCAAAACCTGTGCCTGAGCAATTGCCAAGGACCTTGCCATGGCATACTCCTTGCGTAATGCCTGAATAGCATATGATAGACAGATTAAAAAATTAGCAAGAAGAGCAAGTAAATTAGCAAGAAGAGCAAGTGAGATGCATTTCCAAGCCAAAATGAGATAGAATGTATGAATTCATGTCCAATGTAAGTTTATTTTGTCAGTGTTAGATTTGCACAATATTTTAACAGTCTGCACACGGCAACAAGTCCCAAGTAAATAAATAAAGGGAACGAAAAGAAGAAACAACACACTTGTAAAAAACATACAAATATACAAGTACGCAGCATCAAAATTTTCAATTAGCTCAAGGTCTCAAACTTTTAAAAAAAACTGAGTGAAGAGGTTAAAAATACGTCATGGGTTATATAATTATACATGCAATCATGGAAAGACCGTACAAATATGTTTTCCATACTTCAAGAAGATCAAGCTGCTTTCTGGCTGCGGAAATTCTTTCTCTTTCTAAGAGTCCCCTGGAGTGGTTTCTGATTATAGTCAGCAAAATCTCCAAATCAGAGGGAGACTTTGAGACCTGCAAGAACAATTGTGTAAAGAGCATATAAAGGAAGAGTTTTCAGTTTTGACCAAGATAATGCAATACTGCTGTCAAAATCTTGGCATCCATACACATAAAGCTACCATCTGATCAGCGAAAAACCAAACTTAGCCATCCAGGCTCAGGACCAAGTTTGCAGATATCCAATTAATTGTAACAGAGCCTTTAGAAAGGTTCGGAAAGTGTAATTTTTAGTATATTACCTATTCAAAATAATTAAAATACCAAGTTGCAGCATGTTCTTTCAGTACAAGTTAATAACCTTTTTAGGAAAGAGAATCTGGATTTTTTTGGTTGGGGGGGGGGGGGGGGGGGGGGGCACAGTGCGAAGGAAGAAGAGTCTCCAGTGGTGAGAAGTTGGATTTAGAATCATAAAACTTGTTCATCAGCACTTGTCATTCAAACACGAAGCAAATACCTTGTCTCAAAAGTTTTTTTCACAATGTACCTTTAAGCCCCTCTCTCTACATGCAACCACCCCCCACCGAATAAATTAATAAACAAAATTGTAATAACATGAGATAGGTGTGAAGCAGTTGCATGGTGGGGGGGCGGTGCAAAGGAAGAAGTCTCCAGTGGTGAGAAGTTGGATTTAGGATCATAACACTTGTTCATCAGCAATTGTCATTCAAACACGAAGCGAATACCTTGTCTTGAAATTTTTTTTCACAATGTACCTTTAAGCCCCTTTCTCTACATGCAACCACCCCCACCGAATAAATTAATAATCAAAATTTTAATAACAAGAGATAGGTGTGAAGCAGTTGCATGAGTCTATTAAAAAGAACTTAGTCTTTCCTCTTGGAAAATATTCAAACTCAACTCTACATCACCAGAGTTGAGAAAACGAAAGAGAGAGAGAGGGAGAGAGAGAGAGAATAAGATTAAAAATGTAAAACTAAAACCTCAAAGTTTCTGCACTAAATAGTAGTCAGCATGATCTAATGCTACCAGCATGCTTGGAAACTGCTACCGGAATTAAAAAGAAACTATGAATTAAATACATAGTACAATACAAACAAACGGAACAAAATGACAAAATACTCAGATGATTCTGATAAAATAATCCAATGAATTTCTGAAGACCTAGAGAGAATATAAATAAGATTCGACAAGCAAATAAATAACGAACCGTCACTTTGTCCCCCACATCCCTCTTCTTTCCATTATCTTGGCTGTCAGAAGTGGACAAACTTGAATTTTTGCCTTCTCGGGACAAATTCCAATAAAAGCGATTCAGAGCAGAGTTTTTCTTTTGAAGATTCATTGCCTCTTCTACAGATGTAACAACCTCGCCATTACTGCTTTTGTTAACGCGAAAGAGCCTAGCTTCATAAACCTGATAAGAAAAGATTTTTCGTAAAGCACGTTACTTGACGCACGCGCTATAACAAAACAGCAGATGGAAACAAGTTATATAAAGCAACAAACCTGAAATGTTTCATCCAATTCACAATGGGTGCATGGAGGACCATCATAGTTAGAATTGCACTTTTTACAATATCTCACACGTTCAATATCCTCCTCTCTAGGATTTTCCAATGTTTTGTCAATCTCCAAGACTCTATCAACTAATGTTTTTCTTGATTCTTCCAGGGCATCCAGGCCAGTTTGAATGTAGTACTTTAGAGTTGTTAAGCTGCGGAAGCTATTCAGAACACAGTTATAAAAAAATTGACAATGGTGCTATGGATTCATCTGCAGTAGTGGTAATTATGGGTAAGAGTGAAATGGTGATCTATGCTGCACAGCAAAATTCAAGTCATTTTACGTGCACTCCTGTTCTGTTGCTCATAAACTACAATAAGGATATGTGATCAACTAAACAAGCAAACGTAGGGTAATCCTTGTTTAGCTCTGGTCTGATCAAGATCACCAGGGCACTTGGAATATGCAAGAGTATATGGCTGAAAGTGGAGTCCTAACTCCACTGTAACCAGAACAAAGAAACATTGACCACATTGACTAGGTTATGGAAATGAAAACTTCTACAGCCAAGTCAGTTATGGTGCAAATAATTTAAGACCAGGAAAAGAAAGCATCACTAACCAGGCAGGAATTCTTGTTTTCTTGTTTAAATTGCCAGAAAGAGCTTCTCCTATTTTTTCAATCAGAGCACTAGAAGAATCCTTATTTTGTTCAATGTGATGCAGGGCATCTAACCACCAAGTTGCATGCGGATTTTTCCTTTTCACAAAAGCATCACAGACCTGAGTGAGAGAGAGAGAGGGGGGGTCAGCAGAGAGAGAAACAACTGTAAGATTCAAAGGCCCCAGGCAATGTTCATTGTCCACTTTGTATGATATCCTTGGATAGGATTTTACTATATCTAGACTAATTAAATGTTTTTTCTACAATAATGAAGGCCCATTATCCAGATAAAGCCCAGTAAAAAATTGCATAAGACAGAACAAGTAATCCAACCCAAGAGGTGATAAAATAATCAAAGATTGTTGGATCTTTTTATAAGTAAGGTTATTTCGATACGTAGACAATCATTTCAAAAAGTCAATTTTACTAAACCTAGCATTAAAGTGCCCTATGATATGTATATATTAAGCTATCTTACAAAGCATGACTAAATAATCATGACTATTGCTAACCAATCAACTACTTTTCTTGATCCTTCCAAATAATCATTCAGGCCTTCATCACATCAAACAGAATGAACATTGCCCCAGAGTATACATGAAGGTAGGACGAAGGACTAACAAAATCCTAGGAAGAAATTTCAAAACAACACAATCACATTCAGCTATGTGCACTTTAATTTCAATGAAATATTGCAAAACACAAGTAACGCATGCAGCGTACCTCTCTAGTATGTTAGTTGTGTCACTCTATTCTGTACTTATGCTCAACTTGTCTTAGAAACAAAACTATGCAATGCAAATCCACAGCATGAGAAATCATGTATGCTGAAATAAATCCACAGAATTGATAATGTACCATGTCTATATGCAATGAGATACATAGCAAGCATACAGGAGAAAGCCATAGAAGATAGCTTAAAACCGGCAAACCTGTTCATATGATTTCCTGAACTCTTGCTGAGCCAGGGATAACTTTGAAGTAAAGATTAACAAGAACTTCTGCTTTAGATCTTCACATGTCACTCTCAAGCATTGAACATATGTTGGTATAGACTGCTGAACATCAGAACTTCTACCATTTGTCAACAAGCATGATGGAATCTTAAGTGAATTATCAGAAATCATGGTCAGAATCTGATCATATCCAATCATTTCTTCCCTTTTCATAACATGGTTATCTTTCTCATCAATATCACAAGTCCCAGCGAGTGATTCCTCAGAGCTACCTAAAACAGATTTCTGCAATAAGCTGTTCCCAGTGAGCAGCAATGCCTCGGCAAGATTATGATGAATATGGATGTTCAACAAAGGATCCAAGCGGAAATCTTCAGAGTGCTCTTCAACTAACTTCAGTGCTTCTTTATACAATAATACAGCTTCAGAAATTTCTTGCTTGATTATAGCTATACCTGCAAGTCCATTCAAAGCAACTACTAATTTCCTAAGGGCTTCCTCACCTTCTACCTTTGTCTTGCCAATAAGAACCTGCAGAAAGAAGATCCTAATTAACAGAACAAGTAACAACATACTTAGCAAAGTCCTCAACGAAAACAGTAATCTTTGTACTCGTACTAAACCCACCGATAGTATCTCATCCATGGTCATGGGAGACTTTTGCAAAGATCGCAGACCAGAACTTCCCACTTGAGGATGGCAACAGGCTTGACGAAGCTTTAGGAGCGAGTTAAACAGCTTTGCAGCCTCCACACTGGTGATATAAGGTTCAGATGAAGTATCAGATGACATGGAATCTGGACAAGAGTATCATGATCAATTATTTGAAACTGGACACGATGGAAACATTCTGGCCAAAGATTATTTATAGATTTCATTCGGCTCGCATGTTTACAAATCACATGATATGACAGGAAAGTATTGAAAACCTGCTGCTCTTTTCTTTCTAACATCATCCTTGAAGCTCTCAACAACTTCTCGGGCATCATCCACACAAGTTTCATGCTGCCTCTGGTAGAAGTGCTCCTCAATTGGTGACAGGGAGAGCCAAGAGACACATTCCTCCTGAGGAGGAAGCTGTAACTCATCCCAAACATGTGCTTTTGAGGAACGCCACATAATTTGTTTAAAGAAGTTATGTGCGAAAGCCATAGCTCCTGCATCTCCTCTCTGCAAAACGGGGGAAAATATACAACGTTATATAGCAGACTTTGACAGCAGTGCATGAACAGCTTGTAATATAAGAAGACTAACACCGACGTAATACAAAGTTCTAATAACAGTGATGATGCGATGAGATCAGGCTTACTACTGATAGTATGAGCAAATACTTTAACAGATGAGGCCATCCTACATTTGCTGTATTTATTCTGGAATATGAGCATTGCATGTGCACATTATCTGCTCCATTTTTAACTAAAATGTGTCAAATAGTGTCCACTCACTAAGGAGACTTGTAGATAGACACTAACCTCAACTGCGTTTAGAATTTTCACATTAAGAAGAATCTGCATTGGAATATCTTCATACCTCATATGGATTAGAAATAACATCAGTCCACCATCGAAGGACATCAAACGGACTTGATTGAAGAAATCTCAAAAGCCCATATAGGTCATCAAGTTTTCGTTGTATGGGAGTCCCTGTTATGCACCAACGATGTTTTGCATGTAGACGCAATGCCAATTCAGTTGCTGCAGCGGCATTACCCTCCACCATTTGAGCTTCATCCAGACATATTCTCCACCATAAAACTCTGGTTAGCAGAGTTGGAACGACTGGGTATCTGTAATATAAACCCAATACATATCGCAATCAACAAGCTGCTTGAAGCTGAATCTATGCAATCTTACTGGGAAAAGGAATACTTGACTTTTCTGGTTTATCTTTCTAGTTTGTATCACAAAAAAGAAGTCAAAAGGATCTCCAATTTATCTTTCCATCCTGAAGTTCTTAACTTGTTCAGATCAGAACAGTTGTTCCATTGTTATTTATGATAACAGTCAAGAGTGTTCTTTTTCCCTTTCAATACAAGATAGACTATTATCAGCTAGGGTATACCTCATAAATAACCAAACAATGTAACCATTGTCTTGCAACATAAACAGAAGACCACTCTATTCTCATAGGTTACTTGAAAATAAAGGAACAAATAAGTTTATCACTTCTCTGCGATGACCCTGTACCATATAACTCTGTCTTGCTGGAACCTATTACCTTGAAATTCATGTAGCAGTATTAAAACATAAGATTGATCATCATCATCCAGTCAATAAAGTCGCTTATGTCTGATAATGCCAACTGGAGCCTCATGAGCAGCAAGAACATAAGGGACTACTACCACGGTAAAATAACAAACAAAAGCACAATCTTCAAGAAGCTATAATAGTCGGATGCATAAAAGATAAGAAAACATTTCTCACAAATGACAATGGAATAGAGGGTGGCTGCATAGCACATGGACATGGAAGAGAGGAAGAAATGTTGTTCATGAAGAAATAGTAGCAGATACAGGGACAATATTTTAACCAAAATTCAAAAAATAGAAATAAAAAATTTTAGTTTAGTCATGAAATACTGTTCCGCAACATAGTTCGCATAATAAATGTAAGAATCACAACCTTTTTCCGGACAACTGGTTTGTTTACTAAAGCAAAACTTCATACTATGAATTGCTGAGAGCACATTTAACATGGCACGTGAGAGAAACTAGGAATTTTAACCACCAATTAACGCAAGAGATAAATCTAGTACAAATATGTCAGCAATTACCTCTTCTGGTATCTCATAAAGCGCCTATCTCCTTCATGTCTTTCAGAATCATGCGGCAAATCCTCTTTAAGAACGTCATAAGTTGTCAAGACAACGTCAGCACTTAGAAGGTCATTGATATCAATAACGGGTTCATTGGAGAAGGAAGCATGTCTAACTCCTTCATAAACACATATTCTCAAAGAGCCAGGTTTCGTATGGCTGTGGAGGCAAGTTAAGGCAGTAAAATAGAATATAAGAAAGAGAAATAAGAACATGGATGAAAAAAACAAATAGAAAAATAAAGTAAAATATCAACCAAGCATTTAATGATTGTTTATTTGGCAGCTGACTCACAGAGGAAGAAATCGAAACAGGAACATAAAATAATCAGCAAAAAATAAAAAATATAAACTATAATCAGGTCATCTTAAACTATAATTCCTCATATAAAGCTGTAGGAGCGGTCACAAGGAAATATTCAAAAAAGAACCAGGCAGACATCAGCCAAAACACCTCATCAAGTTTGAGGAGGGGGAGGGGCACTAGATGAAGTAAAGCAATCAACCAAATATACGAACCAGAGGATTACACGGGTCAGGTTCAAACCTTTTACCACGTATATGGATTTAATATTATTTACTGACAAAATATTCAAATTGAAATAACAATCAACTTAGAGTCATCAGCATATATTATGCTACTCATGCCATTTTACCAAAATGACAAACTACATATAACTTCTCCAAATAAATGGACAATACAAAAACACAATTAAATTCTCGCAATCCAGGTGCAAGATCCAATATTAAGGATTCAATAGACCCGATTCCTAGGAAAAGCAAAATAATTGAGCGGTTTTCTCCAAAAAGAGAGATATCCCATAGATGCACCAAGAACAATCCTATACGTCTTCTTCTCCATAGTTTTCCTTTTCCTATTTGTATTAGTTTGTGTGGAGAGTATATGTGTTGTTTTCATAAAGAAAGTTTAATGGCACCAGCTCAAATGCAAGCCTCTAGAAACAAATGTATGTTAATAAACATGCACTAAATCACAATAAGCACCAAGTAAAGCATATGGCAACAAAAAAACAACAAGCTTACTGAAGAATTTCAGCATGCCACTGGAGCAAGATGGGAGTTGGACAAACGATAAGAGTTGCACCTGCAGCAATTGGAGATTCTGTAGCCTGGATCAATGCTGAGCATGTTTGACATATATACTCCCCATCCATCTCAACTACTTTGGTATCATTCTTTCTTTTCGTATACTTCCTTAAGTTTCCAGTTGACCAATCCTCACATTTTTGGCCCCGAGGAACTTCCCCAGATTTTGAAGTTTTTCTCTTTGCTGAATATCCAACACAATCTGTATGTTGCCAAGCATCACAATAGTCACACTGCACCCATAGACCTTTATACTTGTAGCTTTCAGTGACAGCACCACATAAACACTCGACCCGCTCCCTTTTCAGTCTTTTCAAGTTGTTCTTTTGAGTGCTTTCAACATGCATTTCCTTATCAGAACCACTGGCATCTTCAGATGATGGCATCCGATGAGCAAAGATACAGGAGAGTAGCTCAATAGTTTTCCCCAGGCCCATCTCATCTATGATTTGTCACCAGAAATGCAACAGCATTAGTCATTGGTCCATCAGTTAATCTTAGTTTCGAGTTTCGACCAAAAGTACCAGAGTTTACAGTAAAATGAACAGCCATACTAGATTGCTGGAGTAGTTTTAGTTGGAGAGTTTTACTCTTGATGTTTAAAGTTGAACACAGAAAGAGCAATGCTTGTCATAATTTTAAAAATCTGGAAGATAGGCATCAAAACTAAAGGAACACTTATTTACATGCACTGTAAACATTTCCCAAACAAAAACCAAAGATGAATAATCACAGCCTGAAGCAAATATGCATTAGCAAATTCATAATTGTAGAACTCGAGAAAGTTGGCTTACCAGCAAGAATTCCACCAGGAACATATGATGGGCAGCAGGTAGCATGTAAGGAAACATTTCCACTGGAGCAAAAATACAGCACTCATTTAGCAGGAGCACTATTTGGTAAAAACCCTCAATTTTGAATCCCACTGACTCATATGGAGTAATCAATGATATAAATCATACTCATTCAGTCAAAAAGACGGATTGAAAAGACTCTAGATAAAACAAGAATGTAAGTAGAGGTCATTCACCTCATACATTGTAGAGCTCTTCTCTGTTTTATCTTTTTTGTAAATTTCCCTCTTTTTTTCCTTTTTCTTTTTTCATGTCCTTTGTATCATGTCTCATTTCATTTTTTTCCAACTTCCATAATCACTAGTGGGCAAATATGAAAGCCACCAGGTACAAGTAAAGAAATTTACGTAGAAGTTTGCAGCGAAAAGCTAAATGGAGTGAAGTGGAAGAAGAAAATTAGTGAAATGTTGTACTTACACAAACAACAAAAGCACATAGAACTGAACAGTAAACCCATGCATACTATGGGTTGCTAAACCCATTTCTAACTTTAAACTTAAACATATCTTAGATAGATACAGAAGGAAAGACGTTTTTGATTGTCGTGTAGTATTGTCAATATATACACCTACATTTATCAAATCCCACATTCAGACAATACACGGTAAAAGCTTAAACTTTTTGGTATATGATTGGTTAGTAAAAATGCATGTCTTCAGACAAATCACAAGTTAACACAATGTATGAAAATTTTCAGGTAAAAGCTGATGCCCGGTTACCTCTCTTGAACAATTACCAAGAACGAGAAGAAAAACCATAAATGCTGCTTGAGTAATTTTTTATCATTTAGAAATGCCTGTTTATCCAGAGGTGTTAGGATAACAATTTTAAATACCTGTGAAGGAGTTCGTCAACACTCAAAGACAACAGTCAACTTTAAGTACATGAAGGATACCGTGAAGTTAGGAAAACAATAGGAAAAAAAATGGAATAGAAAAGATCATTTTTGGATTCAAATATTTGATTTGAGGAAGTGATTAGGAGCTAAGGATTTCGAACATCTCCAATATAAGGTAGACAAAGTCCACAATATTAATATAATAATTAAAATGGTTACTCAAGAATTTGAAATTCATAATAAAATATGATTATCCAAATAAGTGCAAATACTTGGACCAAAATCTTCCATGAAAATGCAACATATGAGAAAAATGAGGTGTAGACTTGTTTATCTTGTCCCCACAACTAATGGGACAAGGCTAGAAAAAGATGAGCAAACCAGGTTACCTCTTGTTTGCAACAGAGTAATAGAGCATAGATCTTTCTGGTCTTGGATGTTAGATGCCAGAGATGTTAGGCTCTAATGCCTTCAAACTTTGGCCGCACAGAGTATTTTATTTGTTCGGTCAAGGTTGCAAAGTAAACATATGTACACAAGCACATTCGTTTAACCAATTGAAAGTCCTAGATGCTCGATCTTTACATAAATCATCTCCAAGCTTTCAATTTTCTTTCCAGAAAAGTTATGAAAGCACGGAACAATGAATAATTGAGAGAGAGAGAGAGAGAGAGAGAGAATTGATTCAGCTGGGGCTCTGAGCAAAAGAAATAGCAGAACCAGATAAGCGTGGCAGTCTGAATCTTAGTAATTTATATTAGATATAAACTAGGTAGAAACAAATGAAATTCTATATACAGTTCATCACCATCAGGTTAATAAGTGCGTAAACTAATCTCCTTAAATTAACAACAGGTTTTTGCTATTATCACCTAAAAGATTAAACATCAAAGACAAAATTTCTTATAGAGAACATTGGGAACATACCTAAAAGGGTTGTAATAAATTCTTCTAGTGGTGTCGATCAAATTTAGAGGCACACATAGAGGAGAAACTATCTGACTTCTTTCATTTCCACCTAAATGTTCAAAATCACATTTCTCTCGTTGCACCATCCAGTATGCTGCACGACGCTGGTACGGTCGTAGCTCAGGAAGCAAGTCAGGAAGGTGATCCTCCAGCATTGGTGCCTCCCTGTTGTTAAAAATCAGTCAGGTGAGTCTGAATAGAGGCATACTCCTAAAAAGAAAACACATCAAGAAAGGTCAATTTTAACTTTCCACTAATACTCACTTTGATGGCTTAATTGCTTCATAAAAGCTGGAAACTTCAAACTTCACTTGTTTCCTGGATGCAGAGGAGTCATCATCGGCCTGAAGAGGTGCATCAACATCCATATCTCTCACAGCACTATATCCATATCTAGCTTCGGAAGTCATAACTTCAGGCCTCAGCCATGCCATAACATTAATCATACTTCTTTTCCACATCTGCCTTGTATTATCGATAAGGGACTCGCACTCATCAAATGCCTTTTTCACAATCTCGACTCGGGTAACTATGGATGGCATGCACTTCAAAAACTCGGTTCTCAGAACTGGCCTAACAGTCAAGTACTTCAAACTAGCCAAATGAACAAGACCTGTAACTCCTTCATCCGTCCCATCAATAGTTCCAGACGCCATCACAACATCCCCCTCCGATCCCTCTTCTGTGCATTTCATCACAAACTCCAGACATGTATTGCTCTCAGACAAAACCGGCCAATGCCCTAATTTCATACGACCAAGATGCTCATTCACATTACTCAACCTAAACCTCAAGAAGCACCTCGAATCCCTATGAAACTCCTCAGTCAGCTTATAGCCATAGAACTCTTCACGCACCCTCAAATTCAACAACACAATTTCCGAAACATCATAATGCTCCTCAGAAACCCAGCTTGACCTGTCAACTTCAACAAAATATGGTTCTTCAACTACGACCCTGTCATCTGCTCCTCGTGGTACATCACTATCTTTGTCTAATTCTGCTTCAGAAGACTGCCGTTCTAGTATTCCCCCCGTCCTATGAGGCCGAACTTGCTTCCTTCTACCCATCACTACAAAGAAAGATTACTATCACACCTACAAAATTCAAAAACTAACCAGAAATTACTATTTTAAACACAATAAACGGAATAAAATCAATCACCCCACAGTATGCAAGAACCAAAATTCAATTTTTAGCAACGAATTCTGGGAACTACACGCAATTTAGCTCTTTTGCAAAGGCAAGCGTTCCAGCAAATTCACAAACATTTTAATGCATACATGTGGAATAGTGTTGTGTGTGTGTGTGCGTGTTTGAGAGAGAGAGAGAGAGAGTTTCGCGCGAGTTAAAACCTAAGATGGTGTCTGTGTCAGTTTTGTACTTTCACCTGCTGCGGCGCAAACCGTGGCTATATCGGTCCCGAATATCTGATCCGAGAGGCGAGATGCATATTTTTTTTTTTTTTTTTTGGTTTGTTTGTTGGTAATTCTGAAGAATAAATTATGGCCCTGGGATTTGGTATACTCATATGAAGTCGTTTTATCGTTTTTAGCGACCTTTGAAGTTTAGATTTTGTCACATAATTTTGTTTAAAATGAATCAATTCTATATATCAATCTATAATATTAATGATAATCTAGTAGTGTGTACTGCATAATACATCGCATATTTAAATGGATGGTAGTGTAAAAAAGAGACGATTTACACTTCACGTCTTGAAAATATTTTAAATAATCACTTTGCACTCTTAGAAAAAAGAAATAGCAAAATATATTTTAGTTAGTTTTGACATTAATACATGCTCGTTATTTTTAAGCCAAAAAATTTATTAGAGTTGACTTATTGTAAGGACAAAATTGTCAACTTAAAAATAAAATATATTTTTTGCTCATAAGTCCAGCATCTAACATGAAAAGAGTAATAGACATCAAATCTTTCCAATATATTAGAGATATGACTTTTGTCTGTTGAAATTTATTCTTTTTATAACAATATGACAATTATTAAATTAGACCACTATTTTCAAAAATAAATATTTGGAGTTAAATACAAATGGAAAAGGTTCCTTGCTTAAAAAAATAGGTGAAAATAGGTAAGGAAAAAGACAACCAAAAGGAGCATAAGAAGTAGTAAATGAAGCAATATATTTTAACTTCATGTTAACGATCTCAAAAAAAATTCATCATTTGGCATTTTAATATAGATTAACTCAAATATTATTCACCATCTCTAAACAATTTTTTCTGAAAAAGTTATTTGAGACAATAAATTGCAAATACAATTTATTATTGTCATAACAAGGAGTCTAACAACCATATTTAGTAAATAAAGAACTTTAGGGTACTTCTCTCAATTTGTCATACAATTGCTCCAATTGCACGTGAATCTTTTGATTTATCTTTGAAATTTCCCCATTACTTGAAAAATAAAGAGTTTTAGTTGCAAAAAATCTCGGCCTTGCTTTGGAGATTGTTACTCCAGCTTTTCATTTGGTGAAAAGGTAAAATACCTCAAAAAATTTTTTTGCAAATCGTGTATGATTTTGGAGGGAAATTAATTAGTATTTTTTAAGCTGACAATTTTATCCTTACAATAAGTCAACTTCGATAGACTTTTTGATCCTGAAAATTATGAGGGTACATTAATGCCAAACTAAAAGTTTTCTAAGGTTCAATTTGTTATTTTTATTTTTTGAAAGTGCAAAGTGATTATTTAAAGTATTTTCTAGGGTGCAAAGTGCAAATCACCACTACAAAAATGACTGTAACAACAGTAGTTTAGTGACTAAGAGAAAAAAATAAATAAATTTAAGTGCATGCATGCTATCCATCAAATCAACCCAATGTATTACATTAGGTGCAAGATCTACAAGATCATATCTAATCTAATTCCATTTTTCCCTTATAAGTACAGGTAGTTTGCACTTTGCACCCAAAAAATGTGCGAAGTGAGTAATTTACCTCTTAAATGAGAAAATTATTACAATACATCCTGAAATTATGATAAATTTGGCTAATTACATTTTCTTCTAAATTTGGGCAAAAATGCTATTCAAATAAAAGATAAAAATATCATAGGGTAAAACATTACCTCCTTTATTGTCTGAAGGTGCAAAATGATTCATTAATCTATATTCATGGTATAAAGTGCAAATTATTATATATTTGAATTTTAAACGATTCATCCTAATTTTATTTTATTTTATTTTATTATTTTTTTTAGCTTTATAAAGAGTATAATGCTGGACAATTAGAAGAATAAATAATTATTTAAATTTAGGTTTAATTCAAGAAATACTTTCAAAATTCAATTTTAGAATCTTGCATAGAACTACATACATCTCTGAATACTGTAGTATGTTATATTTTGTTGAATTTTAGATAGTTATCCATTCAT
This sequence comes from Petrea volubilis, assembly GCA_026212405.1. NCBI lineage: Eukaryota > Viridiplantae > Streptophyta > Magnoliopsida > Lamiales > Verbenaceae > Petrea > Petrea volubilis. Next base: position 17,888,740 of record CM047883.1, read on the forward strand.
CACATTGTCTCATAGTTTCCACCAACATTATATTTGTATAAAGAATTAAAGTTGTATCAAGCATTTGACAGGAAAACAAATTAAGATAATACTTTTAACATTTATATGTGGATTAGTTTGCACTTCACACACTAAGAATAGACTAATAATATATTTTATACTTTGAAACAGTAAAAATAAATAATTATTTTTTATATATATAATTTTACCCTTCATTTGAATAATACTTTTGTCTAAAAATAGATGAAAGTGCAATCTGTTAAGCTTATATCAAAATTTAGAGTGTTATGTGCAATCTTTCTTATTTAAGAATGCAAAGTGCTTCATCTGTATATTTTCAAGTAGAATGTGCAAATTACATATATCTTTATTTTCATTCAAACAAATTAAATGAAGTGTTTTAAATTTGAGCAAATTCCACTTTTAGTGCATAAAATTAATATTAATTTCACTTTAGATTCTAAATATATCAATATATATTTTTCAGTCCCTAAAGTATTTTTGTAGTTGCATGTTGGTCCATCATTTTCTTTTTCTGGACAAATTGCCCGAGCTTCTCAAATTTTATAGACAATTTTGTCAAATTAAGTTTTGTTGTTCCACTTTAGTACCTAAATAACAACTTTTTTTGCACCTTATAAAATCACTTTAGGAACTAAAGAGCAACCAAAAAATCTAGTTTAATAAAATTTGTCATAGAATTCAACATGTGCAAGTCATACGTCATAAGTAACGATAAAAATGTCCATAATTATATGAAGAGTCAAGTTTATTTGTTTTAGTGACTGTTGGAGAAGTATGTTTGCCACTAAGATGGATTATACACATCATATACCTAATCGGTATATACACCATTGGATCGAACATGATTATGTCACAATTCCACCTTTTGACATCATCATGTTTAGATCTAACGACTAATACACTATTTTGGCATATATCGAAGTGGACAGCATATCATGTCCCTATTATGGATAGCATTAATCTAACTCCTTCTTTTCCTTAAAAAAAAACCTACAGTTCAAGATAAACTTTTATCTTCATTCAAATATATGAATAAATTGTTTTCAGTTTTAGCAGAAACTTTTTAGTTATATTCTATTCTATTTGATGTTGAGGATCTCAAAAAATTTTCAATAGTTTACTAGGAAAAATTGTTGAAAGTTAACTAATGGAAAATTTGGTGCAGAAATACAAACTTGACCAAGAAAGCAAAAATTATTTTATCATCTCCCTTTAAATCCAATATTTATAACACAATAAAAACCAAAAAAATCAATAATACAACCCTATTCTTGGGTGAACATATGCATATATAACAATCACCCTCTATAACTATACCATAACACAAGCTCACACCCATTTCAGCTGTAAAAAACATACATAGAAGACCAAATTTAAAAATAGAAGAAACAAAAACTGCGATTTGAACCGAGGGTGGTGACCAACTTCTGTTCTTGAGATCACCTGAGCACTTGGCTAGGTGATGAATATCCCATTAACTGATGAAGTGGAGAATTTGATGAAGTTGGCACCTCTTCAATCTCCGAGGTTGGTTTCTTCAACTTGGGCATTGTCGATGATGATCCGACCGATTCAACCGTTTTCAGCAAACTTCGATAGTTCTTGATCTCTGCAGGCTCCACCAACACAGACTTCATCTTTCTATCTTCCACCGGCTCACGAGAACCACCTGATGACATCTTCCTATTGTGAGGCAAAATAATTGAAGCCTCCCCTTCGGTAGAGCAGCTTCTGCAGAACGATAGCCCATAATCATCAGAACACGACACGGGATGGTCCAGATTTCTCCTGCCGGTAATGGCATCATTGCAGTCATCTGCCTCACTGGGAGGAGGGGCAGAAGCCTTAGGATTAGGAGCGTATGGAACAATGTGCGTCCCTTTGGTGACTGAGAACTTCAGAACCTTTCTACAGGCATTGCACATTAGCTGATGATATCTTTTCTTGAAGAGGAGAAAGTCTACAGGCAGCTGCAACAGCGCTGAACAATGGTAGCAAGCAACAAGTGGGGCCCCACCAGCCATGGGCCGGAGATGTCTCTTCGCCGTGTGGTACTTCTCTTTCAAATGCACCCGTTTTATCTCATCACGCCTTGTGTAGTGCTGGGGACTCGAGGAACTACTAGAGACACCACAGCAGTTGTGCTCAGATTGGGCCGCATGGCAACCACTTTTACGGTGCATGGTGTGTGAAGGCAAATGCGCTGAGTAGTGCCATTCTTGGGGATGACAGTGAGAGCACGAAAAGCTAACTTGGTGTCTGCAACGTGCAGACTCCCCTGAGAAAGCCATTCTGGAAATGTTGCTTCGTTCTGCATATATTTCCCTTTCTGGTGCTAAGTGATCATAGGGAAAAGTAGCAAACTCGCCATCCATGACTCCCTCAGTAAACCTTCTGTTGTGAATGACTTGGGGAAAGTGCATCCTACTGAGCTGATCTTTCAGCTCACCCATGGTTCTCAACAGGTTCATTTTTTCCAGTTCCGAGTACGAGGGCTTGTCTGATGACTTAAAACCTGGACGAGGTGGGAGCAAATAGTGGTGATAACCGGAAGGGCTTACAGTTCTGTGGCCAGCAAGGGGATTTCTTGAAGTTAATGGTAACCTAGAAACACCCCCTTGTCTGTACCTACTGGTTTCAGTAGGTTTCTCTTGGCTCCAGTTGTTGCTTTTAATTGCTTGGTGCGAGGAACTCATTGCCCTATAATTCATCTCTGTTTCATTGTTCACCACTGTATGCACATCACTGCTTTTTCTTGAGGAATGTGGAATACGTTCACAGATTTGATCATCGGCTCCATCATAAGAAGATTCACTACCATCATAAGCATAATAGCTAGATGTTGGATACCTAGACATGGATGGATGTTTAAGATTGAGCTCAGAGCTAAGTTTGGTGGCAGATGAACTTCCTGATGTGTCCACCGAGCTAACTCTTTCAAAATTACGGACGCCTTCCCTACCAAGATGTTCGTCATCAGGACATGTGAGATATAACGATACAAAGCTCTCATTCAAGCGGCTTAGAGAGGCAACAGTAGAATCACCAACACTTGCAAGCGTATTCTTTTTTGTGCTTGAGCTTCTAGCGATAGGAAGGGCTTCACCCCCATCATCCATTTCATTGATTTGTTCCCCTGATTGTATATTTGCATTGTCATGGGAAACAATCCCAGAAGATGTACTTAGTTCACCATGCTTTATTCCTCCATGACAATCTTCGTTCTTGTTTTCATCATTTTCTTTTGGAACCCTCACCTGATTTTCTTGCTCAGGCAAATTCTGAACTTCATCAACAAAATTTTCAACTTCTCGATGCAAGTCACTCTCGTTGTGTTGTTCCACATGTTCGCTGGCTTCTGATGTATTATAATACTCTTCAGCCTCATGTGTCAACTCACCCGAACTAGGGAACTCATTGGAGAAGCTTCTGCCTCTGGTCCATTCCCCATTGTCATCATCATGAAACGTGCTGTAATACCTTTCGGAACTCTGGCTTAAAGGGTTTTTGTGTACCCAAGATTCTTCAACTTGTGCTGGTAAATCTTGAGGACAGGTGAGCTCAGGACAGCTAGAAAGTTCCGTACTGCAGTCCCCATGTTCATCGTGAAATCTTAAGATGTCTTTATCCGGCGAAGATTCCATCTTAGGTGGACTGCCCAAATCATGATCTGAGGTTCTGACTTCCTTCTCTTCTAAAACATTATCCTGTTGGCTATTTGCAACAGTGTCTGTTTCTTGAGAGGATAATTCTGGGTGGATGCTCTCCATTTTCCGGTTTTTAGCTGTACACAGACAAGTCACAGAAAGAATGTAAGAAAACAAGAATATGGTGATATCATGTAAAGATAAACAGTAGGAGTCGAAAAGCCTGTAACCTTGGAGAACAGTGCCACATCCCCCGCATTCGTACAGAGGAACCCCTGGGAACTCTGGTAGAACCTGTCTGCAAATGGGGCATCTAACTAGTCGAACTTTCGTGCTCGCTTGAGTAGTCATGTTTCACTTGTTGCTTAATGTCTCCAATCAAACTGCGATAGTGCCCAAATAATCACCAAGTTCTGGTAGAAACCACACACATATTAATACATATTTGAAGGCTGTGCAATTGAACCAGAGCTATGCCAACACAATATATATAGAAAAGAGGCAGCCAGGCAGGTGAGGCTGCACAGTAACTTTTTGCAACACACACACACACACACACACACACACTAAAAGAAACATCTGCAAGTAACTTCAGCTTCAGGATTATATAGCAGTAACACAACAGAAATTATTGCTCATTTCTTTATACACTGTTGGGCACTATCAAGATCACCAGAACAAATGACATCGTTTTTCAGAAGAAACTAGATGAGCTAGAAAGCAAGGGACGGGATGGAAAGAATGTCTAAACATGAGGCAGATGACATAACTACAGGACTACAATAGTAAGTAGGAACTAGAAAAATTGGTAAACAATATATATCAAAATCTTCCTAATCTTTGATGACTTAGAAATTAAGGTAATAAACTAAATCTCCAAAGTTCTGTGAGAAAGACGAGACCAAGTCACAAGTTCAACATATCACAACCATTTAACTTTCTCCAATTCCCAATCCCAGAATGACCAAGCACACCGAATTTAGTAGCAACACGAAGACGCAAATAAGTGGCTATAGCTCAAGTGCTCATGAACCAACAATCGATGAAAAGAAAATATGATGGAATTTGCCAACTTCTCTTAGACAAATTCCGAAGGTAATGATTCAAATGATAATGATTTAAAAACTCAACCACAATCTTTTTTTTAACACAATCAAAGATCTTACCTATTAAGGTCACAGATTTCAGAATAGAACATCTAGCCTGTCCCCTATCCTTCATATAGTGAAAATAAAGTAGAACCAAGAAAAGAATTTGCAGTAAAATTGAAGTAGAAAAATAACAAAACCAACACAAACCAATATCAGAGACACAGCTAAAACTAGATTACAAAAGTAGAACTTGAGAAAAATCTTGAAATTGGGTTCACTCCAGCTAAATTCTGGTCAAGAACTCACCATTTTTGGCATATAAACCAAAATTAGAACAACCCCAAAAAATCCGAAGGCATGTATCACTAAAACAAGCCAAAAGACAGAAAGATTTTAAGCTCTAAAATGGTATGAAAATGGGTAACAGCCACTAGCCCAGAAAAAGAAAAAATTCTAACTTTTTAAAAGATTCAACGAGAACCCATTTCAGCATAAAAAGATCCCATTAAACTGCAACTCACTGATCATTAATTTATTCGTTGGAATTCAAAAGCCATACCTTATTTTTCTGAATTCTAGCAGTACATATCAATAACGGTCAGAAAAGGCTTTAGAAATCCATGTAGAGCCAAACACATAACGAAGAATATGAATATATGATAAATTGTAAAAGGGAAGAGCAAGAAAGTAATTGTATGTGCTGTATAAAAGCAAGAAAAAAACGTCAAAGTTGGGGAACAAACGAACCTAGTAAGATATGGGGTCATAAAAAACTAATGTGGAAAATCTTTTCTTTAACGCCAAGTACTTCTGATTTTCTTTTCCACCATTCTAGCTTCTTCTCTTTCCTGGTATTTTACAAGCCTCTCTCTCTCTCTCTCTCTCTCTCTCTGTGGAAAACGATTATGGCTGCCGTGTTTAAGAAGCTTGCCATTCCCAAAAGTCGAAATCGGGAGTCATTATCATGTGACTCTCTCTTCTCTCTCTCTCTCTGACACACAGACAGCACACACTAGTCTTAATTGTGAACAAAAAGAGAAGCAGTGCTGACGGCTACCAAACGCACATTGGCACGACCTTTGTTTTCTAGACATTTACCAAGTCAACAATTATCAAAAAGAAAAAAAATTTACCAAGTCAACTCTTCTTTTAAGATATTTAGTTTCTATAATTTTTTCAAAAAAAAAAATCTGTTAAATGGTTTAAGAATATTGATTCTCAGTTACTGTTTTAAAAGTCATAATAATAATATGAAAACATACAAAACAAAAATCACTTTATCATTTATAACTGAAATGTTATTTATAATTTTTTTTCTTTATGTGCAAATATAGTATATTTGGACAATTACAGCTAGGGAAGCTACTATTTTTACTTGTAAAAAAAGAAAAATGAAAATTTTCCTTTAAATAGATTAAACAAGGATTTATTATCTTTCTAAAAATAGACTCGCAATGCATAAACTCCACAATAGGTCAATCATGATGTTTTGTTTTTCTTTTTTTTTCCCCTTTCTTTTGCAATTTCGATCTTCCGTAAAACTTTTGTGTAACATCTTTTGTTGCACTCACCAATACACAATACGTATATTGAAGAATAATTGAGGTTAGAAAAGAGGTTCTATAACTTTTTCTTATCATAATTTTTTCTATATCCTTATCTCGACATCCTCTCCAATACACGTGAAATATGTATTAGTAAGTATAATAAAAAATATTACAGGAAAGTATTGTGAAAAATCTGAATTGGTTGGTTTGTTGGGGGGCAGTACGAAGCCGTAATGGCAATCTCCTCTCCCCTTGCTAAGCAATGTATGGAATTTCATGTTCGCGTATTTCAAATATCTGAACAATTAATACTACCAATCTCATTAATGCAGCACCATCGAGAATCAAATAAAGTTCATAAAATTAAAATTTGATCTAAACTTAAATCGAAAAACGTGCAATTAAAAAATACTTATGACAAATGCATAAATCAAATCCGGTTCCGAATCATCAACTTATCAAACTATTTAAAAGTAATTTTGAAACCACCCCACCATTATCCCTCATGTTGTCATTTCGACCACGTTTACTCTAAGAAATTCGTAACGCATGCACCATCAAAACCAGAACGTAGTCTTTTTTTTCTTTTTTCTTTTTTTTTTTTTTTTTTTATATTTTATGATGATTAAACCCAAAAGTAGGATAAGCAGAGTACAAACTACGTTGTCTATCTGTTGACATTATTATTTTCCCAAACCATATTCATACCAGAAACAACATCATCATTGTAACTTCACATAAATTCTTGCAACCAAACGTGGAATTGAAAATATCCAATTTTGTCTAGCTCATGTACCCATAATCATAATCGTCACCGGTTTCAATGTAAGCATGTTGAGAATTCCAATAAGAATGGGGACAAACATTTTATATTCACTCTTACATCTCAAGGTTTTGTTTGTTACTTATAATAATAATAATAATAATAATAATAATAATAATAATAATAATAATAATAATAAGCAAATGAATTGAAAAGAAGAAAAATGAATATTTCATTAGACAATGAGGGAAAACAAAGCAAGTTTTCTCACATTTTTTTTAATTAAGTTTTTTTTAATCATACTTTATTCTTTCTCAATTTTTCTAATTTTCTATAATGTTTTTTTTTAATAATCAAACAATCGAAATTATTATTCCAACGTTTTTTTTTCTTCACCAAATTCATGTACCAAAAAAGTAAAATTAAACATTATTACACAGCTAAGAGAACATGTAGAGGATCCCATAGATTGTCTCAAGATATTAAATTAATTTGTAAGAATTATTAGAATTTTATTTTAATAAAGCAACACACATGATACTTATCAAAAGTTCATTTAATTTTTTTAGTAGTTATTTTGGTAATATTTAGATATTGCTCTCCCAATTCCGGAGAATGGAGCATTAAAGGTTACTCCTCCTCCCAACAACTGCAATTTTTTTTACTAATACCATCACAAATTAAACAACAATTATTTATCTTCAAAATGTTAATTTTTAAAGCAAACATTGAACATCACAATCAACAAGGTCTCATAATATATATGATGAAACTTAGAAAAATATAATAGGTCCATCTCATATGGAAAAATATATATACATATATATATATATGCCTTTATTAAATCTTAGATACCATACACCCTAGTACAATTAATATACAAAAGTGGGTGCAAACTGAAATAATTTAAAAATGTCGCCGACTAGGAAAACGTCAACGGCGTCAAAAACTCGGCGTATAGTGACTGGCATTGACCGGGGGCCCCACATTAGCGGGGTGTAATCCACGTGTCCGTTTCTGGTGCATGGAGCACAATATGACGGCTCGGGCCACAGAGATTACTGCGCCAGCCGACCACGCCGGGGAGCTGGTGAGTTGTGGCTAGTGATAGAAGGTCCAACCAATCGTAACGCGAAATGTGGCAGAAGAACTAAAAAGTCACGGTGACGTTGACGGTGACCTGTACTTAGCAATCATTGAATTGATGAGTTATTTTCAATTTTCTTGATGAAAAGTCCCCGGCCAAACTAACAAGAATTGGGAATTTAGAAGCATTACAAAATACTATTATCTCCGTTTTATATTATTATTAGTATCAAATTTTTGTTTTAAAATACGTGTTGTTTTATAAAAAATAATACTTTCTTTATCCCATAATATTAATCGTATTAGAAATTTTTTTTGTCCTATAATATTTGTCACTTTGAAGATTTCAAGAGACATTAATTTTTTTTCCCCAAAATTTACCCTCAAAAATGAAATTTGATGAGGCATTAGAATGGTAATTTTGTCAAATTATTTTAAATTTAGCTAAAAAAAGGTTATTTATTAATGTAATTGATTTGTGTGAAAAAAATCTAGTACGACTAATAATATGAGACAGAGGGAGTAGAGTATTTAATATATATTTTTGTCAATTTTATCCTCAAATTGCATATTAATTACACAACATCCTAATTATTAACATCAACATTTAAGAAGGGCAAAACAGTTGAGTAGAGTACAGGAATTTCAACTATTAAATTTTTTCTTAATACGTGCGACAGAACCTTAAGTGACTATTATTATGAAATAGAGACTACTCAGTATATTGATAATAAATATGAGAGTACTAAAATGATATATTTTAATATCTCTTTGTATTATCTAATATTCCTCCAATTCCAATTTATTAGTCTTTTTAGGGAGTCTTTTTTTGTCCCACTATATTTATAATTTTGAGGAGTTTAAGAGAGCATTTATTTTTATTTTTCAAATTTACCCTTATTCTTTTCAACTAAAACTCATTAAGTATCTTGACATAAATTTCCTAAAAGAAAGGCGTTTTAGTCAAATTATTGTAAATTTAACCGAAAAAAAGAAACATTAATTAACTTAATTGATTTGTAAGCGAAAATCTTAAACAACTACTAATTGCAAATGGAGGGAACATTATTTAAACAAATTGGAAAGTTTTCAAAAATAATTATTCTTTTGGTACAAAAAATGTAGAAATTACTACGATAATGTCGGGACTTAAACCATGGAGGGTGAGAAAAAGTTCTTCAATGTATCAACATTAAACAAACTTATCATTTTAACAAATAAAAATAAAAAATAAAAAAAAAATATTTTTTTGGTCAGGAAATAAAAAAATATTTAATTTTGAATATATAACATAAATTATATTTTAAAATATTTGAAGGAAGGGGGGACGGGACAACCACCCTCTGAACTGCATCCCTGCAAGTTATGTATATTTTAACTAAAATTTAAATATTATTCAACTAAAATAATAAATTGTATTTTATATATTTTATAATAATAATCGAAATTCGACCCCGACAAGAAACTTTGGGATGGCCCAAGTATGATGATATTTGTCCGTGGTTCTCTTCTAGAAGATTATGCCCTGTCTGTTGTGGCCTGTGGGAAAAGAATATTTGAACATTTGACATTCAAAACACGCCCCCATGACTTTGTCTGAGATTGTTACTAAGCGGGTCCATCGAATTTAGAATTCGATTCGTGAAGAATCTCAAATCTCGCAGTTGAAAAAGTCAACATGAAAGTTTTTTTCAGGATACAACAGGTGCATAGACTGTTAATATGTTTACATGTCTTGATGCTATAAATAGTTATATACTAATATTTAACGAGCTACGGTTGAGGTTAAGTTCGATCAAAATGAAGATTGTCCATATAACTTCCGGTAAAGTCTTTATGAGTATTTAACAGCCTTCTGAATTTAAATTGAGGCTCAAAATCAAATGAACTTTTCCAAAATCGGTTTGAAGATGCTACATACACGCACGAGATAGAGTTTCGGGTGAGGAGACGCTGGGAATTGACCCAACATAGATATTTTGATACTTAAGTTAGGTTTAAACTCAATATATATGAGGAAAACTTGAAAATTCAAATGAAAGTAATTTAAAGATAAAATTTCTTGTGCGTGTTATCCTTTGCAAATGTGAATTTTGGCGTATTTATAGTGATGGGATTAGTGAAAATACCAAATGGCACAATCTCATTGTCTTGTTGACCTAACTTAAATGAATAAAATTGATTGAACCCTATAAAGGACTTTAAGTTTTTTATTTTAATGATATTCGATTTTTATATGTAAACCTCGAGCTTACTTCATATATTTGACTCATATCAAATACCTTTAATTCCCACATTTTATAGGCTTGGGAGTGGGATTAATTAAGCAAGAAAATTCAACTTGCATACGTGACAAAGAAGTATTAATTAATGGTCATTAGTGAACAATAAAAGAAAGAAAATTGTGGCTTCATCCTCATCCATCTTAACGAGACCAAGACTCTCGATTTAATTACTTCTAAGAAGCTTCTAATGGGGCTTGACTTTAACCACTTTTGATGAAGACAAGAAAGACTCAGATAAATGGCTCTGCTATTCGAAAACTTGGAATTTGTTAATATATTTATGGACCTATTGACTCAACCTTGGAGAGACTCTCTCTCTCTCTCTCTCTCTCTCTCACACACACACACACACACGCACACACACACGATTAGCAAAACAATTGTAAGCTTTACAAAATATTTAAATCTTCAATATAATATTTTCATGAATCTAGCCAAACACTTTCCCATAACTATTTCGCTAATCCAAAAATAATGAAAATAAGCACCATGAGGTTATACCAAAACCCAAACCCAAAAAAAAAAAAAAAAGGAATAATTACTGAAATACCCCTAAAATTTGCCACAGTTATAAAAGCCCCTTTTATTTATTGAAATTACGATTATCCATTCATACTAATAGATAGAAGGGCTTTTTGTATCATTTGTAATACGAAAGCAAATTTTAAGGAAAGTAATTGTATTTCAATAGATATAAAATTGTAATTGTAAAGCTTGTTATCTTCCCCCCCCCCCCCACCCCCCGGCCAACAACCACCACAAAAAAAAAAAAAGCAAAAAATCAACTTTTATCTAGAATATATAAAATTTCAAGCATGTTACTATGCGTTGATTATTGTAAACAATCCATTAGACTACCTAATTATCTGATAGGTTTTAAAAATAAATGATAACCAAATTATCTCTTAATTAATTATAGTATTTATACTTTAATCCTTTCATAGGCATGCAATTCATTTTCATATACTCAATCAATCCCTAATCTTTGTTGATGAAGTTTGACTCAATTGGCGAACCTAAAATTCTAAAATTATGAAGTTATGGATTCAATTTATAATCAACTCGTGTGATTTTATATTTCTACTTTTATAATAGTTCTTATTTTATCCCATAATAATTTGGTTATTTTAATAATTGTAATTTATTAATAATCATAGTAGTTGTCGATTATGATTGATATCTGATGATAATTGATATTCAACAATAAGAATTTTTTTTTTTTTTTTTTTATGGTTGAGAAATCTTGTTAGTTAAATGAGTTAGAACTCAGAAGTCAAGCTTCCAAGGGATATTTTATCATGGTCAAAGTCAATCATTTTGACAAATAGTCATAACTACATTATAAGTCAAACATTTAAGGGTTCATAGTAGTGGCAACTAGCTACTATTGTACTTTGAACAAATAAACCATATTGGCAATGGTGGACATTTGACAGCGCCACCAGCAAAATATCATTATTGTATACATAATTGTGATAAATTTGGAGAAGATGCAATGTATGTTGGTCCGTTTCAAGTTTTGTCCTTCATTTTGTCAAATTTCGATTTGGTCTTATATATTTAAATATGCAAATTACTTCTACACTTTTTAAAATATAATATAATTATAAATTAATCTCTATTATTTTAAAAATTACAAATATCTCATCAAGATATAAAATCTTTTTGTAAACATTAAAAGAAATATAAAAAAAAAAATCTAACCATAAGAGTCAAACTGACCACCAAAAGATATGTTTTATCAAGCATGATAAAATCCTTCAATCATTTTTTTTTGTTCACCAACTTTCACGAAATAATTTCGTATTATACTACTACAACCACCATTAGAGACTATCATTTATAATTCGATACCACCACTACTTTATTGTTTAAATTAATTTCACATAAAGCTTCTGTATTTTTAACTTATCAAAACCATACCAATCCATCTCAAGACCACACTGAAAAAACAAAAATAAAGCTCGCAATCATGTCTCACCTTGATGAATAATGAATTGTATTAAATTGATGTACAACATATGAGGTATTTGTAATTTTTAAAAGTACAAGGATTAATTTGTAATTATATTATATATCCAGGGGTGTAAATGTAATTTGACCTATTTGAATAATAAAATTTGACAAGATCTATATTATTATATAAAAAAAAACAGCATCATTTAGTAACTATATTTGATCCGACATTCTTGTTTGTCTGTTTATTTTTCTTTCTCTCTCTATCCCTTTTTCTTTTTTAAATTTTCTCACTCTTCTCTTTTCTTTCTCGTTCTTTTTTACTTCTCTCTCCCTCTCTCTCTCTCTCTCTCTCATCTCCCACTACTCTTCAATATAAAGTCCTTTTACTTTCTTTGTAATTATTTGTCTTAATTTTTTATTGTAGATTATTTTATTTTTATTTAATACTAATTTTATGAATTTATTAAAATAGTTAAAAATGTTTTGATAATATAAATACTACCAAAATTTTAATATTACTAGCAAAGTTTTAGTATGTCATTAATTATATTATTTTTTTTATTATGCACATGCATCGAGTGTGCCAATATTACTAGTAAAAGATATGACCGCATGTGGGGTTAAATATACTACACATTTGACAAATTTACATTATAAATTTTACTACAAAAGAGGCTTACTACTATAACTAATAAACACACAAAATTAAAGGCACACTATTTCCGAGATGCGGCAAAGGCTCTCAAAGGCAACGTATATCATGCTTTACAAAATTATACTACATGTTGAACATTCAATTCAATAAACATGCTTCTTTTTTTGTATGGTACATTGTTGAACACTGCTTTGTCCCCGTGGCAAACTGAGATCAACTCCTGATTTCGAATGAGCATAAATATAAAAGAACCAGAAAATGATGTTCAAAAATTTCTCATTTCTTGTATATTGACAATATAAAAACCTTTTTGAACATCTCTTCTTGAGATTGTAAGAATTAATGAAGCAAAAAAATCTTACAAACAAATGGAAACGCTAATATGTTGGCCAAGTAGCAGGCCAGAAATTCCTGACATGGTAAAACCATAATATATGCTGGTTCTGTTTCTTTTTTAAGGGTCATGCAATTAGCACAAGAGAAAGCAGAGTGAACTCAATTCATGGACCTTTTCGTATTTGACTCAGCAATGGCCATAGTTTTCTCCTGAAGCTCCACCTTGTTCGCGCCTACGAGCTTGTCGAGATGTCGTCCGTTTCTCAGGAAGAAGAAAGATGGAGTTGCTTTGATGTCCCATGAAGTGGAAAATTCCTGCACCACAAAAATTACAAAAAGATTTTCATATATCCGGATGTTCCGTTGTTTCTTGTTCCGCTATGATTAATGTTTTATCACAAGGAAACGGAGATGGAGCCAGGGGAAGGGTGGTCAATCCTTCCCTAAAGATATCTAGTTATGTTTTAACCAGTGGCAGAGTCGAGACCCTAGGGTCAGGGGATGCATTTACCAACTAGGGATCACAAGTAACAAATAATTAAACATAAAAAATTAGGGAGTGCATGGAATTGAATAGTCTAAAGGAAAATTAGAATGATTACTCAAATTTAAGTATTTAACTACATATACATGGCATAATTTTAGCACCCCATGAATTATATGGAACTCCGTAACTGGTTTTAAGGTATTTTTGGTTCGGTCCTTACAAGAAAAGATCACAAAGACAGTTGTAAACCTAGGGGGGATTGGCAGGGCTTCTGCTTTTTTATAGTGCTTAATTTACAAATTTCGGAGTAAACAGTCAGCCTTAAAAGTTGGAAGTATTTGACAACAGAAACTATTCTTAGAAGATATATATATATATATATATATATAGAGAGAGAGAGAGAGAGAGAGAGAGAGAGAGCTAAAAGTTGAGTTTGGTAGCCGGCATTACAAAACACTCTTCAAACTCCTAAAAAACGAAAGTGAAAAGCTCGAAGTCACTTATTTAAAGGTTTTGGAAAAACAACATTCACTATATTCTAGTAATTTTCAATCGTGTTTTCACCTAGGTTGTCCAAGTTTTGAATGAAAGTGAGAACTTACAGTCAACTCATCAACATCAACTGTTAGAAACAATAAGGCGGGATATTTATCAGCAAGTTCGCGATAAGTCGGCGCAATCTGTCTACAGGGATTGCACCAAGATGCACTGAAATTCACCACCACCTGTTGGTAAAGCCACAGCGATCAAAATTACAGAACATAAGAATGAAAAAGCATTTCAAAATAGTTTAAAAATAAATAAATAAAATTAACTAGAAGTTGGCAAGATAAACTTACAACTTTGCCAGCCATATTTGCTTCTGATATCTCTCTCTCCCACGACTCTGTTGTAGTTATAAGACGAACGTTTCCACCCGCGAGCTCTGGCGCAATATCATTGCCATTACTTCTTCCTGTGCTTGTCTGCAAGAAATAATCAACACTAAGTTCTTAATTTACACAATTATGAAGACAAAAGGAACTCTTAACGGGCATAATGATGTTTGGCTCAATTCTTGGAACCAATATAGATTTCAACTAAATTAAGTGTTTGCTTCAACTTTGTTATTTACTTGCAAAGATAACCGTATAGTCCAATTTTCTTAAGCTTAGGAATGTGAAATTTTATTTTCTGAGATCATTACACCGACATCTGTGAAATAGAACAATTTAATAAAGAAATTTATATATTCCTTCCTGCACAGCAAAGGAATCATTTGCACAAACAACTAAAAATACATAAGATGATGATTAAAAATTTCTAAGATAATAATTTTCCAATACAATCTAAATATTAGTTACCTTAGCCCAGCACTGTCCCATTGACTACTCACAGCCAAACCCTGACGAAAGGACCGCAGCAGTGACCTATAACCCCAAGTCCTTTATTAGCATTGCCTTACATAAGATGCAAGAAAAAAAAAAACAACACAAAATCGCCTGTCGTAAGGAATTTATCCATATATGCTCATAACACCATATATGTCCAGAAACACATAGCAGCCTTAGTAATTTTCTTAGTATGACCCCATCACTGACTGTTAACAAATGCAATAAACTTAACAGCTCGCAAAATGAGTAAGGCTCTTCAGTAAGTATGAAAATCACAAAAAGGAGGCATATCCAGTTAAAAAAAAGTAGCAATATCCGTGCCATTAATTTATCACTCTTTTGCCTAAAACTTTCATACAGTGAAATAGCGTAATAGAACAAATTCATTTTAAACCTCCAACTGCACCAGGATAGATTATAATAGGGATAAAAATACTTTGCCCTTCCACCTATAACCATATCTACACTTCATTAAGTATGTCATTTTTTGTTACACATACCATAGAAACTTTACAGGATCTACACTTTGTCCTCAAAGCAATTTTCCGGCCAAAAGAGTTGCCAGAAAGTAATTGGCAGCAGAAATATGGTGGTTCTATAAAGGATAAATTGACCGCCGAGGAACTGTTACATTTTGAAACTGATTTAGGGATTTCGCCCGAGATGAGTCTATTGGCGGAGTGCATGAGTCCTTCCAGCAACAATGGTCCGGTGGTCGGACTACCTCTTTTGGTCGGAAAGTGGCTTTCGGGGGCATGGTGCAAATACTATGTAGTTTTTATGGTAAATATAACAAAATATAATTTAGTAATCAAAGTGTAGAAGCGACCATGGTTCGGAGGTAAAGTGTTTTGATCCCTTTCTAATAAATTGGTCTCAAATTATAGGTTTATTTCCCTTGTAGACAATGTGTAATCTTTTTCCAAGCTATTGTTGATCAAGCAAAGCATCAGTTTTTTTAATTATAATCTTTTGATTAACCATTAACAAAAAAAAAAAAAAAATTCTTTATAGAGAAGGAGGCTAGCTGTAATGTATCATCAATGGGCATACAAGAAACAACTAAAGAATCATATACTATCAGATGAATATCAATATTTATGAACGGACCCGTTAAATTAACATCAAATTTAAGCCCTAATCCTTAAGCTTTCATCAAAATTCATGAGGGAAAAGAATTAATTTGACTACGAAGTTATCTATCTCAGATTCATACATTAAGTTTTCAGAAGAAAAAAAATCATACTTTTAGGGCAATTAAAAAGAAAAGTTACCTTAGGATTTTGCGAAGACGAATCAAGGCTCTGATAGAACAACATTAAATCAAACAGAGGTGGTGATTAAAAGATGGTGGCCCAGATGGAAAATTTTGCAGAGAATTGAAGAAAATGGAAAAATATTGAGATTTTGTTTCTAAATAAATTTTGAAGAGATTAATATGATAGCTGAAATTTGAAAGTATTTAACCAAAATTTCCTAAATTAGGAGGGAATTAATTAATTAATTAATAATGGCAGTGGAGACGATAAACATTGTAATAAATATGTCTGGTAGAAAAGCCTCAAGAGATTTGTTTTATTTTTCTATTTCAGTCGAATATTTCGAGATGAGTTTCGTATGACAAGTTAAAAATATAAAAATTATTTATTAAATCAATTTAATAAAAACAATAATGTCGGATTGTAGATGACAACACACAATGATAATTATAATAGTATAAAATGAAATACTTCTCGAAAATTGGTATAATCACAAAATTAATAGAGGAATTTTGTCAGGTTTATGAAGTGCATCTTTTGGTAGTTTGAGTAACTACTGTGGATATAAGAAAATCATCTTTTGGCCATCTCTGTTAACGTATACGAGGAGATTCTAAATTTCGAAAGAATATTTATAATCTTTAAAATAATAGGAATTATTTTGTAATTATACTATATCTCAAAAATTGTAAGTGTAATTTGCCCTAAAAGTTAAATAAAAAACTTGATTCGTACTAAACTTCCCCAATATCATCATTTTTGTTTCATTTTCATTTTCTTTTTTATCTCAAATCAAATTTGTTCGAACCAAATCTAATTTCGTAAAAATGCTTTACACTTATCCTATCTATATATATAATTCATAAACTTTGAGCTTATACAAGTAAGCTTATAGGTGGATAGTCACATTTAATTTTATCTTGCTATATATGAAATTCAAATACTTTTTTATATGAATTTAAATAAGTATATTTGTGTTTCATGTTTATCCAAAAATAACCCAACAATTATCAAGTATTCAATTAATTCAAATAAAATAACAAAATTAATATCTTATTTTCAATATTTATCATTTACTTTAATAATAATTAAAATTTTTGATTCTACATAAATTTTTAAAAATTTCATTGCCTAAGTTATACCTAAATTAATATTGAGATCAAATATATTCTATCATTATAAACTTTTTAAAAATATTTATCGATTGATTTAAGTTATAAAAAAGTTAATTTATTTTTATTAAATTATTTATTATAATAAAAATTTATGAAAATATATACACAAAGGTATATGTTTACTGTGCTTTGGCAGGGGACTAAATACTAATTTTAGTTGTAGTGACCAGTCAATGATAGAATTGTAATAGCATTGAAAAGAAGAAGAAGAAGAAGAAGAAAAAAGAAAAAAACTTTAAAATAAAGTCACATAAATATTTTTGAAAAAAAAATAATTTATCAAGATGAGAAACAAAATGTATGATTACAATTCAGAAGCAAACAATTCCAATTAACATTAGGGGAAATTCCTATGATGAAAAAAATATACTCCATTACATTTTTATGAAAAAACTAGATTAAAATGCTCATTAATCTTGAAGAAGAAAATTATACTAACTTGATGGCCTTGAAAGCAAATCAAATTACATATCATCTTTAAATTCATCCAAGAGCCAGAACAAGTGTCAAATTGCATATAACAACTCAAAAGATATCCATTCATGGTGTATGCACATCTGAGTCCTTAGACCTATTATCCTCAGAAGACAATCTATTCTCCACTTCAGGATGTCTAATTCCCTCAATCATTCTAACAACTTCATCCATACCAGGCCTCATTTCAGCCATCTTCACTACACAGGACAGAGCAATCTGGAGCATCTGAACCAGCTCCTCCTCTACGTTCTGATACTCCGCGAGCTCCACGTCGAACACCTCAGCTGTCCATTCCTCCCGGACGACGGACTGGACCCACCTCGGCAGATCGATGACGTGATCATAACAGCCCGAATACGGGACCGGAGATTTTCCTGTGAGCATCTCAAGCAAGAGCACGCCGAAGCTGTACACATCGGATTTTTGCGTGATTTTTCGGGTCTCGATGACTTCAGGAGCTTGATAACCGGGGAGTCGGTGTTTGACATTCGTGTGCTGAAGCATTAGAGGGGTTAAGCCGAAATCGGAAATGCAGCCATCAAGGCCTGCTCTGAGGAGTATGTTTGAGGCCTTGATGTTTCCATGAGTGAAATTAGCGCCACCTTCTAAGTGGATGTGGGCTATTCCTCTTGCTGCTCCGAGTGAAATGCTGAGCCTTGAGTCCCAATCTAGCGGGGTTCTTCTTGAGCCTCTGTTCCCTGTTATGGAGTAAACAAGAAGAATGAAAGCAACAAGGCTAATTATTACCAGGCGATCGATTAACGAGGCAGAAAAGTTACGTAATATTACATAAACCTCCCCTCAGGTGCAAATAGGACCGACAAGGCCAATTATTGCCCCATTGTAGATCAACAAGGATAAAAAGTCGAAATAATTACAATGCCCTCCTCCGTAGCTATGTAAAATTACACAAATCTCCCTTCGTTGTTTCATAATTACAGATATATCCATTATAACTTATCCACCTCGCAGTGTCCCCCTTATACATAGTTGCAATCGTTAATGAAATTTTAACAAACCTTCCAACTTGCTCTCGAGCGAACGATAGTGTTATCCAAGTTTCTTAATAAGTTTGGTCAATTTTGATCAACGTTTTTCTGTTAAGAAAATGATACTTGTTATTTATTCAAGAAGAGAAATTAGTGTAATTACGTGTAATCGGAGGGGAGGACATTGTAGCTCACCAGAGAACTAATATGCGGAGAGGTGACTACAAATATGATCAAAATTTTCTAGTTCCGAGTATTCTTGCAGAAAGTGACAAGAAAGCGTACCGTGCAAGGCTGCAGACAAGCTGCCGGCAGGCATGTATTCAGAAACGAGAAGCTTCTCATCCTTGGAACAGTAATATGCAAGAAGGGGCACAACATTTGGATGGTGGCCGAGTCTACTTACAAGCTCCATGTACTCATCAAATTCCTTTTTTCCAATGCCGACTTCTCTCAGTCTCTTCACAGCAACCGTTGTTACTTCATCTAAAATTGCTTTGTAAGTTGTACCGTAACTCCCCTTTCCGAGAACTTCTGCCGATGCCCTCAGCAAGTCCTCGAGATCAAAGCTGAACGAACACCCTTCAAACACCATTAGCTTGTTTCTCTCTGATCCTTGCACCCCACTTCCGAAATCCTCAGACTTCAAATTTTTGTCATTCTTTCCACCATCATAGGCCTTAACTTTGATCACACTGGTGAAACCATCATCTTTCTTCTTCAGACAACAGAACACATATGTGGAAACTAGAAGAATCAGAAATGAAGCACCGCCAACAGATATAGCAATTATAGGTCCCGAATTAAGTTTTCTTGAGTTAGAAGGGCTATGTCTTCCAGAAGTTTCCGGAGAAGAGATTTGAGTGCAATAAGCCAGAGGAGGCCCGCACAAACCAGGGTTCCCTATGAATGAAGAAACCGGGAACTTCTGAAGGTTCTCAGGAATTGAACCATTAAGTAAGTTATAGCTCAAATTGAAAAGCTGAAGAGTTGGCATATCAAGAATTGGGACGCTTCCAGTGATCGAGTTGAACTGAAGGTTTAACACAGATAGTCTCTTTAAATTCACAACCGAAAATGGAATATAACCCGTCAAAGAGTTGAAGGACAGGTCGATTACACTGAGACGAGGCGAGAGGGACGTAGGAATACTACCTGAGAAGTTATTATGCTGAAGGAAGACATATCGAAGGGTAGGAATGGAAAGTAAATCAGAAGGAAGATTTCCATGGAGATAGTTGGATCTTAGACTGAGGACTTTAAGGGCATCTAGTTTTCCGATGGTGTTAGCCGGGATAGAGCCATAGAGCCCCCTACCTGGAAGATGAACCCCACGAACTCGAGTTCCATCTTTCATGCAATTAATGCCAATCCAAGAAGTACAGATTGGATTAGCAGTATCCCAGTTGAGTTTTCGGACGTGTGGGACAGCAGCAGCGAATTCAAGTAGAGCATTTGCATCTGAGTTGAGATCAGAGCTGATCAATGGAAAATTTGCTAGTAGAAGATAAAGATAGATCAATGCAGCCAATTGCAACAGGAGTTTCATTTGAAGTATTTGAAGAAGCTCCTGCTAAGAGAATTAAATTCATTACAAACAAAAAATGTAAGTATTCGAATGGAGAAAAGAAGAAGAACAAGAACTAAGAGCAGTACCCTTATGATGAATGAGAAAAATTTTACAATTTGTTTTTACTTGTCACCAGAAGCACAACAATACAAGTGCAAACTAAGTTTAAAAGTAGAGAAGAGAAAAACATAATTGAGCCAAGAATTCCAAAATTGTCAACTTCAACAAGACTTTGAATTTTGTGCTATGTCTATGGTGATCGATGTTAATATAAGCCAAAAACTTTGGAGTTACAACATTGATGCTATTATTATATGATATGTTTTTCAAAATAAAGTTGAATTACCTCCAATTTGTTCTTTCTTACGCTAGCATGAATGCCTTAGCAGGAAAGCAAGTTTAATCAAAATGAATCAAATGGTTGAAAATGATTTTCGCTTTTCGAGATTTCAATGATGGTCTAAATACTAATTTCTATTGGATTTTCCTTCTTCTTCTTCTTTTTTTTTTTGGCAAAAGTATCATACTGCTCAAACTTTTCCATGTGAAAAGATTAAAGGCAAAACCACTATATGTTTATAAATTTTAAGAAAATAAAATCGTTTTTGAACAAGATTTATCAATCTGATCAAAATCTTTGTCCTTTATGGAGACTTGTGAAATGAAGAATAATGCCAAAACTGCTGCATGCCAATTGATTTAACGCTAGCTTAATTTTGAGGTCCTTTAGTTAAAACAAAGTTGAAAAAGATAGGAAAAGCAAAATATTCTTGATTCACTTTTTCAAAGTGGAAAAAGCAGAAGTGACTTTATTATAATGCAAATCTGTTGTATTTTAAATTGTAACAGCAATGTAATAACATGCAGAAGTAGGAAAGCTGAGAAATCATTTGGGATCATGAATCCATACAGGGAAAAATAAAAAAAACAAGAACAAAAGTATTCCTAATAAAGCAAAAGCAAAAGTTCAATTACGACTTTATTTCTACTAAAGTGAAAAAAATACTATGCTACAAAAGGTTCATCTATCTGCCCAACTCATTCGAAAAATGTTATCACTCCAATAAACCAAAGTTACATCACCCTAAATTTGAGGGGGGGGGGGGGGGGGGAAGAAAAGAGATGAAAGACGAATAAGACTATACATCACCCTAACTTTATTCAACAATGAAAAGGTTAATTACCAAAAAGCCCTTAGGTTTGCCTGAAAGAGGAAGAAACTCAGTCTATTGAAATTACAATCACCCCTTGGGCTTGACAGTGACACTAATAAATAGAGGAGCTTTTGTAATTCCAATAGTTAACAGTGGCTGCTATTTGTAAGATTGAAGCAAACCTCAGTGATGGCAATGTAACTTCAATAGATTAGTGGGTTTCTTTTGTAATTAAGATAGCCTTAGGGGTTTCTTGATAATCCCAAACAAAAATTCACTTAGAAATATGCATTCCTAGAATTAATCAGATAAACCCATCCACCCCATCACACACACGCGCGCGCGCTTAAAAACACAATGATTTGCAATTTGATGGATTCACATTCAGTTTCCACCACCAGTTTCCATATATAAAGGGTAAAAATCAGCCATCTCAAGTAGATAACAACAAGCAGAGACATATAAAAGCAACACCAAAGCCCCAAAAAACAACACAGATAGGACTTACAAATGCAGTAAGCCAAAAATCAAGTCTTTACGCCTGAAATAGCCTCAACTATCAAAAGGGCCTCTCAAAAACAACACATACCCTTCAAAACTCTTTATTTGTTAGTGTATTTCGAGCACGCATGTATGTATGTATTTACTTGTGAGTAATGGGTCAAAACATGTATGTACCTGGGGTTCAGCCGATAATATGGGGAAATTTGAAACGCGGAAGCCCAACGGCAAACTATGCTTAAAGGGAAGTTTATAGGTCATTAATGGCTCATTATTACAGCAAAAATCAGATCTTTTTTGCCATTGTAATCTAACGATTAAAACCTGAGTTGGATTTTGCAGTTTTCTACTTTAGGCAGGCAAGAAAAGTGGGCAGCGTGGCTAGTAAATGCATTTATAACTCAAACATAATTCGGTTAACGGTATTAAGGTATTATTATACATGATGCCTTAATATGGATATTATTAGGGACAAAAAGTTTTTACATGATGTCTTAATAATTAATATGCATATTATTAGGGACAAAAATTTTATTTTGGGGGGAGATTAAATTTTTGAAATATATTAGAAATACTTTTATCGATTTAAGGGGCCAAAATTTTGAATTTTGATAAAAATACATATAAATTGTAGCCGAAAAATACTTACATAGATCGAACATATGCACCCAACGGTTTAAATTTAACAACATATTATATATATATTTATAAAATATATGTAAAATGTGGTTGAATCTGGACCTTTGGGTGTGTGCGTGAGACCCAAACAACCAATTCACTTTCCAGTAAAACTGCACCTTCCACTCCAATTCGCTATTTTAATATTATAATTTTTATATGGACCTAGTGTTTGGGTCACATTCAAACATTCAATGGTCCAAATTTAGTCACATGTATGTTATATGTATGTTATTAAAAAATATATGTATAATACGTGGCTAAATTTATATTGTTTAATGCATACACTCGTTCCATGGAAGGATTTTCCGACACAGGGGCTATATAGCGTAGATAGTGAGACAAGAGTTGAGTGGGATGGACATACAGCCACACTATCTCGCTAGATGTATTCAATAGTGAATTGTTGAAGGATTTTGGCAATTTAGTTTTTTGGATTGTGACAAAATCGAAATAAAATAAAATTGATTATTAATACTTGAAGTTGTGTAGTTACCATCTCATACACAAAAAAATTATTTGTTCCATGCACATATAGTTTTATGCAGGTGGTGTACAAGTCCTGAGCAAATAGTAGAGAAGGAATAGAAACGATCAACAGTTGAATTATCTTTTACTTTTAAAGATGAAATCATACAGTGGCAGAACGAAATATAGTTAAGAATGTGTACATGTACCTCCTGACTTTCAAATTATCTTATATATATGTAATTAAATTTGTATAATTACCTTCATTATCCTTTAAAATATTTTTTTCGAAACACTCCTGATTTTTTTTAAAAAAAAAGAAAATTTAATTATTTGTATTATCTATAACACATAGCTAATAGGCCTACCCCTGATCTTGGGGTCCTGACTCCACCATTAAAATTGTATTTAATATCATGTAACAATAAAAATATATTTTATGTTAACTGATGTATTTGTATAATTGCGTATTCAACCAAAGTATAGTTGACGTTCAACTTTTGTTAATATTTAACTTTTATCAAAGCCCAACGACCACTGAGGACTGAGTTATATTATTCAAATGGATTCATTAGTTATATTTAATGTGGGTATAACAATATTTTGCCATTTTGAAGTTTGAACGAAGAACATAGCTCTTGAGCACAAAACAAAATAAAAGAAAGTAATTCGAAGAAGGGGTGCGACTTGAGTCGAGCCCTAGCTCAAGTCAAGGACCAGTCGAACTCGAGCTTTCTGTTATATGTTCGATCTATTTTTAAATATATTTATACTTTATAATACATTACATATTATATTATGAAAAAAATTGATGTTTACATTTATATTTCTATTATCATTTATATATTTTTATTTCTTATATTTATTTTTTATAATATGTAGCTCGAGCTCGATTAAATTGAGTTGGCAAGCTTGAGCTCTCCTTTTCTATTTCAAGCTCGTGCCATGAAATATAAGTTCATTGAATTTGAGCTCAAGTCTGCAAATTTTATCAAACTCAACTCGTTTGCATTCGAAATAATTAGTAACGGAGCTACATGACACCACTTATCAGATCATAGTTATTTATTTATTTCTTATTATTATATTATATTATATACATATATTTTTTTTTTATCATAAAAGCGCAAATAAATCATTAGTGTTTTACATTTCTTCCTTTTTATGTAAAGACTAAAATAACCTTATATTGGTGATAGTAAGTATATTTATTCATGGTCTTTTAGCAATTTAAAAAATTAAAAGTTAGATTTCAAATTGAACACTAAATGAAAAAAAAAAATACTCTAACTATGAATAAGGAATTGGACTTTTTAATGGACTCTATAGTATTAATTATTTTCATACAAGTAAAAATATAAATAAAAAGGAGTTGGTGATCCTCTTCAATCCATTCAGTGTAGAAACAATTTATTAAATGGATTACTCTCTTATAACACTCTTGGTTATTAATTCTATAATAATTCCCTTTTTAATTCCTTTAAAAATTTTAGACCAACTTATTGTGTTTTTCTCATTGTGATTATTGGAATAATTCATGAAAAAAGAAGAAATACAAAGTTTGTAAATAGTATAAAATTAAAAAATGCAAAAATGAAACTAAGTTTATTGAGTATTATGTTACCATTTATCAAACAACTATTACATCAAAATGCAAGTAAATAACTGAAATATGCACTTAATAGAGTTAAAAATTATCCATATGTGTCTTGTGTGAATGTAAATAAAAGATGACTTATACGTAAAAAATTATATACTTTGAATAGAAAAAAGAAAATATAAAATTATACCATATTTTAGTGAGTTAATGGTAATGTAGAAATAAAAAGCTTAAAAATGATGTAAATGACAAAATAAATACAAAAAATTATAAGTGCATAAACTATGCTCCACAAACTTCGCATTTAATGACGAATCAATTAGGACAAGTAGAAAATATAGAAAGTCTCATAAGGAAAAAAATATACATATACCATCAAGAGAAGTAAAAATAATAAAACTAAAAGAGGGTTAAGGATATGATAAAACTTTAAGTATAGAAAAAGTTAGCAAGTTCTAAAAAAAACTATCAATAAAATATTCCACAAAGAACCTAACAGTTTTTACATTAATTTTAGGGGGAATTACTCCCACCACACTTGAATTTAGGTAAAATTACAAATAATACCATCTACTTTCGCAAATTACCAATACCCACCCGAATTTTGTGGACTTATTGGTAAAAGATACGATAGCAATGTAATGTCTATTGTGCACTTTGAAATTTTTAATGACTTTTTATTTAAAAAATGGAAAAAAATGTGTAGGGATAAAATGATCAAAATACTCTCCATTGATATTTTGGTAAGGGAGGCTTTGCTTGGCTTTCATTTTTAGCAGCGAGAGAGAACGAGAGGAGAGTAACATACTTTTTTCTTAGAAAACCCTAAACCCCTTGATTTGCTGTTCTATTTTGGTGGTTTTGCCAGGGTTCGAATGCCGGCAACAAGGCACTAAACAACAGGAAGGCCTTCCACGAGTACTAGCACCAGATAGGGGCATGGGTTTTCAACTTAAAGGTTAGTTGACCAATGTCATGCAACATGTTCATAGTTAGAGTTTTTGTAATTCTTTTCCCCTTATTTTCTGAAAATCTTTGTTTATTTGTGATATTCATTTGTGAGAATGCCTTTTGTTCAAAGTTTGATAGTTTTCTATGTATGATTTCTTGCCCTAATTTTTAAAGTTTTGTGACATTTTTGTTTTTTTAAGTAAATAATATGATGGATTCTTGGATTTGCAAACTTATGATTTTTTTTTCTCTTGGTGTGAAAATTTTTAATAAAACCCCCAATTTCTAGACTATAAGTTTTCTGCCACAATTTATGCCAAGTTTTCTTCATGAAACTTCTATAATGGAATTTTTTTTTGAGTTAATTACACTTTGCCACCCGAACTATGTGTGTTTTTATATTTTGCAATCTCAAATTTTAAGTGCTGTTGATTGCCACCTAAAGTTTACTTTGTTCACTGGTTGCCACCTAATTGTATTTTCTGGCCAAAAATGTCAATTGGAGCAGCAAAGCATGTCACCACTCCAAGTAAGATATTTAGCTAAAAAATACAATTAGGGAGATATTATTGTTTCCTACCCCAACTATGCAGGTTTTTGCACTTTGCAACCTAAATTTTTCCGTGTTATCGATTACCACCTGATCTATGCAATTTTTTACCGATTGCAACCTAAGTACATTTTCCGATCAAAAACCGCCACTGGACCGGCGACATGTGAGGTGCACGTGATTTATTAAGGGTATTTTTGTTATTTCTTATTCTTATTTCTTTTTTTTTCCCTCCCCATTATCTTCTTCACCACCCCACCCCACCCACCACCCCACACCAGCAGTCTCTCTCTCTCTGTGCTCCCCACTCTCCTCCCCCCACCTACCACCACCACGACGCCGCCGCCCCTCCCTCCACCACCACCACCAGCCTCTCTCTCTTTCTCACCCCCCTCCCCTACCCTCGTAACCCCACCACCACCACGCTACCGCCACCACCCACGCCCCCCACTACCAACTACCGCTCTCTCTTTTTCTCTCTCTATTTCCCCCATCCTAAATCAGATCCAGAGTGCAGAAGAGAGAAATGAGGGAATGGGCAGTGGCGTGGTGGTGTTCGAGGAAGGAGAAGGGTGGGCGAGAGCGGGGGACGGCGAGAGAGAGAGAGAGAGCTATAGGTGGGGGTAGGTTTGGCGGCGACTGGTGGTGACAACATAGTGCTGGTGGGGGGGGGTGGGTGGGGGGGAAGTAGGGGTGGTGAAGAAGATGATGGGGAGGAAAAAAAGGAAAAAGGAAAAAAGAAAAAAGAATAAAAAAATGACAAAAATATCCTTAATAAATCACGTGCACCTCATGTGTTGCCGGTCCGGTGATGGTTTTTGATCGAAAAATGTACTTAGGTTGCAATCGGTAAAAAATTGCATAGATTGGGTGACAATCGGTAACACAAAAAAATTTAGATTGCAAAGTGCAAAAACATGCATAGTTGGGGTGGGAAACAATAATTATCTCTACAATTAGGTGGCAACCAGTAAAAAAAATGCAAATTTTAGGTGGCAATCGGTAACACTTAAAATTTGAGGTAGCAAAGTGTAAAAACATGCATAGTTAGGGTGGCAAAGCGTAATTAACTCTTTTTTCTTGTTGTTTTGTTGTTTTTCTCTTTGTTGTTTTCTTTTTCTTCGTTGTTATGTTTTTGCCCTAATTATTGTATTATTTTCTTTGTTTTTTTTGGTAAGGCATGGATAAACTTTACTGTATAGTGGTTCATTATAGTAATATATTAGGTTAAAAAACACTAAAAGAAATATATCAAACCTAAATAAAATTGAGCTTGGATTTAGGTTCGATTCGACCCAAATTTCAAATCAAATTTAGCTCAAAAAGAATATATCGGGTTTAGTTTGGCTATATTAAGTGGAAAACCTTTCTTCGTTTTTTCCATGTAGGACGGCATTTTTAGAGGCACTTCTATTTCTTAACTCCAACAATATAAGTAACTATATTTGACAATTAATTTCTCATTTATTTGAAATTATATTTAACCAAGCAAATATATTTTTCATATAATATGAACAAAAATTACAAATTCAATTTGTAATTCACTTAAATAATCTTTTAAAATTGATCAAATATCAACTTATTAGAAATACAATTAAGAACATCCTCCATGGCCATGACGTGCACCGCGTGCCCCCGGGCCTAGCGTAGATGGTCGAACAAGAGTCGAGTGGGATCCACATATGGGCTATAGCCGCACTAGCTTATTAGATGGATTAAATTTAGAATTACTGAAAATTTTTGGCAATTTTTTCCCAAATGTGACAAAATTAAAGTTCATTGATTATTATTACTTACAATTGCTCATAGTCTACTTTAGACAAAAGTATTTATTCCATGCATATATATAGAATTTAGGCAGAGGTGTACCCTCCAGGCTCCAAAGCGACCAGTAGAAAAGAAATAAAAAACATTTGTCGAGTTATGTCAAAAGTGCTCACATGCGATCAAGTACAGAATTTGTATAGTTTAAATAGTAACCAACAAAAAAAAAAAAATTCAGCTAAGAAAATCTGAAAAAGGTCATAGAGGGTGTTTGAGAATGTTTTTGTTTTTGAAAAAGTTGAAATTGTTGAAAAAGTTGAAATAAAGTTGAGTAGTAAAAGTTGATAGTGTTTGAAAATAAAAGTGAGAATCAATTAAAAGTTGATAGTAAAATTATGGAGTGTTTGAAAATAAAAGTGAAAGAATTTGTATAGTTTAAATAGTAACCAACAAAAAAAAAAATTCAGCTAAGAAAATCTGAAAAAGGTCATAGGGGGTGTTTGATAATGTTTTTGTTTTTGAAAAAGTTGAAATTGTTGAAAAAGTTGAGTAGTAAAAGTTGATAGTGTTTGAAAATAAAAGTGAGAATCAATTAAAAGTTGATAGTAAAATTGTGGAGTGTTTGAAAATAAAAGTGAAAAGCAGTCAAAACTTGGTACGTAACAGTTCAAAAAGTTCAATTTATTTATGAAAATACCAAGAAACACTTTTCTAGCAACTTCCTCCCAATTTTTCAGCTTCTGCTTTTTTTTTCCAACTTAATTTAAATAGAAGTTATAAAACCAAATACTTAAAGTAACTTTTTTGAAGCTAAAAGTAATAAAATATTTTTTATAAGTTATTGCAAACACCACCATAAGTAGGATAGCAAAAAACTTTTACCCCTTTTCTTAAAAGACGAAACCATATTTGCACTGACTTTCCTGATGTCTTTTTCTCTTTCTTGATGTCTTTTTGAGACTTAAATGATCCATTTTATAGGTGTTTATGTAGGGTGTTCGTATTGCTATTGACTTTTTTGATATTTATCTCTTTAATATGCATTATTTTTAAAGAAAAAATATTATATGTGTGTCATGTTTAGATTGGTTCATGTGCCCAAAGTAGCCACTCGATGTCATTTGATTTGATTTGAACTTTTAGACTGCATAACCTGATTTATTTGGTTGGAACACTTCATATTGACACTTGACAACTTCTCGTTCATCGATAAAATAAATATTAAAATATCAATTAAAATTAACTATTAAATATTGAAATTAAATCTAAAAAATTTCAAAATATAAAATATTAAATTTAATTCATATTTAATATTTTATTTTACACTTATTGACTTTTAATTTGATCAAATTTAATCGCCGACAGTGTTTCCCCAAAGTTCAATTGCCGATTGAAAAGTATATAAAGAAGTTGATATATACTCGGAGGGCTTTCCTTAAAAAATAAAAAACGAAAACATAAAAATAGAAATGTTGATCTGGTCCATATGGACACAGTTTTAAAATAATGATCAAAAAAAATTTAAAGCAAACATTCGAAAGAATAAATAGATAAATAAATAAATAAAAGAAAAACTAGTCCAAGGTTTTCACTCAGCGACAACCAAGTAAAAGTTAGGAATGGTAGCGGAGTGGATTTTGGTGGGGTTGGCTTAACCCGAGACCCATTCTGGAACCTTTGGACTTGTTTTATATTTTTAAAAAAAAGGCATATATATTTTTTAAATTAATATTACCATAATTTTATAAAGACAAAAAAATAGTATTATTAAAGTATTAATTATTTATAAATTTTTATAAACATATTTTATAATGCATATTAAAGAGATAAATATCAAAAAGTCAGTAACAATATGAATACCCTACATAAACACTTATAAAATGAGATCATTTGAGTCTTAAAAAAGAATATATTTCACATTAAGCTGATATATTTGCATAACTGTTCTTTTTTTTTTCTTTCTTTCCATCAAAATATAGTTAACTCCTCGTTTTGAAATCAATTTGACGTTCGGAAAATTCTTGCCCAGACCCGACTTGACCGCACCCAATCAATCATATACCAAGTGTTAATACACTTGTTATGTGATTGATCATTCTCCCTAAATTGTACATTAATTACATGACAAGTGTAAAACACTCACCACCTAATTAGTTATAATGTGGTAGAATCCGGTACGGGTAAGAATTTCCCTTGACATTCTAACTTTAGTTAATATTTAACTTAAATTGGGTGAGGCATATTAATGAGATGAATTCATTAGCTATTGAACGTGGACATATTAATATTCCGATATATTGAAAAGGATAAATATAGCAATCCCAATTAGTACTACTATTATTATTATTATTATTATTATTATTATTGTTATTATCACCGGACCATATATATAATAGAGGCCGAACCAATTTCCTGCACCTTGAAAACGTTTTTGGCGCTGATGGTCTGGCTAAAATTGGATAAAATTTGAGTCACGCAATGCGCGGGCCGTTATATATTTTTCTTCTATTTTCGACTGTTTGAGCTAACTCTCCAATGGCCATCCTCAATCATGATTCTCTAGAGTCCTCGGCCACCGATTGCGGCGGAGCTCCGACGAACTCCGACTCTGAAAGGCATTAACCTTGCCGTCCGAGAAGGTGAGTTGCTTAATTTCACACACACAGACCTACTGAGATTATATTGTTGAATGATCGGGAGTATAATACTTTTGTGCCTAAATTGTAGGCTGATAAATATATATGTGTAATTTGGATTTGTATCCGATTATTTTGGCGTTGATTAAAGTTCAAGTAAATCACCCTGCTACGTATATGCTTTCTGTTAAGTAATTAATCGGTATAGTGTAGTTTTCAATTGCATAAATATTGGCTTCTAATTTTGCTGATGGTTGTAAAAGTTGATGCTGTGATGGCGGAAGAGTACATTTGTCGAAGGTCAATGCCGCTTCCTGGGAGTGTTGTGTTTGATTACTTACTGTCTTCGAATTATTGAAAGAATTGAGCTTTTCACCATATGCATTCTCACTAGTCAAACTAGGGGTGAAGTTTTGCTTGTTTGATTATCGAATCGAACCAAGTCGATATTATCCAGCTCTGCTCATATGAATTTTGGCAAAAGAATCAACCTTAAATTTGTCCTTGTATTACTAACTAATATCTCCTAAGCTTGAGCTTCAACAAGACTAAGCTGATTGCACTCTTGCCTGCACCCGCCATGGTTCGGTTGAATCCACAACAAGGTTGCAGTGGCATAGTCATGTAATGATCCACTGATGTATTAAGCAAGTGGGCGCCCTGATAGTTTGACGTCTACATTTCTTTTCATCTGAAACAATTAACGCAATGAGAAACTCTTTACTTATATGCTTAAAGCCTATTGAAGGTATGTATGAACATTTTCGTATTCGTTTCATATATATGTTAGTGATTTAAAACAACTACGGGAGAGAGACATTTTATTTTGCTTGCTATTAATCAAAGTTCTGGTTTCCTGTAACAGTGGTTTATACCTAGGTAGAACAAAATAGCTTTTTGGCCATTCCATGGCCTATATTGCACGCTTTCTTCGTCTTAGTTAGTGTCAATCCACAATTTGTTTGTTTATTAAACTTCTAGGTGCTGCTTTGATTCTCTTTGGTTCCTGTTTGGTCGTTCGATTATGAAATTACTGGAGGCAGTATAAGATATAAAGGCCAAGATTTGCTTTGAGACGGAACCTGAGTTCTGGAATATGGCTAATGCTCGAAGGAGAATATTGGGACTACTGGAGCTTGGGCCGATTGAGGTGATTATTTTCTATTTAAGTTCATTTTGAGTCTCTCATATCCATCATTGTCATCATTATTTATTAGTGTGTCACGTGAAAGATGTTGAACGTGCTAAAAGGAGAAATATGTCACTCTTATACGGAAAAAGATAATACTATGCAGCCTAGAACTCGTAATGCTTTAAAATGCTAAGCCACCTATTCCCCTAAAAAGTTATTAGTATTCAAAATTAGATGCTTACCACCAGCTTATTGGGCATCAGATTGATTTCCCTCTTATCCCAGATTTCTTGGATTGATAATGGCTTAAGTGATTGAATGGTTATACTTGTCGACTGACCTCACTGTCATCTCCTCTCTGCTGTTAGCTTTTATTTGTGAGTTGTGTTGGTTAGAGGTCGGCAACCAATTTGGCTGATGTCAAAGGCAAAATCACCTCTTTAATACCACAATTTTTTCCTAAGTTCATTTTGGACCCCATTGGATACAAGTATAATCTTAAACATATGCCAAAATGATCCCCAAGCAACGTGGCTCACTTAATTACACACGTGCGGGTCACGTGATCTCAAAGCCCTGATTAGAGAAAGCCATTAGCCTGTAACTAATATGCACACAGTTATGATAGAATCATGAATGTCCTTAAGATGTGGTCTATCTATGCTTCCAAAGTCCAAACCAGATGAAATCCCTCCCGTACAGGTTTATGAAATGGTGGATAACAATGCTTTATGCACCAATTAAGCATTGTATTAACAGAACTGAACTTGACCTTATATTAATAGTCTAATTGACACAAGAGACAGACTGAGTCATAACTTTCAACTCTCGGTTTTGGCAATAAAAATTAAAAAAAAAATTGAATAATGTATCTTCTGGGAAAACACACACATTTGTAGCAGATAATTGAGCATCCTCCTGTTTGGATTTTTTATAAAGCTAGAACCAACTGGGCTTAATCCAACACGAGTTGAGTTGCAATCTTGTACCATATAAATCACTTGATGAATCTTGACTCCCGGAAGAGTGCCATTTGCCCGTCTCCAGAGAAAAGAAAACAATTCCAGAACCACGAAATGAAGGGAAATAGATTCTGTTCCCTAAACCAGGGCTTGTTAGTTGAGAGAATGATGATGTTCGGCTGAGATACAGGGTGTAGTTGCCCAAACTCGTGACAGTTTCCCAAGCTCTTCTAAACTGATTCAACTTGTAGACAACAACCCATTTTCCGATGGGTTCAATAAACACAGAAAGCAGCTCCCCACCGCACTCCACCAAGAAGTTTTGGTAACAAGAATCAATGCGAGGTCTTCTTGGCTTGTCCAAAACTTGCCAGTGCTTATGTCTTCCTTGTAGTTTGAGTTTGCCAAGATTTCCATTCTGATCCAAGTAATAGAAAGCATCCTTGAAGAACACGGGGCTGTTGTGTGTTGCCTTGAAATTCCTATTGCTTTGGAGTTCATCCCGAGTCCGCTCATTTTCCTCAGGGCCTATGGTGGAAACAATAACATTGGGGTCATAATCGCCGGATGGTGCAAAGCTTATGAGGAGAAAGCCAGAACCAAATGGCTTTGATGCGAAAAAGATTCTTTCATATGGTTGGTTTCTATATTTGATGATGTCCCCCGTGAAAGGATTGAAGAGATGAACATTGCGTAGTCTTGATAATAAGAGCCAGCCGTGATTGGAATAGTGGATGACATTGTCTTCAAGAGGCTCAGGAATCTTCATCAGGTAATTGTTGTTTAATGTGGGATCCACAAACTTGTAGAGGCTTTGATCGTTCTCAGCAAACATGAGCAATGGAAAATCAACATTGGTCTCTGATCCGGATAAGGCTCTTCTCCAGTTTACTGGAGGGGCAATGGATCGGAATATTCTACTCACGGATCGAAAATTCAAATAGTCGAATGCTATAAGATGCTTTGTGACTTCTTCAAGGACATCTAATGGAACGTCAGACAATTGTTTTTCTCCATCTGGTGAGGGTCCCATGTTTTCCATGTCCTGTCTGCAGCTATTTTCATCCAACTCCAATCCTGTGTTATTGCTTCCTCCTTGGTTGTTATCTTGGTCATAACCGTCTTTTGGCCTGGAGAAAATGATCTCGAACAATTTAATTCAGTTTCTTAGACATAATGAAATCAAGAGAGAGAGAGAGAGAGAGAGAGGAAGGGTAAAGCCGGTCACCTGACAAGGACTTCCGGCATTATCCAAGAAGGAAACGAACGCCATGGTGCGGTCAAATTAGGATGCGGCAGAGACATCATAACACTTTCATCCTGTATATTGTAACAGTATAAACTCGGATCGCATGGCTTACTGAAGTATATGCGACCAGACCCTGAGGCAGGACAAGACAAACAATAGCATCTCTCTCCCACTGCCCCACTAATGAAAAATGCTCTATCTTTAATGCTTGTCACTCTTTCCCAAACCATGCTATCAAAATTCAATCTTTTGACATCAACCCCTAGAATTTCTGTATGTTTACTGCCTGCCACAAAAAATTTTGCTGAGTAGAGTTCCCCACAGGATTCCATCAAACAACCTTCCCTACGAGTCGAAAGTAGATTGTTCTGATCTGGCCCATTCAGTCTAGACAACACGAGGCCAACTGGTTCTTCAATTATCTCGATCAACCAGATTCCACGGTACACAACACATTTATCCCTGACTCTGGCGTATATTTTACCGCCACAGCTAACGGCCGCACTTAGAAACAAGGTGCCATACTCAGGGTCATCTTGTGCCCTGGGATGAAGGGCCTTGAGCTCCTCCCCGTACCTTATTTCACTCCACTCCTTATCCCTGAATGGGCAACAACACATGATGGACTGAATACTTCTTAAAAATAGGAAGACCTTGAAATCCGATGGGTTACTTGGAGAAGGCGAGTGTAGTACACAACTATCAAGGCCCTTAAAATTGCTTAGTTGAGCTAAACTAGGCAGGGGTATGGTGTCAAAGGTGGCTGAATTGCAGAGAGAGATTATTTCACTATCATTGTCGTACAAGACTGACCAGCCGTAGGAACAAACGAGAATCTCTTTCTGTCTCAGAGCAGCGATGTTCTTGCCATAAGTCTTGATAGGCGAGGGTCCTGTTATGTTGCAACAGAATGTTTGGTTTTGGTAACTTGTGCCTTGGTAATATACCAGCCACGGGCATGAGCCTGCCGGCGGTGCCACTCTTGTCCCGCTGCCAACTTCCATCTATCAAAACCAAATATTACAATCTCATCCACAGATCGCCCATATATATACACAGACACAGACACAGACAGACACACACACACACACACACACACACACAAACACTCGCGCACACACACGTAATCGTGGGAAGGGAGTCCTGATATGGAATAGAATCCTACACCGTGAAGTAGGCGTTAGTTTCCAAGTGGGGGACGTTCTATTGCCTACCAAGTCCTCCGCTCAAACAATGATTCTTCTAGGTAAGTGGAAATAACGTGTATAATAAAGTAAATTTAATTTGGTAATTTGTGGACAATATATATTCAGGCAATCTAATGCGGTTTGTCAAGGAAGAAAGTTAAGAGGGTGTTTGGCTAAGCTTATAAGCTACTTAAAATATCTTATAAGATGTTTGGGAGCTTATAAGATGTGGTGGAATGTTTGACAAAATTTTAGGGGAAAAAGCTTATAAACTTATAAAATACGATGTTTAGGAGCTTATAAGGTATTTTTTAAAAAGTAAGGAGAAGCTAATTTATTTTTTAAGATCCTATTAAACTTCATATTTTCAACCAAATTAATTATAATTTTACCATTACTAACATCGTATGAGTTACACACTATCTTAATTATCCAAACACATTGATAACTTATTTTTAAAATAAGATTCAACATTTTATAAGTTTCTAAAATATTTTATAAAATGTAAGAGGTTATAAGATGTTTCAGATAACTTTAGCCAAACACCCTCTAAGCATTATACTTATAAGAAAATATTATAAATAAGAGTTAACTCAGTATTGTACTTCATACCCCCAGGGGGTTGGCCTAGCGGTGTTATGGGTCGAATTCCACACCGAAGGTGTGGGTTCGAACCGCCGCAGCCCCTTGGGAGGTGATAAACCTACGCTTGTGGGGTCCATTCGCGGGAGGCTGTGGAAGATTTCTGGTCCCGGGATTAATAGGGCACACAGTCCCTCGGAAGTCGGGGGGTCCTCCCAGATGTGTGTGGTACCCCGCAGCGCAATGCTCCCTGTCGGGGGGTTCTTGACTAGCCTATCTCCCCCCCATTTTTTTTACCAAAAAAAAAGTATTGTACTTCATGAAAATTAGCAATTACTATTCTAATAAAGAAGACTGGAGAGTATCAGTGTGTTTTTTTCTGTTTTTCTTTCCTTCACGATAAGGAGTACCATAGTATTATTATGTATAAATATTTTGTGGCTGATTGAACTTTCAAAGTTTCAT
Source organism: Petrea volubilis (assembly GCA_026212405.1). Taxonomy (NCBI): domain Eukaryota; kingdom Viridiplantae; phylum Streptophyta; class Magnoliopsida; order Lamiales; family Verbenaceae; genus Petrea; species Petrea volubilis. Next base: position 17,925,342 of record CM047883.1, read on the forward strand.
TTAAATAACTCAGCTATATTCTTTTTGTTTTAACCAAATTGGTCAAGTTGTGGGTTTCTGTGTTGAACTTTTTATATAAACGTTTGGTTTCTAATATTGCTGGTGGTTTTAAAGCGGGGACATACTCATGAAATCATCAAATGATGTATTAAGTGACCGTGGGGGGTTCCGATGCGACGTGCTCATCCTCTGAAACTAAAGCAATAGTTTTTGAACATTTCATTGTGTCTATATTACACTGAGTCCGTTATAAATAATACTCTCTCATGGTTTCTAGTTTTGTCTTTTCAGTGCTATTTAAAAAAAGAAAAGGCATCTATTAATCTATTATCCACTTATGTTGATACACAATTTGTTTATTTATCAAACTTTGCAGGCGATAAGCTGATTGTCCTAGCTTCTTGTTGGTCATCCAGCTTGTGAAATAACTGGAGGGAGTTAAAAACACATAAAGGCCAAGATTTGGTTGCGGTAAAACCAAAGTGTCAAACGGGCTGGGCCGACCCACTAGCCCGATGATCCAACTTGTCTCGGCCTGGTCCAGGCTCAGCCCATAAACTGTATAAGGTAGGCTGGGCTGGTTCATGGGTGTTTACATGGCCCCAATTGGATTTGTTGTTGCCAGTCCAGCTCGGTCCAGGCCCACCTGATATTATATATATATATATATATAGTATAATGTAGTTTTGTAATAAGTATTTCTATTACAATTTTAATTTAGGTCTTGTTAATAATTTGATCAATTTATATTTAGAATCAGTTCCTTGATCCAAATTCATTGATTTCTCTTCGTATTTTTAATAAATTGTTAACAAATATATATTTTTTTTATGTAATATTTTTATTTTCATAAGTCACTAGTTAAATAAAATAAACTTGAATATTGAATCAGCTTGAAAAAACAAAATAAAAGATATAGAACATAAATAATTGTGCAAAAAAATACAAATTTAAAAGTAATTTTTTTTTAAAAAGAAGGGCAGGCCCATCAAATTCAACCCATGAAAAGCCCAAGCCCAACCTAGCCCATCATAGTTAGGTTCATGGGCCGAGCTGGGCCCTCCCTCTACATTTTAAGCCGGGCCAGGCCCATCTCAAGGCTGTCCTGGGCTGGTCTTTCCTACTACAGTAATGGGCTTTTACAGGCTTGGGTTGACATCTTCCGTCGAACCCAAGGACAACTGGTACGATCGTTCAGCCGCCGGTTAAATACCCGGAGTGGGCAATCTGAAGAAAATTGGGACCGCGGAGCTTGGGCCAATTGAGGTGATTAATGTTGTTTAGGGTCATCATCGTCATTCGAGTGATGCTGGACATGATAAAAGGAGAAATAAGCTGAATCTTACAAGGAACAAATATATACTATACTCAGCCTAGAACTTGTGATGCTTTAAAATGCGAAGACTCCTATTTCCTCAGAAGAAAGAATTATAAAATTCGAAAACACAGCTTTAGATGCTTACCAACCGTGTTTGTTTATTTGGCCTAAGAATCGAATTTCCTATGTATCTCTGATTTGATAATTGTTCAAGTGATTGATTGATTATACTTGAGTGACCTCGCTGTCATCTCCTCTCCTCAGCTTTTTTATTTGCAAATTGTTTTGGTATAATGGTTACATAGAAAGGAATATTATGGCTGAAGATGACTGTTGGAGCATTATTTTTGTGGCAGCTATTTGGACATTATGGCACAACAGAAACCAACCAGATTCAGACCATGAAGTCGTCGTTAACTATATTCAGAGGCTGGTTATGGACCTTGCTGCCGCATTTCCAGTAACCCGGGATGCAAAGATGACTGTTGGTGGCGAAACATCATGGAAGAAACACCCAATGGAATGGGTTAAATTGAACACGGACGGCAGCGTTCTCAATGATATAAAATCCGGAGCCGCACGGGGGACCATGGTTCGCCGGAACGGTCGCGGGGAACGGAACGGGGACTACCGTTCCAGTTCCAATGCCACGTCGCGGAACGGTCGCGGTCGGAACGGGATTTTTTTAATAAAATTTTAAAAAAATATTTAAAATTATGAGAAAACATATAATTACTTCTAAAATTATAAATAATACATAATTTTTGATGTTCCATAATATAATAACTAAAAAAAATAGACTACAAATAATTAATGTCCGAAGTACTCTAGCAGCTTGATGAACAATTTAATAAAAAATAATTTCATTACCAACGTGGCATATGTGATTAGTACCACGTAGAGTGACGACCTTGTTCAAATTCTTCAATATCTTCCCCTTGGGAGTTGGTTGGGAAAAATATTTGACGTGGATTTGAAAATAAAAAAGATCCAAATTGTCTGTCAAACGGTTGATTCACAGGGTTGAAAGATTGTTGATCAATAGAATGGAATGGATGTCCAAATGAGTCTTGGCCACGACGGTAGAACCCAAATCCTCGATATTCAACACTACTGTCTGTAGTACCATGAGACCCATGATCGTACGCACCAACTCTCATACCACTAGAGCCTGAAGATGATTGATCAATATATCTATTTTGAGAATAATCAGCATAACTCCCATATTGACTATGCCTTCTACTACTGCTTCTGGACGACCCATAATCGTATCCTTGATTACCAAAACCACTTGTGTTGTAAGGTAATGGTTGATGGTGTGTATTCGGTGCAGGATAAAAGTAACCTTCGATCTGATTGTTCCTTTGATTTGTACTGCCAGAAGACTCATATTCATGACCATGATACCCCGTACCACTTGAGAAAGAAGACAAAGGACCACGATAAACAGTGTCGCTTGTGTTCGATCTATAATCATACCCAAATTGACTTGGATTATTATTTGCTAAGCCAAGGTTTTGCATATGATCATAAATATTTGTATATCGTCTAGAAGTTCCGCTAGGATTAGAATAATCATCAGAACTAGGGTTATTAGCTAGCTCATCCAAAAAACGACGTTGTTCTTCTATTCCTGGACGATATCCATGATCAGTATCTTGAGTGGCATAATAGTTTCCATCTTCCATCACCAATATAAATAATACATATATTACACATATAATTTACATTCATATATATATATATATAACTAATAAATATGCATATTTTTAAATTTAAAAAATTACAATAAATTATAAATTACCTTTATGTTGAAATATTGATAGCAATATTCCTCCAACAAGTGTTTGTACACATAAACTACCTTGAATAATTGTAAATACCGAATTGCATAGATAAATATAAAAAGTGCATATATATAGATGAGTGTGTGTGTGTGTATACATATGAACTCTGAAAATGCATATATATATACATGTGTTTGAAAACGTAACAATTATTTTTCATAACAGTAAATATTCTTTGCTTTTCAGAAAATAATCCTTTATTCCAAAAGATATTCATTACAAAATACAAAATACTTTTATACAAAATCTGACCGTGCATAAAAAAAATCAAAAAAACTCACCCCACCAAGTTAAAAAATCTGAAAAAGTGGTTATGTCTCTCTCTTCAACTTTTTCTCTCTCTTTTTTCCTTCTTCTTTGCCGTTCGGTCTCTACACAAAACCCACCAAGTTAAAAAATCTGAAAAAGTGGTTCTCTCTCTCTCTTCAACTTTTCTCTCTCTGTCTCTCTGTCTCTCTCTCTTTCTTTCTTCTTTGCCGTTTTCTCTCTCTCTCTCCACAAACCCACCAAATTTTCTCTCTCTACACAACAGTCACAATTTCTATTTTCTTCTTCAACTCCTTTGTGCAGTAAGGCCGGCGTGAATCTCACAAGCACCTAACCAGAAATTTCGCTCTCGGTAGTGGCGAGCCTCGTCCGCAGGCAACAACGCCGGCGTGGATCTCACAGACACTGGCAGATCGCCGAGTTTCTCCGCCGTTCCGGTCCGAGTCGGCGTTCCGGTCCGAGAAATCGGAGTGGAACGCCGATTCGGCCGATAAATCGCCGCACCGACTCCGACACACACCCGCGGCGGTTCCACTCTGTCGCGATGGAACGGCAGCTGCCGTTCCGGCCAATTTCGCGGTGCGACGGCGAACCATGCGGGGGACTGATCCGTGAGCATATGGGTGTGTGGATTTGTGGCTTTTCCGTGAAGCTTTGGCACAACCTCAATTACTACTGTAGAGCTTCTTGGCCTAAGGCAGGGGCTTAAGCTGGCTTGGGAAAGGAGATTTTGCAAGATTATAGTTGAAGTGGACTCCGAAGTGGTGTTAAAATTGCCCACGAGTGCAGACAGTGACGTTCTTCCTCTGGGAATGTTGCTCGGAAGACTTGCCGACACTTTCTGCGTTTGCCATGGAAAATCAGAATGCAGCACACTAAAATAGCTGGAAATATGAGTGCAGATCACCTGGCCAAACTTGGCTATTCCCTTGAAGATGTCTCTTGCGTTATGGGAGACTCCTCCCACGGAACAGGCTCGTAACTTAATTTCAGAGGATCTGAGTTAGTCTTGTTGTCAGATGCCTCATAACCCAAAAAAAAAAAAGGGTCAGCAATATGCTCTTTCGTCAGAAGGCAAAATCAGCTCTTTGGTCTTAACAACTTTCTCCTAAATTCATTTTGGTACCCATTGGATATGAGTCTGATAAGTTTAAAGATCTCTGCTAAAATTGATCCAAACAAAACCGCTCACTAAATTGCACACATGCTGATCACATGAAGAAAGTCCCAATCAGAGAAAGTCACAAGCCTGTAGCTGAAATATTAAAAGTTATAATAGAACCATGAATATCCTTAAGATGTGGTCTTTCTATGTTTTCAAAGTCCAAACCAGAGAAAGTCCTCCCTGTACAGTACAGGTTTATGAAATGGTGGATAACAATGCTTTAAGCAATAACTAAACATTGTAGAAATAGAATTGGACTTGACCTTGGATTAATGGTCTAATTGATATAGGGATGCAAACGAATCGAGCCGGCTAGACCAAGGTTTGAGTTCGAATTCGAATAATTTGAGCCAAGCCGAGCCTGTATAAGTTTCGAGCTGAACTCGAACCAAATAATTCTTATTCGTAGGCTCGCCTGTTTTTATTTTTTTAATATTTATTTTTGTTTTTATATAATTACATATATAATTATAAATAATATATTAATTTTCAAACTCTCGAGCTTGAGTTTGCAGCTCGAACATCAAAAAATAATTTAAAATATTTGAACTCGAGCTCAAGCTCGGCCCTGAACCTATAATTTTTTCATAAATTTGTGCCAAACGAGCCGAGCCTAGCCGAGCTCGAACATGACTCGAGCTCGAGCTCGAGCCTAAAAAAAAGGCCAAGGCTCGGCTCAGTTTGGCTCGTCTGCATCCCTAAATTGACATAAGAGGCAGAATAAATTATAACTTTCAACTCCCTGTTTTGTCAATTGAAAAATTAAAAACAAAATATTATATTTCTTCTTGAGAAACACACACACATTTGTAACACATAATTGAGCATCCTCTTCTTTGGACCTGTTACAAAGCTAGAACCGACTGGGCTTAATGTAACAAGAGTTGAGGTGCAATCTTGTCCCATACAAATCACTTGGGCTACGTTTGGTAGAGGGTATAGAGAATGATACATTAGGTATCAACCTCATAAAGCTATTTGGTAGATATTAGTGAAGCCCATGATATAAGTCTGGCCCGGTTCTTAATCCTTTTCTTCAGGTGATTGCCCATCCCACCAAGGGGGTGGGATGGCTTATCCTATTGTTTTGTCTTCTCATGATGAAGGACTACAATTACTTATTTACCCTCAAATCCTTACCATCCTTGGAATTCTTAGCCACATTTCTGATTAACTCATTTTTGTCCTTCTTTACGTTTTGGAGAATGCTGAAAATTTCCCCCCATTGCCCAAATAAAACAACAGGAGAAATATTGAAAATTTCCCCCCATTACCAAGTAAACAGCGGGAAGAATGAAGCAGGGACTTGTGCGAAGCAGAAATAATTTATTTTCGAATCAATTACGATGTTGGGTTCTATTTATTCTCCTTCTATTCACTTTAGAAGACCACCTTAAACACTTGAAGCAAGAAAAGGTGAGTTAGGGCTTTTCTAAGAAATCTGATTATCTTGCAACCAATTTCTCTTTTCTCATTTCTGAAATTCATTCTCTATATAATGTATTTCATTTATTGATAGGATTTTCAAGCGAAAATTGGTTTGGAGGAATTCATCTCTGAATTTGTAAGGCTTCATTCGCGTCCTTTTTTTTTCTTGAATTTTAACCTTGTTATTATTTTTATCGATGTTTCTTTCTGAAATTTTGAGCACTTTTGCATCGATATATTTGACTCACTGTTATGGTATTGCGGGTGGGGGGATTCATTTGTTCTGCTCATGTGACATTTTGTTTGTATTCTTCTTTGTGATGTATTGAAAATTTTACTTTAATTACTTGCAGCAACATGAGTAATTTAACAAATAGAAATATAGAAGTTCTCTTGGCAGTGGAGGAAATAATGCATGAAAGTGTAGTGGTTGTGAACACTATTTTGAGTCGTGTGCGATCTCGTGGATTAAGAAATCGTAGACTGGAGAGGAGATTGAAATATGTTATGACCGAGCGTATCCCTAAACAAATTGAGCATTTGAAGGACCTAATCGATCTTAACGATAAGGATTGTTATGATAATTTGAGAATGATTAGGCCACATTTTCTCATTTCTGTTTCCTTCTTCGTCATGTTGGAGGGTTGAGTGATTCTAAGTATGTAAGCGTTTGTGAAAAAGTGTCGTTGTTCCTAAGTATCATAGCACACCATAAGAAAATGCGTGTTGTTAAGTTTGATTTCAAGAGGAGCACACAAACTGTCAGCGTACATTTCCACTCCGTGCTCAATGCCATTTTAAAGCTACATAATATCCTCCTCGTCACGCCGCAAGCAGTGCTTGATGATTGTACTAATGGAATCTGGAGACACTTCAAGGTAGCTAATTATATTAAAATACTCTTAATGTCAGATTTTCAATTGTCTCATTTTAACTTGGTTAAACATTTGACTTGGTTTACTGTTTGCTTTGATAGGGATGCCTAGGTGCCTTAGATGGCACTCATATAAGAGTGACGGTGTTTGAAGGGGATAAAGCAAGGTATAGGACAAGGAAGGGTGAAACAGCAGTGAATGTTCTAGGAGTATGTGATATTCATATGAAGTTTGTTTATGTGCTTTTGGGGTGGGAAGGTTCAGCAAGCAGATTGTCGAGTTCTCAAGGATGCACTTAATCGCCCTCATGGTCTGAAGGTCCCTCAAGGTTGGAACAATAATGCCTTTGTTATCATGATTCTGTTTTCTATTATTTTGTGACTATCAAATAGTTGCTTATTGCATACTCTTGTTTAGGGCGATACTACTTGGTTGACAATGGTTACACAAACGGACAAGGTTTTCTCGCACCATACAAAGGCATTTGATACCATCTTGATGAATGGGGTGAGGGGACATTGGCGCCTCAAAACTTCCAAGAGTATTTCAACATGGTTCATTCAAAGGCTCAAAATGTAATCGAGCGCACTTTTGGGTTATTCAAGAAAAGATGGGCAATTCTTCGAAGTCCTTCTTTCTATTCGATCCAAACTCAAAATAGGATCGTAATGGCATGCGCTCTCATTCATAACTTTATTCGGATGGAAATGCTTGTTGAACCTATTGACGATGAATCAAGTGATGATGATTTTGATGTTGATGACGATGACGATAACATGGACTTTATTGATAGTGTTGAGCCATCACAAGCATGGACAAATTGGATAGATCACCTAGCAATGACTATGTTTAATGATTGGGTTAGGGAAGGCCGAATGAACAACTAGAATTGATTAGTAAAGAAGCTTTCACTTTTGTTGTTTGAACAATATTTGTGGTTTGGAGATGTTATCTACTATTCTTGTAGTTTCCATTTTTGTTGTGAATAAATCTGTTTGGTTTAATTATTGCTTGCTTTCTATCCAAGTTCATTGTTCTGTGATGTTTTAATGCTCAATATTCCACACTTTTCTGGTAATAATACTTATGTGCTAGGTATTTTCTTGACAGTAAATCATGGAAAATGTGTTTGAAAATGGAGTAGTTGGGCAGGGCAGGAGACAAGCAAGACGCACTGATAAGACACGCCGGAGTTGGAGTACACGTGAAGAGGAAGTGCTTGTTGTTGCTATGAAGGAGATAATTGCTAATGGGTGGAAACAAGAGAATGGATTCAAGATTGGGTATTTACATGTTTTGGAGCAGCACATGGCGCGAGCATTCCCTGGTACAGATTTGAAGGCCATTCCTCATATAAATTCGAAAATACATGTGTGGAAGAAAAACTACAGCAGTCTTGTCTCGATGTTGTCAAAGACGGGAATAGGATGGAATGACTCACTGAAAATGATCGAGGCAACTGATGAAGCATGGGATGACTATGTGAAGGTAAGCTTACTTTTTCTTTATTAACATTAAATAAGAATGTTTAAAAGCTTACTCATTTGTTATACATGATGTGTGTAGAGAGATGCAAATGCAAGGTTGATGAGATACAAAACTTGGCCCTTGTACACTGATTGGATTGAGATTTTTGGGAAAGACCGTGCTACGGGAGAGCGGGCTGAGGATTTTGCTGAGGCAGTGAACAAAGTGCTATCGGGAACTCAAATGGAGAGTATGGATGATTGTACTCAATACCAAAATCCTGCTCAGAATTTTGGTGAGGACATGGAGACTAGATCTGTTTGCCAGCCCGTGGATGATGAACAGATTAAGAAGGCAGGAGGGAAAAAACGTAAGAGGACCAATACAATTGATCCAATGTGTGATGTGCTCAATACCTTTTGCACTAATGCGAATGTGCGCCTTGGTGAGATTGCTAGCAGAATTGGTTATGAGTTCGATGTGGCTAATGCGCGTAAGGATGTTTTCAATGAACTTGGTCGCATTGAAGGCTTGAATCTCCAAGACAAACTGCGTGTCTCGAAACACTTGGTGAAGAATATAGAAGATTTGGAGCTATTTGGTTCACTTCCTAATGAGGCTAAAGAAGAGTATGTGCGTATGCTTTTTCATGAAGCATTCTGATCATTTCCATGAAGATATGATATGAAAGACCTTTTGTTTTTGTCTGCATTCCTTGTCTCTTATATATTGTTAATCTCTTTGAGAACAAGAACATGGAGAAGTATGGGTAGGGAGCTTAGTATTTAGTATATATGATGAAAATTTGTATCTAGTTTACTTTATTTTGACAGATACAATACTGAAACTTTTTTGTTAATTAGTAATATTATGTTATGGTATTTGGCTTATATAAATTCATCATTATGTTTCTCTTTAGTAATGAAACTTAAACTATGAAGTTCAAGCACGTATAGAAACGTGGTTGTTAAATCAAAGTTATTGATTTCTATCTTAATCAAAAGTTAATTCTATCATCTTGTTAATTATTCTAAGTTAAAACTTTTGTTAATATTGAACATAATTAACTTTTTTATATTGTATTTTAAAGTAAAATATTATAAATAAGGTTAGTAAATTATTAAAATGCATGAGAACCACACCATCATTAATCTGTTGAGATATATATATATATATATATATATATGTATGTATATATATATTTGAGGGATTTTGGTCTGTTAATACCTGTGGACCAATAAATTGCTCATCTTATAGCTTATAGGCAAAAGGGTATTCTTGTCTTATATAAATATCTTAAAGGGTGAATGGTAATTTATCACCAAATAGACTAGTTATCAAAAGTCTACCAAACATTCTATTATGGATAGCATGGACATCCACATTGATTTATCGGCCTACCAAACGACAAAATTATGTTGGATTGATGTGTTATTTTTTTAAGCTAATCCAAAGGAATTGTTGTCAAGCCCAATCCGTGCATGCTACCAAACGCAGCCTTGATGAATTGAGCAGGAAGGAGTTAGGGTTGACCCAAAAAAAACTAAATGTATGGTGGAATGGTTAGTTCCAAAAAACATCAAAACCTTGAGGGGGGTTTTGGGTGTAACTAGATATTACAAAAAGTTCGTAAGGAATTATGGAATTTTGGCCAAGTCATTGACTTAATTACTTAAAAAAGGTCAATTCCAATGGTATGATGAAGTTGAAGAGGTCTTTAATTTGCTAAAATCATCTATGGCCAGCACCCCAGTGCTACAACTTCCAGATTTTTTAAAGGTGTTTGTTCTTGAGATTGACGCTTGTTACATAGGCGTGGGAGCAATTCTCATGCAGGAAGGGCACCCTTTGGTATATATGAGTAAAGCTTTGGTCCCAAAGGGCTTAGGATTGCCCATTTATGAGAAGGAATTCCTAGAAATCATTATGGCATTCAACAAGTATAGTAGAGGTCTTACCTGATTATAGGGGAGATCATTATCAGAACGGATCATCAAAGTCTCAAACTTTAGCTATAGCAAAAAATCACCACACCATTGTAACAAAAGTGCATAACTAAGCTTCTTGGTTACACTTATAAAATATAATACAAGAGAGGGAGAGAAAATTCTGCTGCTTATGCTTTTACTATAGCCATAGAACAACCTAGTGAATGTAGTAGTATTACTGTGATACAACCAACTTGGGTTGCTGAATTACAACAGTTTTATCAAGGAGATGAGTTAGCTCAAAACAACATTGCAGAGTGTGCACTGGAACCATATCAAGTGTCAATGTACTCTTATTAAGGTGGGATTATCTGAGGTTCAAGGGCAAATTGTACACTGGAATAGAAATGATGCACTCTTCATCAATTGGTGGCCACTATGGCTTTCCAAGGGACTCTACAGTGGTTAAAAATACATTGTGAGTGGTTAAAATACATTGTGAGTGGTGGGCTCTTCTACAGTGGCTTTCAGTGCTGTGCAAGACATTCTATAATACAAAAGAGTGTCTAATACATTGTGCATCAATCCTTTAATTGACTTAAGAGTTTCTTTACATTGACGGGGGTTTCGATACATTTTATAGTATAAGAGGGCGTTTGATACATTCTATAATACAGGGAGTGTCTAATACATACTCAATAATATAGGGTTGTAGAGTGAAACTAACAATTTAAGTTATAACAATTAAAGTATTTAAAAATAGATAATGGCTTCCTTTAATTGTACGGATTGGACTGAACTACCAAAATTGTATTTAGGGTTGTCGGGCCAATTTGCTGAAGTTGGGCTCCCAATTTGTTTTGTCATTATGAAGAGCCTTTAGGCATGTAAGGCCTACTGGAGTCCAAGTTTGATTTGTGGGTTTGGATTGTATTGGTCAGCTTTTTACGTTTCTGCCCCTTAAATAACTGTTGCTGAATAATTGTGCTCGGATGTTGTGGTGTACAGCTGTTGGCAGTCATGGTGCCGTCCCATTTTGGATCGTTAGAAATCACAATAATGCTTTTGGGTAGTGGAATGGCCAAATAAAAGTGGCCTCTTTATTTATTAATTTTTTTTTGGCCAAAAATGTATAATGATTTAATGATAAATTATACGTGAAACTATTAACTTATCCCTTCCGAAATAACTTCTCTCAATATGGACGTGTCTGCTTTTTTTGAACAGATTTCTTGCTCGTCAAAATGCAAAGCACGTGAACAGTTTCCTCTGTACTGGAAATTAAATCACTTGCGCAAACTTTCGAAGACCTTCGTCGAACGGGCAATCTCGTCAGCGACAATCTGCTAGGGTTAGTGAGAATTTGGGATCTGCGGGAATAAAACTGAGGCGTAGAAAAGGCTTTAAGTAGATAACATTACTCACATATTTTAATAAGGGCCGTTTTTGTAATTTGATTTGTACAAAGAGGCATAGAAAGGTAAATTCATACATCATTCAACCCACAAACAAATTCCATCTACCTTAGTTACACCACCCCCCCCCTCCCCATGAGACTCAATATTGGTGAAAACCATGTATTCAGTACATGTATCCATGGATTATGGGATTTTGATACATGGTATACCAACGAATCAAATTAGGTTGAAAGTGTGGATTAAAATCTGTATTACATGGTATTACAACGAATCAAATGAAGCCAATATATGTTATAATAATATACATCTAGCACCCAAATATTGACATATTATTAAAAGACCCGAAGGTAATTCTTCGCAAATCAAATAAACCCTTCTATCAATTACCATTTGATTTTTTATCTGACATCATTGGAATTTTCCAGTTGAAAAAAATTATAAAAAAAAACCCTTGGTGAATGCTGGAAAGGATTTCAAGTTAATTTTTAAGATGAAAATGCCCGTGGGGCTTATGTGTAAGGTTTTATATGTGTTTGAGTGAAATGTTAACTTTTTACTTATAGTACAAATATGTCTCCATGTCACTGTTTGTTGCAACCGTTTGCCACTGCCACAACTCATTTGCCGAAATTGACTCCACAAATCACTGTCTCAGCTTGAACTCATTGCGATCAAAACCTTAATTGGAACGTGGCTGGAGATGCCTAGAACCACCGTTGCAATCCCGCTCGCCACCCAATGTCGTACCATCACCTTTGGCCGCCTATTGCGGTAACTCCACCCACAAGTTTTGTTAAGGCCCGTCTCAACGTTCTTGATGGCCTAAAGCGAAAGATCAAATTGGAGCTTTTGATTTACTACTAGCTTAAAAAAAATGATACAATCCTAATAAAAAATATTAATAGGAAAACAAAAAAATATGGATTGATATTCGACCTACAAAAAAAAAGAAAAAAGAAAAAGAAAGAATACAAAATTAAGGACACATGTACGAATGTAACAATTTCAAAAATATAAAAATTAAAAGAAGAAATGAAAATAATACCTTAAATTTATTTGTAAATTGTATTTCTAGTGAAATAAAAAAAAAACTGAAAATTGAATGTGAAATGCATAAAAAAATTAGTTTAATTAAACAAAAAGAACTAAAAAAAATAAGACTTGTGGAAGAGTGAAACATGTACAATGAAATATGATGAGTAAAATAAAATTTGAATAAATAAAACAAGATCCCTCCTTAAAATATTCGTTGGACTTCTATGCATATCCTCACAATGGGCTATTTTTTCCTAAAATTGGTCCAAAAGATATCCGTTGAAGCTCTTGCTTGAGCTGCTTTAGCCTTGGGCCGGACTTTTGTTCTATATCTTATGGGATTCAATGAAGTTTCGATTGTCAATTTCATATGTGTGTTTTTCTACTTTTTTTAGAATTTAAAATCAAGTCTTGAGTTGCGAGGGAGGGGGCATTGTTAGTGCTAGAAGGACATTTTCGGTATATTAAAATTGGTCATTTTTGAGGATATTTTTTAAATGCAAACGAGTCAGGACATTTAGTCTTTAGACATTTTCCATCCACTTTCGTGCAGGGGTCATGAACTCGGAGAGTTTTTGATAATATACCAATTAGCGGAGTATTGTTCGTAATTAGGTTGAATTTGAGGGGTGGTGAAAGTAATTTGTTCATAGTTCGATGGAATGAGGACATTCATTTCCAAAAATGGTGTTGCCACTTACATTTTGATCTCCGAAACATGAAATACCGAATGAAATCGCATTTAGGGTTCAGTTTTGGAATTCATTTCTAAAAATGTCTCAAATTCTTTATTAGCATCCCTTATTAACTTTACATACACAATTGGTCCCCCCAAGCAGCACATAAAGGGCCGACACATACTGCTCTCAACTTTGAGTTACATTAATAATACACAAAATTCTTTAGCCATCACTATATGTAAGGTAGGGGACCACCACCAAAGCTTTGTGTTCAGGTCTAATTCCAATTCATACAATAAACCCTAAGGCTTTGTTTGGTTCTAAGATTTTAGAAAGAAAGGAAAATGTTAAAGAAAGGAAAAGAAACTACAAGAATTTTAAAATTCTCTATTTTGTTTGGTTGTTAAAGAAAATAATAATAAAAAATGATTTTTTTTAGAGAATTATCTTCCATTTTGTTTGGTTATTATTGTAAATTAAAGAAAAATATAAAAACACATCCCAATAAAATCCAAATAATCAATTAATTGCACAAAAAAAAAAGATTTGCATGAAATATATTCAAATAATAAATTAGTTTGAGCAACAAATGAGATGAGAGCTTGAAAAATGAGAGAGTGCTAGAGAGAGTAACATAACTTTCCTTCATTTTCCTCACCTAATTGGAAGGAAAATGCTTTTTCTCAATTTATGCTATATTTTCTTTCTATTTTCCTTTCCTTACCATTTTCCTTCTTTTTCTCTAGTAACCAAACATTGGAAAATACTTTTTCTTCCTATTTTCTTTTCATTTCCCCCCTAAAATCCTAGAACCAAACACAATGTAAAAGGCATAGAACCCTAGATTTTTGGGGATACATCTTGTTGTACCAAGTGGACAACATGAGTACACCCTTTCAATTAAAAATTCTAATGGACTTTTATTGTAGTATCCCTAATTCGTGACTTGTAGTAAATGAGTGTCATACCTCAACCATTGACTTATAATAGATCAGTGTCACGATTTAGTTCGTGAGCCAGTTGAACATGAAAGTTGTCACTAGACCCATCAGTATCACACATCAACCCGTGAGTCAGTCAAAAAGTTGTTATTGCACTGAGTCAGTTGAACGTGAAAGTTGTCAATAGACCCATTAGTCACACATCAACCCGAGAGTCATTCAGAAAGTTGCCACTAAATTAATCAATGTTACTGCATCAATCCATGAATTAGTCTAATGTAAGAGTCACACTTCATCTCGCGAGTAGGTCCAATGCAAGATTTGTCTCTAAACCTATCAAATGCACTTTGAAATTAGACTATGAGCACTTCGCTCAAAGTAGATATCCTATGAATTCATTTGAATGTTATAGCATTAATGATATGGGATATCTGACATGTGTCCATGTAGATCATTTTCGAGTTGCCACGTTGGTAGTCTCACTGCAAGACAACTCTGTCCACAACCTGATCGTCAAGGAGAACACTAACTCAAGGAGACATCATCACTCGAGGACAGTCTCCTCACCGATTGACTCTCATCATGAGAGCTTACATTGAGCAGAGAGCACGTATCGTACTCTGGCGCTGTCTTTTCTGATATGCCCCATTGCATCTTGCAGTAGATCACCTGCTGCACAACTACCCCAGCATGGCGGCTATGTCCTTTTGATATTGTTTGCCAACCTGACCTAGTGTCTCCTACACCCTCCTAGTCAACCCTAATTCTCATGTTAGGTAGGATCCGACTTTACATATAAACCTTTAGGGAATTCTCCAGAAACGTAACACACTCTTTACATACTAAAACTATGCTCAGTTCTCTGTAGAAATCCTTATGCTCACATACTTTGTGCTGACTTAAGTATCGGAGAGTCTTCACCACAGACACTTCCCACTAGATTTACTGTATTTTTCATCCTAACAGGACAAGTGTTTTCTATCCTAGACAAAGATGCACCAACAACCATCTTTCGACGTCAACTCAAGGAGGACTCCAAGATTTGACCTTATCATTTTTGGCACTAGAGAAAGAGCGCCTTGCCAAATATTAGACAACAATGGTGAACACCCGATGCACTACATCGGACAGCCCATCTTACATCTGTGACCAGCTAGAGGATAACCATGAGTCCTATGGTGAGATCCAGAGCTATAACCAGAGAGTGGACCCTTCCCTTTTCTTCGAAGGAGCTCCTATTCCTCAAAACTTTGTGTAATGACCCAGGAACAACTTGCCATACTCCTCAATAAAGTACGCGCAGGGTACGGACCCCAGAACCCAATACCGAGGTTGACCCCTATACCTCCCACACCACACGACTGACATGCTCGACGTCTCCATGGCTGCGCCACCACTGAAGGCCCCCCTTGCCCCGCGAGAGGGTATTCCAGAACCCTCCTCGCCCGAAGAAGGTCGTGGAGTCTCAAGATCGGGTTTTGCACTCAAATTATGGTAGCCCCCGCCACGTATAGCTCGAGCAGATATCAGATTCTAAATATGTTCCTCAGGATTCGAGGAACGATGTGGAGGAGATGTCCTAACAAATCTCTGAAATGCAGTGCAAAATCAATGAACTGAGAAGGCGTTAAGGGGCCTATCTAGCCACTACCGAGCTTTCCTAACAACTCGACGACATAAACCGCTGCCTGAACGAGATGGTCGTGTGCTGGAATCACATAGGGCCGGTCCAGTCCCGACGCCACGGTCAAAGGGACAACATGGATCCTCTCTGTCTCGAGCTATGCAATGCCCGAGTAGCTCTTGGGTGCAAGATCCCTATTAACCTTCCATGATAAGACGGGGAGTTCGACCTTAAGGAGTACCTAATTCAATTTAAGCACGTTGTACCAGTCCACAATATCGATGACGACTTCGCGCCCAAGCTTTTGGTCACTACCTTCCATGGGGTGGCTTCCTCATGGTATATCCACCAGCCCCTAGCATCGATTGACAGCTTCTTCGACCTCTGCCAGAAGTCTGTCAATCATTTTCATCCACAAACTTTGACCAAGTTACCACCGGCCATCTTCACAAGATCAATTAGAAGGAAGGCAAGTCCTTGCGAGCCTTCTTCACCAGGTTCAACGCCAAGCTCCTCAAAGTCAAGAACATGCTGATAGACTTTCTCCACGATGTCCTCTACTCAGCCTTGAGGAATCAAGATTACACGAAGCACATCACGCGCAAGCAACCCCAGACGTAGGCTAAAATAATGAGTATTGCCCAGCAATACATGAATGTTGAGGACACACTCCCATATTCGTCCTTCAAGAACAACAAAAATGAAGACCAAAGCAAGAAGGGCCAGCGCGATTTCACCCCGCTGGTAGTGCCTCGCAAGGAAGTATAAGCTATCTTGAACAACAACAACCCCACTCTCCTCTGTCGACCCAAGCCTATGATTGAGAAGGAGGGTGTTAAGAAAGGAAGCAAGTATTGTGCTTTACACTGCCAAAATAGAAATCATGATACTAAAGGGTGCTTCATTTTGAAGCCCAAAATCCAATGCCTCATCGACAATAGACATCCCGATGTCCAGAAATTTGTCAAAAAATGGGGCAAGAAGAACGAAGGCAACAGTAACAAGCGAAAGTGATCACCCATGCCAAGCAACCGCAACTCTGGGTCCCCGAGCAAGGGCCCACCGCAAGGGCAGCCCGACAAACAACCCATCCTCGATCAAAACATACCCACAAAGGGCGGCATCAACACCATTACTTGAGGCCCCACTTTAGGGAGGTACAAGGAAGATGATTGAGAGACGGTTGAGGCAACGCTTGGAAAAGATCAATGAGAGGCTGCAAAAAGCCCGCCTTGAGGTTAACCATCGAATCATCTTTCCACGTCAACTCGAGGAGGACTCCAAGATTCGACCTCATCAATAAACTGATAATATGCTTAAATCTTTCAATACTTGTCTGATATAGAACAATTGTCACAATTAATCTCATCCAACAGTTCGTAATCCCATTCTTATCCAACATCCCGATCTAATGGTTCATAATCTTAAAACGACTACATCATTATGATCTAGCAATTCATAATCTCACAATCATAATACTTTATAAGCAATTTAAGATGGGGCAACATTATCCTACCACTTGTAGTTCCATAACTCATCATCAAAAGCAAAACCTAAATGCTATTCTTATACAAGTTTGATTTTCCTACTCAATGCAAGAGGCAAGATTCATAGCTTCATTAAGCATTAAGCAAGCTAAAAGATTAAGTTCTTAATCTAGTCGTTTAACAATTCTAGCTTACACTGCAGACCAGGACCACAGAAAAGAAGAAAATTATACAAGTACAAGAAAACAACAATTCAGCCAATAATGCAACACATTTTACATAATCGAAAACAATGAATAAACAAATCTAACACAAACAAATGCAACGAGGGACCACTCTACGAATCGACTAATATTCGATTATATCCACAAAACAGGATTAACACGCAATCAAAGTGGCACCCCAAAAGGGTTTACAACACTAATCATTTCTAAATAATACTTTCCATTTCCTAAAACAGGGCATGAACACGGTGATCATTTGCACCCATTTTTGGCAAACATCGATCTCTGGCTGTCCTCCTGCTCGTCCTACAAGTTTTGCTGTCTTCAAACGGCACAACGAACGTGAGAAAAATAAATATCACGAACGGTACTGCAATGCCGCATGACCTGATCAAGAATATTAAGTTAATGAAAGCCACAATTAAGTACTTTTTAAGTACCACAGATAGTAAAGCATAATGATTAATGGTACAGCCATGCATGAAAAGAAAATGTATTCCACTGTACTACCACAGACATATAAACAAAATCAAATGGTGTACAATTATAAGATTTACACGCAGATATGTATATACAGTATATGTATACCATAATTATGTAACTAAAAGCACGTAATGTACCTGAATCTAAAGACTAACCTTAATCAATCGGAAGGGGAAGAGAAAGTGGTTCCTCTTTGAGCCATCATAATTCATCAATAATGCATGTAACATGAAGATCATAAGATTTTCACAAATATACTAAAGTTGAACCTGCTGATAAAATCTCTAAAATAGAGCCCCGAGTCGATGAACCCATCATAGCAATTAAACCTCATATATCATCTGCAAGTTGAAACCAAAATGGCTAGACTACACACATTGGGAAACATATTAGTACAGGGAAACTAGTAACTTCTGGAAAGCAAATATATGAGAGGAAAAATAACCGGTAATTTATCCACTAATATATTATTTTCGATAAAAAGTATGGACCAATAAAACCTTGACAAAGAACACCACAAGAGAACCAGGGGTCAACAACCGAGTTCCTCATCTTTTCCTAGTTGATGCCCGGTATGAAATCTTCATTGTAAGAAAATAACAAAGGATTTCCACATTAGCCAATCATAAAGATACAATTTACCGAAACGCATATGCAAATAATAAGTTTATCCAGAAAAAAGCTGAAAAAAGCTTAAGAGAGTAGAAAGTTGGCCCTTTACAGAAATGTAGCAACTTCTTATCCAAGAAAGTAACATTTCAAGCTTTCACCGCAACCAGTTGTAGCTTCTCGATGTTGCTCATTCTCTAAGGGCCCAAGAGAGATGATCAAGACCCGAGTTGCAGCCCTAGATATGAAATGAAGGCGATAGTGAAAGGAGCTCCCTTCAGTCCAAGCACAGAGGGAGAGGGCGTGAAACTATCTCCCGCATCATTCGCTCAATCACAGTAGCATTAAATTCGATTGTGCTCTACTACGCGCTTAAGCGAATGAGTCGGCAGCTAATTCAGCCCCTAAATCTCATCCATGAGTGGGCTGAAGGAAGCTCTTTTAGACCATCAGCCAGCCCCTCAAAATTAACCAACCTCTCGATTCAAAAAGGGCTGAAATACTTCATAAAGAGATCAAGAAACTCGCAACACTCATTCAAAAGTTTAAGCTATGCAACCCAAAAAGATTTAAAAAAAAAAAGATAAAAATAAAAAATCAATTTCAAACTCATGTGATTCATATCTATTCCTCATAAAACTCAGCTGCTGAATGTAGGAAAATCAAAAAATTAGCTTATGAAACCTGGAGGTACTCTAAACTAACTTTGCGCTATGCTGATGATGAATGCCAATGTCAACTTAGTCGAAAATCAAGAATGCAAATAATAATTTTCAGTATATAATCAACAATAAGCTGAAAGAAGCAGATTAAAAACTTAAGTAGAGTCAAATCTAATTAGAAGATGCCAGCCAGCAAATAATCTTATAATTAGACATCATAACTAGATATCCCCTTCTGCAGCACAAAACACAATAAATTTATAATCAACAAGAGTATTAATACATTTGAGATAGAAAGATTTTTCTTTATTACTTTGGCAAAAGCCAAAGTTAAGTATTTCTAAAATTACTATTATTGCTATAATTATAAACTAAACTAACTAAACACAATCTCCGTACGTACTGACTGATCCATGAACCATAAACTAAAAATACAAACTTTTGATAAATTTGACCTTTTTTTCGGCAATTTTGACGCCAAGAAAGACAAGTGAGAGAAAAATTCGAAGAAAACCTTTAGTTGTGATTTTTGTGCTAATGGAAGAAGGAAAAGAGAAAAGTAAGAGAAGAGAAATCAAAATCTACCTTAATTGGTTACTTCTTAATTCAAAAACATTCTTGTGATAAAAATATAATAAAATAAAACAAAAAACCGCAATCTAAGGGCTATAGGATTACTGTGGCAAATTAAATCAAGTGCTCTTATCTTTATCAAGAAAATGAAATCCAGTTTGAATTCAAATTCTCCACCAAGCCAGGCGACTTTAGTACAAACCCTAGTTTAAAGAGCTAATCTTGATCAGAAGAACAGCAAACAATCTCCAAGAAATCTTGAAGATGAAACCCAATACCAAAAAGAACTTGAAAATTAGTGGGTGAAAGAAAGTAAAACTCAAGAATAGTTTTTTTATTTTTTTTCTGCAAACTGGTGTCGGCTTTTTCTGCCACATAAAATAATCTTGATCAAAGATGGATATTTGAAGAAAAAAATTAATCTCCACAATGAATCCATGCTTGAAGAAAAAAGGGCCCATTTTATTTTTTTACGTAGGAAACAGAAAAAATAAATAAATAAAGCAATTCAAATAGGGAACTAAAAGACACGGGAAAAAGAACAACACAAGTAGACCAATTAACACTTATCTGGTACTATTTGTGATAAAGAGGGGCCTGTAACAGGAGGGCTTTCAAACCCTAACTACCATGTTTACCAAGGCGTTGAAACACACACAGGAAACGAAAGACAAGGATAGGAGAGCAAATGGGAGGATCCATTTATTTAATATTTATGTAAGTAGTATATTGATAATAAATATAGTGGCTTAAAAAAATGAAACCCACGAAAAAAAAAGGGGGGGAGGTTCTTGCTTTAGAAAACAGAAGAACAATGACAATGAGTGAGTCCAAGAAGGAAGATGATGGGTCGCTATCGTCATGAGAATCAGAGATGAGAAAGTGACTTCAAAACATTGTTTCATGGTTGTTCATAGTCTGCATATTTATTGCATTTCACAGAGGGTGATGGATGAAAGCCCACTTAGTCCAGAAATCTGCAGGGAAATGGTCTCAAAAAAGGAAGAAAAAGAAAGAAAAAAAGAAGAGTGAACACATCTCTCTGGAACTCACAGGAGAACACATCTCTCTGGAACTCACAGGAGAGGCGAGGGAGAGGGAGAGAGAGAGGAGGGTAGTGAAATGCACACACAAAAACTGGCTAAAGGCACAACATTTAAACATTTAACAAGGTGGTCTAAGTCTTTGGCTTTGTAAGTTTGACCATTTTGATGGAGATTGGAGAGTGCAGGCAAACATCTAATCTCATCTGATGACCACATGTGACAGAAAGAAAGTATAAACCAATAAGGGGGTGCCCCACTCATGTTAGCCCGTGTTGCACTTTTTGTGGGATGGGATTTGAACACTGCCCATAGCTAACTTATCATTTCTCTTTAGTCACATTTGTAAGGGATGATTGCAATTGACCACCCAACAAGTTGAGGGGTATTTGTGTGATTTTGCCCTTGGAGGAGTGGTAAAGACACTCGTTGCTTGGCTAGATGTCCATCACTAGATAATATAAAAACATGTTGGAAAACTCCAGTTGGAATCCGATTTCACGACTCAATAAATTATGTGATAAGTATAATTTCTCTCTTTAACAGGAATGTCGATATCAAAGTTCACTTACCATGCTTATAGGTATTTACTTATCTAACATATTATCCATATTCGTTAAATTGGATATCATCCGCATTCATTACACGAATGCAATTCCTTTGATAACAAACAAATACATTACAAATTTAGTTTATGTGATAAATTTTATCTATAACAATTCAATTGGTAAAGACTCTATGACTAATTATTTTTAAATTCTATTTACATTGAATTTTGTAACTAATCTATCACAAATATCTTAAATTTGTGATAAAATCTCTCTTACACTAATATTTCATTAGTGAAATGGGATGCTTTCTTATAATAATTCAAGAGTAGATATTTGAAACATAAATGCATATGAATATGATAATCATACAGTCTATCTCGTTTGAGGTCAACTTCAAATACATATTCGTCAGCATATTGTTCATATACATGAGTATATATAATTTAGATATATGTTTAATTTATATTCAATAAATAATATTGTAAAATATTATATATGTTTACTAAAATTTTCTTGTGTTTCTAAACCATAACTATTTTTTTAAAAATAGATATTTTATTTTTTAAAAAAGAATGATTTATGTCTTAATGTTTCTTATATAAATTTCATATTTTGCTCAATATTTTCGGGAAAAAATAAAAAAATTTAGTGACTCTAACAAATATGGGATGAATCTCATTTTTTTAAGCACTACCGCATTGAAATGTGTCCAATTTCTCGATCAAAATATGTATCAACTCCCTCCAGGGCTAGCCTCTTGAACCCCGCAAGGACCGACCTCCTTGAGGTCAAGTATCCTAAACCTCCTTAAAGACCTATCTCCTCTAGAAGCAACTCCTTAAGGGCTAGCACTAGACCCTTTTAAGAACTTGCCTCCTTGAGGTCGTGTGTCCTCAATCCCGTAGAGGATGTGTCGTCTCAAAGTCTAACTGCCTCAATGGCCATTCCCATCAAGTCCTTAAAGACTTGCTCTCGAGGCTAGCCCCCTCAAATCCTCAAGTTCTTGCCTTTCGAGGTCAATTCCCTCGACCCTTTGAGGATCTGGCCCACAAAGGTCAATTGCCTCTTCAAGGCCAACTCCGTCGAACTCCTCGAGGATTTGCTCCTTAACTCATCAATTAGAAATTTGCTTATAAAAAGGCATATAAACTTACATAGATAATAGTATTTATAAGAGCTCTATTAGCCCACATTACCTTATTGCTTACTTTTATTGACATCACATCAATCACCTCAACTTTTTATTATTTTAAATGCAACGACTCTAATCACATGGTCCCTAAAAGGTCCCTTAAGACTATTAATAACATAAGGGAATTTTAGGAGCTCCTGTAAATACTTGTATCATTTTGGTTTTCATGTTAGATGTCAACCACTGTAAATATCATCAACACTCAAAACTCTATCTCTATTCTTCGCTTTTCTCTTCTCTTGACTTATACTAACTTAAGCATTGAAAAGCCTTAGTGAAAAGACTCTAAATTAACTCACATATGTTCACCTCATAGTAGGTCGAAGTCCATCTTCCACCTTGAAAACTTTCATTGGGTCAATGCCCTCCGAATTCTCATTTTCCTTCAAACTCATGAGGGCCCAAAACCAACTTCGTTAGTATCTATTGGACATATCATAAAATATACAAAAATAAAGAAGTCATATTGTGTGATGAAACTTATAAAAAAATTATTTTCAAATAAAATAGAGGAGAAAAAAAATTGAACTACGATTAAAACATTCACCCTTAAGTTGATGAAAAAATTATGATTAAGAGATTATGATGTTTGAAAATTATTAAAGGGGGAATAACTTCTAAGTAATAAAGGAGAAGGGAATGTTAAATCTTATAAATTACTAAAATGACAATCTTAAGGTAAATCATACTTATATTACTCATTTCATTTTATTTTCTTCAAAATAATGATTTTTGACTTAATAAATTAATTTTTCTGTACTTTCATTCTCTCTCTCTCTCTCTCTCTCTCTCTCTATATATATATATATATATATATATATTATCTAGATTGAAATGTTATACAATTCATCTTTTACTTATTGATGAGTCAAGTGCCATTTCACCATGCCACGTCATCGCAATCTCCCAAAAGCCACGAATCCGCTAAGTATGGAATTGCCGCCCTCGAATCTGTCAAGGCCCTCAAAAGGGCACTATCACACCAGCCTCGCTCCCTTGAGGAAGCCCACAACGCAACAGATTAGCAAGGGTGCCCTCGAATGGAGAGATTGCCCTCGATGGCGCTCCCCTCGAGGGCCAAATCCCAGACTTAACCATTGCAAAGATGGGAATTATGACGAGACGAGTACAGCTGGAGATTGCTGACAGACGCAATCCGCTGCCACCTACCACCTACTGCATCACGTTGGCACATGGGTCCATCCCATCAGACGTGGGCGCATTAAATGCCAAGTCATAAATACAATCCTTGGTCATAAATGCCCAAGATATCCATTTAATGACGGGTATGACCCCTCATTAATGATGAGTGAGGATAGCCGCCAAAAGACTGGAAAAAGGGGGACAAAAGGCACTTATTAAAACAGCTACAGGGCTGAGGGTGACCGGATCCCACCAACCATGTCACATCAGGCTCCTCACTCTCATATAAAAGCTCCATACGGCTCTCCACTCAAAGGTAAGACATACTCTTTGCCTTGCAAGCCAAGAGAATATCACTACTGTTCATCTTCTTCTTCTTGAACCTGCCACTGACTTGAGCGTCGGAGAGCCTACGCCGGGGCAAAACCGGCTAGTCTCACGTGCGTTCCTCCCTCTTTAGCAGGTGGGCCACCAGCAAACACTATTTCGAAGTGCGCAGTATTCGGACACGTGTACTAACCAAATCCGGACCGCATCACTTATATAGAAGAAGAATCATTATATGATGAATTCTTTTTTTAAAAAAAAATATTTAAATACTATCTCAAAATATCTATTTTAAAAAACAAAAATAAAAAGAACAACTTATAAGGAAATATAGTCATGAAATACTTAAATAAAATAAGACGATGATGATAACTTGAAATAATATAATTGATTATCATATTTAACAAGTTTCGTTGTCTTCTTTATATTTCATACTTTGATTATATTTTTTCAATCCATCATATCTTTTGAACCATTTTCATTAAAAAAATAACAGACTTATATAATGAATAATAATTGTAAAAAATTATTGTTAATCAACAATTTTTGTGAGTAAATGCTACTACATCTCATAGTTGGAGCATGAAAAAATTACATATAAGAAAATTTTACACTTTATTCTCCTAATATCTTTGGATAACAATTTAAATTATAATTATGAATTTTCTAGACTAGAAAAAAGATTGTCGGAAAAACAATGGACTAGAATATCAAAAACATGATATTCACAGGGGCGGTTTATGCTACAAATATAAATATAACGCAACAACAGTTTTAAACAAAACAAGATAGCCAAAAGCAACAAGACAATGTCATAAACAAATAAATAAACAAGAAAGTATAGTAGACTTTGCAGTATTTATTTGTAATGCAATGACTGAATCATCGGGTTAAGTTGATTAGCCTTAAAGAGATATTTACCCCATTAACCGGTACAATGGGTCCGCAATACTCTTTCTAGGATTAGACAATCCAGAGATCCGTTCCAACCTGCATTGCTACTTTGAACCTCACATCAAAAGCTAATTAACTCAAGTGTTTTGTATGCAAACAAACCACAAACTACGTCGAACGAACAAAATGTATACTCAATCTTACTTTGATTAGAGGAGCGTTTAGGCAAATCCAATATTTCTTACATTGATCAACTTTTAATTTTCAGAGAACAATACACTTGCACGAAACCAGGAGACATCTATTTATAGGGGTGGTACACCGTGGCTCGTGGCCATGGCCTGAGCCGGGTCAATCGGGTGGGCGGGGCGCACGTATGGGGCTGTCCATATGCAGTACTTAGTTGTTTAGTTTACACTACAACAGTACTTAACCACATAAATACTAGAACTGTCAATGCCAAATATTCGATGTGGGATGTTTTACACTTAACTTTTAACACGTTAGACAACACTACCTTAGACTTTATCAATAAATTTTCATTAGAAATGATTTAATCCTAGATTAACCCCTTGTAAATGTCATCTTAACAAGCTCATTTCTAACAAAGATGAATAGCATAATTACATATTGATTGTGGTGCATGGATTTATAAAAATATAATTTGTGCTGAAGAAAAGCTATTGGCTGAAAAATGGATACTTTGAAAGAAAAAAATTAAAGAGTGATAATAATATAATTTTACACTATAATTGATATTTTATACTTCGCAAATTCTAGCAATATGTAATCTTCATTAGCCAGAATTTATTGTGATTTGATAATTTAATATCTTTTTGAATAAATTAATTTTGTAAGAAACAAATATTGAACGGAGAATCACATTTTTAAGAAAATAAAATAGTAGAACTAATATTAATTTCATTTATACAAAATATTGTTTTAATAATTTATAAACTTAATAATTTTGAAAAATCAATCCCTTAACCATAGCTTTTTTCTAAATTAATTGTATAATGAGTGACTTTTTTTTTTTTTGCTTTTTGATGGAGGACAGTTTATTACATACAATACCAGTACTTGTATATTCATTAGACTCAAAAAGTTTAAACCATTCACGCGTTGGTGAATATGCTTTCACGTTATCATTGAATGAAGGCTTCATCGAAATTACCTAATGAGGGCTAGTAAAGATGACTTTGGCCAATTCTATCAAAGCAAGCAACGTATATACATATATACATATATATACATATATATATAATGGCAAATTATGTTTACATTCCTTGAAGTATGGTATAATTTTAAATTAATCTCTATTATTTTAAAAATTACAAATACCTTCTCAAAATTTAGGACCTTCTTGTAAACATGAAAAAATTATATTTTTAGGACTGTATGTTGTACCGATTCAAAATTTAAGGCATTAACTGGTCCCACTTCAATTTTAGGACATCAGTTTGATAAATTTTGACATATTGAGGACTTTTTGCCTCAAAATGTGCAATGTAATAAAAAAAAAATTGACTAAATTAACCGGAAAATGGCTTCTCTGGCCAAATAATTGAAAATATTTAACATGTCGGCACTTTACGTGGCATTTATGTGCATTTTAAATTCACATGGCATGCCAAACAAGATGAATTGGGGATAAAAATATAAATTATCAACTATTTATAAGGAAATACCTCCCTCCCCCTCCCCCCACATACGCAATCCACCCCCATCCCTCTTTGAAGAAAAAAGTGACAAAATGATAAGTTGAAAGAAAAAAAGATTTACAAAATAATTAAACTATCAAAATGGGACCAAATTCTAAAGTTTAATACATGGATAAGTTGCTCATAGGTTAGGAACAACAGTATGAAAACAAATTCGAGAAAAAAATGGCCAGAGGCAACCCAACCATTGCGATGGCCACGACCGACAGTTGCACTGCCCCATGCCATTTTTTTTCTCGAATTTTTCTCCTTCAATGTGTTTCTAATACCACGGGCAAGCTAACTATGTATTCGATTTGAGGATTCAAACAAATTTTGAAGGGTAATTTTGTGGGTAATTTTTTGATATCTTTAGTCTGACATTTTTTTTTCTCTCTCTCTCTCTATTTTTCTTCTCACTTTTCTCTCTCCTATTTTTAACATGAGACTATTGTTTACCTTTCTATTCTTCTTTCTCCTCTCTCTCCTCTCTCATGTACATATCTTCAAAACTTATATTATTTTATTTTATTTTTTAATTTATTTTTGCAGTCATATAATTTAATATAATTTTAGTTTTATTAAATAATTAAAAATATATACTCAAATAAAAACTTAATAGATATTTAATTTTATACCTTTTAAATTTAAACATGTAATTAGATTATATCTTATTTTATTTTGCACATGCACGAGTGTGCCTAGTGAACTAGTATAATATTTATATATATATATATATATATATTATAATGTATATATTATATTATTTAATTTTTCTTATATTATTTTCTTGAATTACTTTAAATATTTATATTTTAATTTTTTTTTATTTTTGTGCCATTTTAATATTATGGTCGGATTCTGGTCAAAATTTGTGCTACATAGGCAATTCTTCTGCCATGTAAGCAAAATGTAATCAATTCACACCGGGAGTCCTCAATATGTCAAAAATTATCAAATTGATGTTCTAAAATTGAAGTGGGATAAATTAGTGTCCTAAATTTCAAATCGGCGCAACACAGTTTTTAAAATGTAATTTTTCTAATAAACATTAATAGAGATATTCAAAAGATAACTTTCTTATAGCTATAATAGTCAACTCAACCACCAATGCATGTGTCTCGTCGAACCTGACAAAATTTCTCAATTAGTTTTGTCATTCTACCAACGTATAAAGATAGAGCTATACTTAAATACATTTATGAACAAAAAAAGTAAAGCGAGTTTGATTTAACTAATGATCAAAAATCATTTGATATAACTTGTCAAAAATTAATTTAAATAACTAATTCAACAAAATAAATTCAAATATTTGATTTGTGTATATAAATTGATTTAGGATTATTATTCATTTTACTCAATAGGAAAATAAAATTAGTATTTCAAATTGTTGAAATAAATATTTTACGTACATATTTGAAATAAAAAATAAAAATTGGCTAATAAAAATAGGGTCTGTTAGTTTTTATTTATTTTTTATTTTATTTTATTTTTTAGATTAGCCATGGCCTTATATTTTCCCGAATTTTGTGGCCAAATTGGCCACGGCTTGACTGTGGCTATTAAGCCGCGGCTAATCCGTGGCTGAGTAAGGTCGTGGCTAAATGATCGTGGCTAATGTTAGTCACGCCACTTTTAGCCATGGATAAAATCCGTGGCTAAGCTGTGGCTAATTTTATGGGCCACGAATTTTTGCCAAAATCCTTGGCTAAATCTGTTTTTTCTAGTAGTGAACATTCACGAAATAATTTTGCTTTATATCATCATAACTACCACCAGACATCAATATTTATAATCTAATATCGCTACAACGCTTTTATTGAAATTAACATCATATATAATTTCTATATTTTGAACTTGTCAAGACCATACGAATCTTATCTCATAATCTAATATCGTCACTATGCTTTTATCGAAATAGACTTTATATATAACTTTTACATTTTGAACTTGTCAAGACCATACGAATCTCATCTCATAATTCTGCCTAAAATAGAAAAAAAATACAACTCATAATTATATCTTGCCTGGATAAATGATAAATTTTGTTAAACTAACACATACCTTATGGGAATATTTATAATTTTTGAAAGAAAGAGAAAGTAATTTATCATTATATTTCAACTTAAAGGATACGGATGTAATTTGTCGTGTGTGTTTATATATTTATATATCAGATTTGATGAATATGATGTTTGCATTATATGTTTTTCAGTGAAACGATAAATATATTTGACATGGCATATTTCCGATCATAATTCTCAATCGGATCAGGCTTGCCACATGTCACCCTTCCATGTCATCAAGCTCACGGGCCCAGGCTCTCAATCGGATTAGGGCTCATAGATCGAGATACCGACCACCCGTTCTGGGTTGATTGGTGACACCTGATCGAACCTCAATTCGACCAGGACCATACCAGGTCCAACCAATCCTTACTGGTATTAATGCCCCGCAACCCAAGGTGAGTGGTTACCATCTAACCCTATACCTCATTAATTAAGAGCCAACTAATGCCTTCCACCTCATCAAAGGATGACCTACTAAGTCTAAAGGCCCAATAGGGAATGATCTATAAAAAACCTTGCATTTATGATAGGGGGAGGTTTAATTATTTTCACTCACTTACTCTGTTCAAATATCTACTCAATTCGATCGACTGACTTAAGTATCGGAGGGTCTTAGCCGAGACCCATCTCAACTACCTCACGTTGCCTTTCCCTTGTTGCAGGTCAATTTCCCGATCAAATCCCTTCACCTTCACTCTCAATCAGAGTTCTCGATTGGGGTCGATCAGTACTAAATTCGACCCGCATCAATATTTAAATATTAATTGACAACAAATTAACAACTATCAATCAACTATTAGCAAATAACTATTATTATTATTGTTGTTGTTGTTGTTGTTGTTGTAAATACACCTTTTATTCAATTGAATTAACAAGGCATATGCTACAAATCCAGCTCTTACATCAATATGTAAAATAAAAATTATACTATTTCATAATAATAAAACAAGAACAACTACCATAAGTAAAATAAATAAATTATTATCAAAATAGCATAAAATCAACATGTTTCGGTAAAAAATTAAAGTCAAATTTTTATAATTTTAAAACTTCAATTTCGCTGATTAAATTAGTCCTCTTTGGCAACAAATAACTATTATTAAAATAGATAAATATCAAGTGTGGTCCAAACTTAAGACTTTTCAGGTTTTATGGTCTGGTTAAAACCAGAGCTTCCCCAACGACACTTTCCAGTTGATTCTTGTGTACTTTGTATTGGTATAATATTAATCACAAACTAACTATACGACAAATGAAGTTGGCGTGAGAGATACTTTAATAACTTAGTCGGTCCAAATCCAATGCGAAACTATCAAGTTCCGAGAAAGTGAATAAGTGTCATCTGGCTTAGCAATAAATCTGGCCGTCAAATACAAAAAGTGTAGCGATTACATTAAGGAGGTGTTTGCTAGTACTTAAAAATAAATAAATAATAATAACAAATAAAAAGTACTTTTTTAATTTTAGTTGGAAAAAAGCAGTAGCATAATTTTTTTTTCTACTTTTATTGTAAATTAGTTAAAATAAGTTATTTTTTTGTCATCAAAAATAAGTTAAAGGTTGAAAATACATTCCAGATTGTATTCTTCAAATTTTAATTATTTTTTCAAAATTCAATATTTATTTTTAATTTTTTTTATTTTCAAACATTTAGTACTTTTACTATTCAATCTTTTTTTTATATATATATTTTTCAAGAGAACACGTCCATTTCGCAAGCACAATTTTGTGAGTAATTCGTGAAGAAAATTCATGAAACTATCAAATAATTCAAATTAGTCAAGTGGCACATTCTATGCGCATACACAATAAAAAATGTAAAAAAATTTAATTTTATGTTTAAATTTTGATAAATTAAATTTCCAAAATTTATTATTTTTATGAAAAAAAGCTTTTTAACGTTTATTACATTTAAAATAAGTGAGAATTTAAAAATTAAAATAAGATAAAAATATATGATTAAGAATAATTGAAAATAATTATATAAAAGAATTGAAAATTATTGAATTAGATGATATAAAAGATAAGAGAGATGAGAGGGATTAAAAAGGTAAATCGTGAATGTGTAGTGGAAGGGTGTAGAAGGAAAAATTTCTATATGGATCGAGTGCATGGGCTCTATCCATATATTCTGCGGTCCACATTTAGCCATATATTATATGTATTTTATAAAAAAATTAATACACATCACATGGTTGAATCTAAACCGCAAAATGAATACACCTGATTCATGAAAAAATTTGGGTCATGTAAGTATAAAAATTGTTCATTGGAATTTTTCATCATGTAAATATAAAAATTTAATAATTTTGGTATCAGAATTTGATAAATTGACGGAAAGGACTATGTTTCGATTTAATTAAGGGGTTTCATGTAACGTGGAGCTAAGCAGCACATTTGAGAGAGAGAGAGAGAAAAAAAAATAAAAAATTGCCAATCGTGTAGGTTACCAATTAGGAAACTACAATTTTTATTTTCCGAATAAAATTGAACTAAATTTGTCATATCCAAAGGAAAATTGTTAATGCATTCTAAATACAATCTGAAATTCTCATGCAAGCACAACGCATGGTCCTCATAACAGTACTTCAGATTCTCTGCTATATAATAGTACTATATCTCTTCCTCCACTCATCAATACATACCACGTGTATTGATGAACAGTTAAGATAAACAAAGAAAACATTTAAAAATTTTCCCATATCATAATTTTTTTCTCTTTCCTTATCTCAACCGCTCACTAATACACATTGCTTGTACTAATGAGTGGAGGAAAAAATATAGCACCGTTGTATAAAAGAAGATCTGAATTGCTCATCACAAGGAAGACATGCGCTTCTTCGTTAACGAGTGCCCAATCAGGAGGTCTCGTGGAATTTTGTTCAAGCGTAATAATCCTCTGTAAATCTCTAGTCTCTTTCTCATATTTGGGCTATTCCTCATCGAGACAGTATAAAAAAAATACGTTATTTTATGACGGAAGAGCAAAAGGGTTGATTTAAGTTTCATATTTAGTTTTCACTGACCGTCAAGATTTCGGTCTAAGGATATGTCATATGTTGTACTCTTTTTCTCTATTATAAAGGGGCTGTTGCTTGTAACAAATGGTTCAGACTTAAATTTACTTAATAACTGTAATTTATAAAGGTAATTATTAAAGTAAAATGATATATTTGGAAAAATAAATAAATGCATTTTCAAAAAATTGAGAATGATAGATATTTTAGAGTTTTTTGTTTTTTTTTGGTCTGATACGACAATTAAAATGGACTAGCGGGAGTATAAAGAAATTAAATTTGATGAAAAATGCATTTAGCCAAATAGTACCTGAATTCTGGAAAGCTCCACCACAAACTTGGACCAAATTTAATTCTGATGTTGTGTTTGTTGATGGGAAAGTAACTTTGGCTTGGGTTCAACGTGATTATCTAGCTGATATCCTCTTTGCAATTGTCACCTCCAATTGATCTCACAATGCTACTGGAAGTGAAGCGGAAGTCTTCCGTAATGCACTTGTTTTTGCTGATAACAACAAGATTACAAGAGCCTTTTTTAAGACTGATTCTTTGCTCATGGTTAATATGATCTTGGGCACTTGTGCTGATATTGATTGGAGAGTAAGAACAACCATTAGAATAGCAAAAGGAATCCTTTCTAAGTGGCCAAATTGAAGCATTTCTCATATTTCTCGCTCTGCAGATTCCATGGCTCATGTCCTTGCGCGATGGACTTTTCATTCTAACTGGAACAGACCTATTAATCAATGTTATTTCTACCACTTTTGTAACTCGTAATTGTATTGGAACTCATATTTATTAATTTTCTAATTTAGTGCTCCTTTAATCATGAAAAAAAAAAAATAGTACTTGGGTATGCGTGCCTTGTTGGGTACACTCCACTTTGGTATGTTTGCCAATTGACATACAAAAAGTGCCAGTTTCGAAGACTTTTGATGTTCTCTTGGGGCTTAAGCTTAACTTGCAAATTGCAACTAACCCAATTTTCTCAAGGGCTCTTTCTATGTTCATATTAAATTGTAACCAAAAAAAAAAAAAAGAAATTATTATATTTTAATTGACATGTCAAAATTTGTAAACTTATAAAATATACGTGAACGAATCTTACACCCATTATGTGACGTTTATACACGTCTACTTTAAGTATGACATGTAGATTTTGTAGGGAAAATGACCATTGAACCCTTCACCTCACATAAATATTTTTTCAAAAACTAGTACTAGATAACCCATGTTAAAAATGATTAAATAGCAAATATATCTCCTTTTTCAAATTAGTCTGTTCTCACCCTTTTTTTTAAAAATCTATTTCTTCTTGTCAAAAATTTTAAATTATATATTTATTTTTCGCATATATAAATAAAATATTTTACATCTATAAAACATATATATAGATAGATATTATACTTTTAATTATTTTGTCCAAAATATTGGTAGTAATATTTTTCTGGCACACTATAAATTGGATAAAGGTCAAATTCATCCATTCAATAGATTTTTAGGCAAATATACGTATGGAGGTTGTGAGCTATTTTATTAATTCAAAACTCAATATATATGACTCGTCAGAATATCATATATATATATATATTCATTTATGTACATAGTGTGTATTTATATATACATATACGAATATGTACACAGTACACGTATACACTCACATAAAATATAAATATAAGTATCATTATCTAATTATTATATTTAAAATAATAAAATGAATGTTGCGAGTCCAACAGGCCAATTAGGATCAGAGTCAAAATCAACTCCTGAGTCCACAAAAACTTTGGGCCGCCCCACTCCCCAAACGAATTTAAAGGCTCATAGTGCTGTCAATGGACTGGATATTAATTCGAGTATGTCTGACCCGTATGGCCCCCTATCCGAACGGCTGTCAAATGGAGCAGATCTTAATTCGAATTCAATTTGAGCCTGCTTCAAATTTCAGTATACTCGACCGATTAAAATATTCGATAGATCAAATTCGATTATAAATATCTATTATCCAAAATAAATAGATATGATATGAAATCGAGTAGTCTCATCTGTCAAAGATTCAAATCCAAATTATAATTATACTTTTTATTAGATTAAAAATCTTATATATATATAATGTTAGTAAAGAAACTTAAACAAAATGCAATATACAAACCATAATAATTAATATTACACTCTTTTTTGTTTTTCAAAGTAATTTTTTTAACAAAATAATGTCTAGCTTTTATACATATTCTAAAATAATTTTCTACTTAATTAAAAAAAATTTACATAAAAAACAATTTTTTTTTATTTATTACTTGATTTTAAAGTTTCAAAATTTCTAACTGTTAATAGGATCGGATTTTCTTATTGAGTTTCGGATTTTTATTCGGATTCGGATTTAATAATATTGAATGTATATCCTACAGAATTCGGATCGGATTCGAATATTGAGAAAGCTTATCGGATTCGAATTTTTCAGATTCACTTCAAATCTGACCCATTGACAGCCATATTTTAAGATATTCGATCAATTAAAATATTCAATAATCAAATCTAATTATAAATATCTATAATTAAAAATAAGTGAATCATATATAGCGCCAAGCAGCTTGATTGGTTAAAAATTTGAATCCAAATTTTAGTAATAGTTTTTAATAAATTAATCACCTCATGAATATGCTAATAGTAGAAGCTTAGATAAAATATAATAAATGTCAATATAATTAGTAATACACTATTCTTTATTTTCTAAGGTAATTTTTTTTTTCACACAATGATGTATAGCTTCCATGCATACATATACTATTCGCCTACTTCATTAGGGGTAATTTTTTTATTATTCATTTGAATTTAAAATTTAAATTTTTTAAATTGTTATTCGAGTCAAATTTTTTTGCCTGGATTCGAATTTAGCAACAACGAATACATATCATCTAAGAAATGGATTGGGTTTAGATATCGAAAAGATAATCCATTTTCGGATTCAGATATCAAAAAAACAAAAAAAGTTAATCGAATTCAGATTTGGAAGTTTCCAAATTGGATCCAAATCTAATTCGTTGGACAACTCTAGTTAAGGGAGTTGTTATTGATACTCCAAAATTGTTATTGACATTCCATTTTTTATTTTTTGAATTGATAAATTGACTAAAATGCTCATTGATCTTTAAAACATTATTTTTATTAATTCATAACATAAATATCATTTTATTTATTGTTAATCACTTTCATACAAAAAGTATATAAACTCACAACTTTAACGTTAACTCTTTAATTTTTTTGTTTTATTTTTTCTTTTTTGTCCTACTTAATTAAATACAAAATAAATATTACTAGCAAAAATTTTCAGGTCATACATGAAACTTTTAAAATATATATGAAATTATGAAATAAAAGGAAAAAAATTAAATATATAAAAGAATTAGGTAATAAAGAAAACAAAAGATATTATATAATACCACTAATATTCAAATATGTAAAATACTAGACTAAAAATAGCATATCTAACTTCAAAGCAAAAAAAATGTCACCTGCAAAAAGAAAAAGACAAACTTCAAGATGACAGTCTTTAAGGCATGATCCCCCATTCACAATTTGCACCAATAATAGGTTTTTTTAACATCAAGAAGGTGAAGAATAGGTTATTCGGACTTTTTTTGTTTAATAAATGAAATGGAATTAATATTTAAAAATTAAAAGGACAAATTGATCAATTGATGAAAATTCTAAACTAAATGGGAGCATCGATAACAATTTTGAAGTGCCAATAATAATAATAATGCCTTAGTTAAAATAGACGAAAAGAATAAAGGAACTTCTGGTTCCAAATTTGTTTCACCCTCATAACATTGAGAACATATATTTATCTTGAAGCGCGCTTAAGCCAAAGGGTCACAACATAACAAAATAACTTATCATTAATCAATCTTAAAAAGAATGAAAAGAATATACATACAGAGAGATGGGGTTATCCTCTCATCTCCCTGAACTTCTCAAAGGTCTCTATGAACATGTTTAAGTACCTTACACTAAAGCATGCCGCTTGTCGACAGCCATTTTTTGGTCACAGAGATGGTCCCGATGACTAGCACAAAGATCGTGTAGTTGTCTTCTACGTATCCGAGTATGTTGTGGGAAAATGCTCTTCGGTTTCACTTAGCAGGTTCGCGAAAATCCCATTTACGGGCAAGATGACTAAAACAACTGGAAGAAAAGACCAGTTGATCCATCTCCATATGATTGAAGATCAGCAGGCCTCACCAGAGCCCTGCATAAAGGGCACGTTCGCTCTCTTTCGAACCTGAAACGAGTAATGGCAGTGACTTCGCTAGCTATTACTCTCTCTCTCTCTCTCTCTCTCTCTCTCTCTCTCACACACACACACACACACACACACAACGAAACCAAATCTTAAGAAACCAAGAATTAAAGAAGAAGAGAAACGAAACAAACCATTCGGAAACACAGTCTTCGCAGAATATATGCTTGCAGCGCAATAAGATGGGCGCGTGCATCTTCTCCTGGCAAATGGCACATAGATCTCCAGCTGCATTTACCTAAATAGAATCAATCAAAATGTTCTGTTAGTATAGAATGCATTTTTGTGAACCACTACTCCCTTAACAAACCAAATAAAATTTGTCTAAAAGCTCAGGGTGGATTATATATTTAGTGACAAAATTAGCTATTAGAGAACTATTGCACCTCTTCGGATGTTGCATAAGACCCATAATGGACTTCCTTTCTCGATAATGCCTTCAAGGCCGAAACAAAGGATTGAACCTGAAGAACACACACACATGCAGAGAGAGAGAGAGAGAGAGAGTGTCCATAAGTATTGACAAGCCAGATGAAAGACTACATAATCGGGGAATAAAAGTAGGTGTTCATCAACATACTTTTTCGACAATAGACGTTAGCTTGAAAGTCAAATAAAAGCCGGTTGTGAGGGATGAAAAGAGACTGCCATAGTCTTTGTTCAAGAAGAATCTATACCATACAGGGGCTGGTAACAGAGCTCGGTATAGAAGCAGTGCATACTCAATCAGAGTCAACATTTGACCCTGAACGACCAAAATACTTCCATTAGACCTTGGCAACTTAAACATCCATTAATAGTTTCAAGCTGTTTAAGGACACGATCGTAGATCATCTAAAATGTCACTACTATCAGCTGAAAAATTATGTTACCTGTCTACGAAAACTGTGGCCTCTACCGTTCTTATAATACATTAACAGAACCAACTTCAAGACCATTGCTGCCTGCCGCACGATTGTATCTGGCAGTAACAAAAGATATAGTAAATAAAGAAATTCCACACAATAAATGTTCGGAACCATTATAGCCGCTGGTGCTGCCAAAGCAGATAACACCAGAGTGATGCTTTTGTTGATATCAAAACATGAAAAGGGATGACTTCTAAACAAATGATGAAAGAGGTAATGTTTTCAAGCCCCATGACAAAAAGTTAATTTTTCTGAAAACTTTTTGCTATACTTGAGGTTCACTAGAACTAGGCAAGTTATGGTTCTATAACAAAAAAAACAATATTGACAGTCATGAAAATCATTACAGATATTTAAAGGTGGAGCTGTCTCTGAAGGACTCAACTAATATGCAATTTTAAGCCTTATCAAGAACAAGGATGCGTCAAATCCAATAGTTTCTACACCAAAAACACACGGTAGTCAAGTGAACCAAAGAAAAGGCCGAAAAAAAAAAAAAGAAGTCAAAATCCGTACCATTTATCAGGATGATAAATACGGCATGCCAGAAAGGTGGGATTGCCTTGGGAGGAATCATGAGTAATGGGTAGAAAAGATTATCCTTGTGATTCCACCAGTAGATCCCAAATATATGAAGCATGAAAAAAAACGAATAACTGACTAGGACTGCAATCTTTCTTTCTCCCTGCAAAAGCCAATATTTATAAGTTCTTCAGTGAGTTTCTATAGCAAGCAAAGGCTAGTAATCAATGAAATTTTATTTACATAAATATGCCGCAAAAGAGTCAGCCCGTGGAACGGGAATCCCACCTTTAGAGCAGTTTGCTTGCGGAGAATCTCGTTGGACTTGAACAAGATGGCAGTAGAATAAATGGTAACAACAAATCCTGAAAAGTCCATTCTTGGAAAAGTCAATAGTTGGACCCAAATGGTAGTTTTGTAAGACCATAGGCCAAAAGCAGGAAAAAACCATGCAATTTCATAGAAGTTGAAGATCTTGTTCGCTTTATAATCTCATTGTAGCAGATAAGAGATTAACATGTCAGCTCAATAGCCAAAAGATTGCATCACATAAAAAGTTAA
Organism: Petrea volubilis; assembly: GCA_026212405.1. Taxonomy (NCBI): domain Eukaryota; kingdom Viridiplantae; phylum Streptophyta; class Magnoliopsida; order Lamiales; family Verbenaceae; genus Petrea; species Petrea volubilis. The sequence goes on from CM047883.1 coordinate 17,963,597, forward strand.
CTTCATTTGCTAATTATGAAACCATGCACTTTCATAAAGCAGAAGATCATATGTGAAATTGTCTTCTGAAGATTCATCAATGGAAGAAAACTAAAGATGCATTATCTCAAAATGATAGAAAATTTGTTATATGACTCGCATCACTGTCTCCTCCAGATATGAGACCATGTGAGAGACAAGTAGAGCACAATAACGTTGCATCAGCAAGAAATAACCACCCCTTCAGCATCTTCAGAGGTTAAGAACACATGTAAAGAAACTTTTTTCTACTGTCTAAAAATATCTTAGCAGAGGACAGTAACCAGCCTAGATGTATAATTATTCATTTCAATTCCCCACTTTCCCCTTCAAGCTTCTTTCTCTAGGCGTCTTAATTCCTTTGTATAGACCACGGTTGTCCTTTGACGGGACTAATATCCACCAATGCTATCTTCTAAGATATCAAGAAGCCAATAAGGATACGCATCTCGGCAATAACCAACACGATCACGACATCTTCAGATTAACATATACCGGAGTTAAAAGGCTGTGCATTGATTCAATGCAACAGCACCAACTCCTCAAAATTACCACAACCCCGCATCATACTCAACATAAATCGATCAAAACCAGAAAAAGCAAATAAACAAATTGGAATCTTGTCATATGAATATGTTAAGAATAACAAAACAAAGCAATCAAAAGTCCAAGAAACATTGCACATGATCACCTTGCAAGTGCTGCCGGATAAAAACCAACAACAACAGCAAAGAAAAAGGAAGAATCTGCTCGATCCACCTGGCCGCTTGCTGTATATCATATCGCTGATACGATGAGACCTCCCTATTACTATCATCACCGCCGTTGCCACCTCCACTCCCATTAACATCATCAGCCCCCAGCGTAGACTCCTCCGCACCCAATCCCACCCCACTAACACCATTCTCCCCATTATGCACACCCCCAACCCTATCCTGTTCACCCATAATCCGAATCGAGACCTCCCCATTGTTACTGCCACTCCCAGCATCGCTATTGCCACACCCATCAGCAGTGACTGACGCTGGATTGCCGGAGCTTTGAAGATTAACGGTGGAACTCGTACTCTCAGGTATGAGGGGATGAGCTTCGGAGTAGGGGTAATCGGGCCGGACCCGGAGGACGCCGGAATATTCGATTAGAGATGAAATAGGGGACTGTAAGAACCGGATAGCAGGGAACAGGAGGACTCTGGCCAGCCCACCTCCATTTCTTGGTGATGAAGGTGAAGCAGAATCCGAACTCGTAGCTTCAGAATTTGATGTCTCCATAAAGAATAAAAAAACCCACAAAAATTAAAAACCCACGAAAAATTCAATCAAAGAATTCTATTTCTTGGTGAAGAAGAAGAAGAATATATCAAGGATACATAGAGCTGAAAAAGTCAGAAGAGCGAGAACTGGCAACTGTACTAATATGTGTGTGTGTGTGAATCAGTCAATGATGGTGTAAGAAAATGAAGAATTATCTAGGGGAGAAGACGTATGCGATGAATCGATGATAATGGCTGAGCATATTCAAATGAGGAAACTGTTGTCTTGTTTTCCGGTTTTTATTTTGAGTGAAATACGTTAAGTAACTTAACTTTAAAACTGTTTTATATTTTAACATCCAATTTTTACGAACGTTGGTACCTAGCTTTTTTTTTTTTTTTTTTTTTTAAATTTGTGCTTCGATAATCATTTATCCTCGAATATTTCATAAAATATTTTATCAAAATAGTAAAAAAAGAAATACCATCAACTAACTTAGTCGTGTTATTTAATTTTTATCATTTATACACTTATAATCATTTATTCACGAATATTTTATAAATTCCCCTTTGAAATGGTTCAAAAAAATACTATCAATTTACGTTTTAAAAAGGTGGGAGCTTGAACTTGATACAATTAAGGTATTGAGTTTAAACTTTTTTTTCCTTTTGATCGAATATATAAAGAGTTTCGGTTGATATTTATAGAGGATTACGAATAGATTATATAAAAATAAACTCATATTTTTAAAAGGGTTAGACACCGCTAGCGCAACTCATATAAATTGGATATCAAAAATATAAAATAGTCTTAAAATTGGCATTCTTAGTGTATTTTAATTACTTATTTTATTTTATTTTTTTGGTCAAAAACGGAGGGGAAAACGCGTGTAACCGAAGAAGGGCTTGTGTGAATGACGATTTTCCCCTTTAGGCTTTAGCTAATTGATGGATTAATTAAAGTTGCTGTTAGGGTATAATTTATAAATATCGCTTTTATATTGCGACTTGCGTACGCGGAAAGAATGAGTCAACACAAACCGTGTTTGAGATTTTCCCTGTCATGCAATTTTTGTGTTTATTCATTTATTTTTCTTTGTCTGTAAAAAGAATAAAACGAAATTATGTTCTTGTCTGTAATTGTCGTGTAACAATTAGACCCCCACTCATGGTACGATTAGAATAATTAACAAAAATAAACAAATAAAAATAGGGTATTTCGTATTATATTCGATACTTGATATTGGATTAGTTGAATAATTAATAATAATATATAAACAATAGTGATTTAATAACGTCGGCTGAGTAGACAAAAATTTGAATATATACACGGATGTTATTTATCCAACTTTTATAATGGTAAATTTGAGTATGAAATTTATAAGACAAATATAAACTGATTTAGGGGGAGAGAGAGAGAGAGAGGGGGGGGGGGGGGGGGGGGGGGGCGGGGGGCGGGAGAGAGAGGGAGAGAAAGCGATTGATGGATATTTATTTGAATAAATAATTATATTTTTTTTTTCAAATTTATTACATAAAAATTGTATGATAACAATACTGTAGAGGGAAAAAAAAGAATCAATATTGTTGACAAGTCAATCTAAATAGGTGTTAGTTATAATATTGGTATAATCTCAGGAGATTTTTAATAATTTTTTAAACCACTGGGGTTTCTTGTAAATTAATTTAATCTTTGGATAGTCTGTGTAAATCACCCAAAAAGAGAAAATGAGTATTTTCAAAAATTAAAATAAGTTTGTAATATTGATATAATTTTAAGGGATTTTTGGTAATTTTTTAAAAAGTAAGGGATTTTTCGTAAATTAACCAAACATCAGGGGTGGTTAGTGTAATTCGCCCTTTATAGTATGTAGTTGTTCATTGATTCATTGATAACCGTAATCGTTGTGGATAACGATTGAGATTTGATTATGTATATAATGATATCAAAAAGTGAAATTGTAGCATTATCATACATAATTCAACCGTTAAAAATATCATTTGATGTTATCTAATTGGATAACATTTCATGAGATGTAGTTAATAACGGGTGATATTTATATAATGAAAATATAATTAATTTACTAAAAAAAATTCTAAAATGAATGAAAACAAAAACATAAAGTTGAATAAATTTTTAATAAATTACTCTTTATCAAAATATAATTCAACCCCATTTCGCAGGCGAAGAGGTGGGATAGAAATTAATTCTTTTTGTCGCAAGAAAGATATGAGAATCTTGAAACGATACAGCTTGAATTAATTATTTTTCTGCCTCATGAGTTGTGCCGCTCGTTGACTTTTTTCGATGTAAATCACAAAGTTCCATAATAATACAAAGATGGATTAGGTGGTGGCTATTATTTTATAGTTAACACACAGTAAATTGAAGGAAAATGGCAAAATCGGGCAGGAGACAAAATAAATTATTTGTGTGACCTAATTGACCTTGTGATATGCATATAAATTCATTTATAGTGTTGCGATGTACAATAATAAGTTAATACAGTATTCTTTATGTGTGTATATATTTTAAATTGACTTTCGCTATCCGACATTTTCATTGGAGTTCGATTAAATCCGGATCGAGCATCGTAGAAACTACTCTTTCTGAATTGATATTTTTTATATACACATAACTCAAATACGAGGTCTTATTTAACTTATCATAATCCCTCATCATTTAAACTGACAATCATTGGTATATAGTATATTTTTTTTTATTGAAGTTTAGATTACTATCAACCTTCAAAGCGAAAAAGTTATTTATTAGATTTTATAAAATTTAAATGTTGTTCCCTGATATTCATATTCCTAACTTCCTCCCCGCTTATCACTAGAATGACTTTCTAGCAAGAAATTAAAGTTATTCAAGAAGGGGAAAAGAAAGGATAAAAAGAGGAGAGAGAGAGAGAGAGAGAGAGAGAGAGAGAGAGAGAGAGAGAGAGAAGCCAATTGGAATATCTTGAATTTTGATTATCAAGAAAATGAATGCCACATTCTCAAGCAAAAGACATGATACGTACTCTCTTATCTGTGCCTAAGGAATAATGATTATAAAAACATGCTGCTAATCACAATTTTGATACACAAATACCTTCATTTCAGTGATTGTTGAAGATCTATTATTTCAAATTCGTTTATATGGGTGGTCAACTATCTGCAAAAATGGTGCATTGCACCCTAGCCGTTAGATTGCACCTCTCATTTTGCCCCTAAACCTGGGATTAATTTTAAACCTCTTGTTTCACGTGCTGGAATAGTTTATTTTGACCACCAATGTAATTGCGGAATTCTTATATGCACTAGGTGTTGGACCTTACACATACACTCAATTATTATAATTCATTTCATACTTATTTTATATGATAAAAAATATTCAAATATATGATATATCTAAATCACAATCATTAAATGCATATGTGCGACCCAAAACCCAGTCCATAAAAAGAATTTTCCATGTGATGGTATACTAGCTACCCCAATTATTTTCACCTTTGACATTCACATTCAAATTTCCTACAAAACATAAATTATCAATTATTTGGGGTACTCTATATGAATTAACAATGACCAACGACTTATAATATATCTAAGGTGGCTTAGTTAATTCATAGATATGTTGATGGGGATATGATATATAATCAAATTGGGCCATGTGTATTTTTAATTGGACTTTATCGTAATAAGATATAGCAGAAGAAACATTTAATTTATAATGGCTGAGTTCTTTCAAACGAGAAAGTTATTTTGAATCTCTCGTTACCCTTTCCACTTAAAAGGAAAAATAAACAAACAAAATAAAGGAAAAAAGTCTATAATGAAGGATTGAGTGAATGTGTGAATCACTAACCGATTGACATTTATAAAGTGTTTTGAAAATATATTACCTTCAGAAAAAAAAAGAAATATGACATGTTGAACGCTGGGGTTTTTATAGTGCCGTAGTTAAGATAGCCACTATAGCTTTTATTGTTATTTTTAACAAAAGGAAATTGCATTGGTAAATGGCAAAAGCTGGTGCAGATAATGCAAGATGATTAAAAAACAAAAAAGAAAGAAAGAATGTAGAGAGAAACAAATCAAAAGAACCCGTATTTTGCGAGACAAAATTAATTAATTAATTAATTAGATTATATAGATAGGCCATGTAGGACTTGGAATGATAGCTTTGCAAATCTTTAAGAAAGCAAAGTCTCTATTAATACCCACCAAAACTCCTTAACTAAAAGGGTGGGATGGAGCAAATTTAAAGCAACATCATCGCATGGGAATCATTTCATGCCCAAGTTAGATAGATTAATTATGTCTCTACATATAAAAATAGCATTTTAAAAATCTTGCCACAGCACTATCACATTGTCGCAATGAACCTGCACAACCTCTAGCTATGTATCCTTTCGCGGCCTTTTATCTCGCGGGCTCCGTCTTAAGATTTATCGTTTTGTACTAGTAGCTAACTTGTGCCGATGGACGAGAAGTAATATTTTTATTTATCTATTATGATAAATAAGATAAATGCAGACCCTCCTATGATATCTCTAATAAATACGAATGTACCTATGATAAAAAAAAAAATTCATAAAAAATCCTATGTAATTTTTAATAAAATCAAAAAACAATTTTAGTATGTATCACAAGTGTATCATGCTGTTATTGTGACTTGAATTTAATGATGACCTCGATTTATGTTAAAAAGTAAATTTCAAATTGAATTCTTCTGGAAATTAGATAATGTCTATCCATTAGTACTGGATAATGTTTATTCATTAGAAATAGATGATGCTTATCCATTAACATTGGATGATGTTTATCCATTAGAAATGGATGATGTTTATCCATTAGAAATGGATGATGTTTATCTCATCTTTTTTTGTCTATAAATAGATGAGCTTGACCATTCATTTGGTAATGAACAAGTTAGAGAGCTTTAAGACAAGTCAAGTTCTTTGAGAGCTTCGAAAAATAGAGAGTTGGGAAACACTTGAGAAATAAATTTTTTGTGAAAGAATTATGAGGTTGTTCTCTTGGGTTTCGGGTTTAATTAGAGAATATTTTCTCTAATTGTTATAACTCTTTGTAAATCTTCTTATAGTGGAATCGCTCCTTGCCCGTGGACGTAGGCTTGTTATTAGCCGAACCACGTAAAAATTATGTTATTTTAAATTCCGTTCATTCTATTATCAAGTTATTGTCGTTTATTTAAATAAATATACTACTAGATCCGGGTGCTAGCCTAACACATGCAAATTAAATAGTGTTTTGGCAGATGTGCAATTACCTTTGTACCCTTTTTTTAACTATAGAAAAAATAAAAATAATAATAAAGAAAAGGAAAAAGATCACCCCCATCTCCCACCTTTCTTCGTCTTCCCGCTACCTCTGCCTCCTATGCACACCCCACTGCCTAATCCCCATCCTTCCTAAGCCCGGCAATGGGTAGGATAAAACCCTATCCTAATCCTTACTCTAAAAATACCCCATTAAATATACTATATGCCCTACTCTATTCTACCCGATTTAAATATTTATTCATTGGGTATGTGTATTGGGTATACCCTAATTTTAGGATAAGGTATCGATCCTACCCAATTATATTTTTTTTATTTGTCTTTTATTGATATTATGTTTTTTTTAACTCACACACACAGTTAACACATACACACACATTTACACACATTGCACACACACACACAATTTTCATACACACACTGCACACACAAACACACATATTTTTCACACACACATATTTTTTCACACACACACACACACATATTTCACACATACACACACTGCGCGCACACACACTGCTCACACACACACACACACACACATATTTCACACACACACACATATTTTGTACACACACACACTGCACACACACAGTGTGTGAAAACAAACACTACGTGAAAAAATACACTGCACACAGTTTTCACACACAAACACTACGTGAAAAAATACACTGCACATAGTTTTCACACAATGTGTGTGTGTGTGCAGTGTGTGTGTTTACACACAGTGTGTGAAAACTATGTGCAGTGTGTGTTTTCACACTTTATGTGTGTGTGTGTTTGTTTTATACACACAATGTGAAAACTGTGTGTAATGTGTGGGTGTGTGTGTGTGTGTGTGTGAAAAATATGTGTGTGTGTGCAGTGTGTGTGTGTGTGAAAACTATGTGCAGTGTGTGTGTGTGTGAAAAATATATGTGTGTGTGTGTGTGAAAAATATGTGTACAATGTGCGTGTGTGTGTAAAAAATATGTGTGGTATATGAATACCCATTGGGTAAGGATGTGTGTAGTGTGTGAATACCCATTGGATATTATTACCCAATGGATAAGAACGGGTAAGGCCCTACCCTAACCCATTCATTTGTAGTACAATAGTAGTATGGGTTAGGATATGATATGGATAGATTTTAAAATTTTAGGGCATAAATAGGACATAAGTAGAGAATGAATGAATAAGAGTAGGATAAAATCCTACCCATTGACAAGCCTAATCCTTCCTCCACCACCACTATCTTTTAAAGGAAAGGCGAAAAAGGACAAGGAGTGTAGACTTGAAAAGATGAAAGTCTCACATCTCCAAAATTCAAATTGAAAGTAAAAATATAAAATCATTTTACATTTAATCAAAGGAATGAAGGGGTTGTCTTGCAACAACGCTTGCAAGGTGTGAAAGTGAGGTGTATTACCAAACAATGATATAAAGAGAAAAAACAAAAACGACAAAAAGACGAGGAAAGAACTATCTATCAAACTCAAGCGACTACTTCTCTTGGCAGATCTCTTAGTTGCTTTGGTGAATTTTGTAATAGGGATCTCTTGTGAATCCCTTAATTCAAACAACCACTGAATTTCACCGGCTTCTCCATGGCCGGTGGCTCTGCCTTCTCCCGGCATGGCATTGATCAGCCACATCGCCATTCTCCTCACCTCGTTGGTGTCATCTTCCTCCTTTGTGCTACAATAATTAAAATCCGCACAACAAAAATCGTCACCACCTACATTGACATCACGCACGCGACCACCGCCGCATATCCATAGCTGCAGGGCTGCCAAATCTGCTTTCCTAGCAGCCGCTGCCAATTCAATTTCCCTCATCACGTCGTCACCCATAGTTCTTCCCCTTTCCCCCGTCGTGCCACCAAATCTGGATGTGGTAGCCTTGTCACGGTGAAGGTTTGCTAAGTTTGAGGCAAAATTGAACGAAATGTAATGTTTTAGCTAGATTATTATGGATAGGTTGATTGGTTAATGGTGATTTTATATTTACATTAGATCGATTATAGATAACTTACACAGAAATGAGATGAGGCATAGGAAAAGAAGGTGAGAGAGAGAGGGAGGGAGAGAATTCTTATATTATGTTTGGGAGCTTATACGCTCTTTAAAAGTGTTTGGCAATTTTTTAGTAAAACAACTTATGAGCTTCAAAAATAAGCTATTAGACCTTATAATCCTAAAAAAAAAAGTAAATTCCCTCCAACTTTTTTTTAAACAATTTATAAGTTATCTAATTCTAAAAGATAAAATAACATAAATATATTTATTTTTTTAAAAGATTACATTCCTACTATCTGAAAAAAATATTCATTTACATAAAATTAATTTTATTTTAGTTTTTGATCATTATTACACTTAAAAAAATATATAAACTCTAATTTTTACCAAATAAAATTACAGTTTATAAGTTTCAAAAATATCGTATAAGCTAGAATGTCTTATTTTATATATCTTATAAGCTATAGTATATTATTTTATCTAAATATTTTAAAATTTTATTTTTAAAATAAAATATAAAAATTTATAAACTCCAAAAATATTTTATAAATTTTAAAAATATATTATAAATTCTACGAGGTTATTAACACTTTAAATGAGCTTATTAACACTTTAAAATAAGCTTAGCTAAACAAACTCCTGGACGTCCGAGTCTCGAAATTAAGGTCGTACGGGCAATCCAAGAGACTGATACAACAGCTCCAGCAGTCGAGCTCCTCTTCCAAAATACAAACTATACATACGTTACGGTATACGTATATCACTCCTCTACATACCAAGTACACACTGTGCTTACTTTCTCTGTCTATAATAGTCTTCGGACTTGTTTTGCAAAGGCCGTAGGATTGATTTTCTTGTCCCGCAGGTCAATCAATTCCTCCGAGTTTGTGAGTGCGTGAATCTAATCCCATCTTTTTACACCAAAATCCCAAACAAAATTTATCAAAAAAACGACCCAAAAATCAAAAAATGGCAAAACCCTCGTCGTCATCAAGGTTTATTGTGAGGTATTTTAATCACATTGCATCAAAGCCCTCAATAAGTGGGAACCCTACTACCAGTGGCATTTCCCACTTCATCACGAAGAACCATAAAGCAATCCAAAACCCCAGTTTCTCTACATGGCTATTGAATCCTCAAAGAAACCATTTCTCATCATCGTGGAATACGCCGAGCGTTTTCGGAAAATTAGATCTTCATGCGAAATTCTTGCAGCCCAGAAATTATTTGGGGTTTAGGTATTTCTCATACATGAATCAGGGGATGCGTTCTAAAAGTTTTGCAAAAAATTTGGTGAAAGACCCTGTTTCGGCTGTTAAGAACGCGATCGGGCGGTATAAGGAGGCGGTGGTGCTGCAGATTGAAGCTTTCTGGAAGAGGAATTATCTGATAGTGCTCGGTGCAGGTGGGTTTGTGGTGTGCATTTTGCTGTGGCGGGTCTTGTTTGGGATTGCCAATGCTTTTGTTGGTTTCTCCGAGGGCATGGCCAAGTATGGATTTCTTGCTCTTTCATCCGCCATGGTCGCGTTTACAGTGAGTTCTTGTTCTAGTTTGTGGGTTTTGCAGACTTTTCTCGCTTCTGTTCTTTTATTGGTAATTGATTTTCTAGCCTTGTTTATCTCCAAACTCTACTGCTGCATAATAAAAGATCAGATAAAGACTCGCTTTCTAAATCCTTCACATACTAGAAGATGAAAGAAAAAGAAACTGCAGATGGGGTGGAAGCTTAGTTGTCTGAGAAGTTTCTCTGTTCAACTATAATTTCATCCATATACTGAGGTGCTTTCTGTTTTAATCTCAAATGAATGCAATTGGTGTATTGGCTGCTAGTTTTAGCATGGATTTTGTTGCTGATGTGTTTGTGGTTATCTGATTGTGCGTTTCTTTTTCTTTTTTCTTTTTATTAATCTGTGTTGTAATGTGTTTGTTTGTTCACTAATTTTTTCTGCTTCCCTTCCTTGAATCACCACCTCTAAGTTGGGTCATGGGTGCCGTTTCTTGCTGTGCTGAGCATCGTGCTGTGCTGAGTATCGTGCTATGCTGAAGTTCAATGACCAGTATATAATCTGGAGTTTTAGCCTAATTTCTCCTTTATAGTTAGAATTTGCAAGTGTTTTATGGAGAGATGGAGGTAGTAATACAGGGATAAAGATTTCCCTTGAAGGGAATGATTGAATTGTACGACATGTTACTATTGTTCTGAGGATAGCATGTTTGTATATGTCAACAACTGAAACCATGTATTGAACATTTTAACTGATTCATGTTTTCTTCTTGTCTTTTTGAATCGAACAGCCATCTATATTGAATATTGATCATTATGCATTTTCTCTTATCAAGGGCTTGTACCTTCATTCAAGATACACAATCAATCCAGATAAAGTTTACAGAATGGCCATGAGGAGGCTAAATACGTCTGCTGGTATTCTTGAGGTCATGGGCGCCCCACTCACAGGAACAGATTTGAGAGCATATGTGATGTCAGGAGGTGGGATCACCCTCAAGAATTTCCAACCGAGGTTGAGAAGCAAAAGATGTTTTCTTATTTTCCCCATACATGGTTCAGAAAGGAAGGGATTAGTCAGTGTTGAAGTCAAGAAGAAGAAAGGCCAGGTTTGCTTTAATACTAGCTGATCCTGTTTTTCTTTCTTGAAGCAACTGTTCTTTGTTTCTAGTGCATACCTTCCTGTCTGTATTTTCTTGCCTAAATATCGATGCACAAATTCTTGCTGGATTCTAGTTAATTCAAGAAAGGTGTTTTCCGTTTTGTGATGTGTTTCTGTGTGTGGATTACTGTTGTAATCATGTCAAATAGTACATGAGTCTTACCATATTCTATCAACAGGTTCTCTCTTTCTTCCTGCCAAATGCCTATTTGTTTCATGATATCGGAGATCTGATTTTAACTTTGCAAAAATTTCAGCACCCTGCCATGAAATTGTATACAATTATACAAATATCTCCTCTTGGTTTCTAAATCACATGTTTTTCCATTGTAACTTGTTTTCACCTTACAATTAGCTCCTCTTCATTATTAGATATAGTTACATGATGTTATAATTCATATTTTAGCGAACTTTTCAAATTGTTCTTGCCTGTATGATTGATTTTGTCCAAGTTTCTTGATAAATTTTCAGTTATGATTAAATTTTGACTATCAAATAGATGGGGTATTTGTAATTTATGAAATTAAGAGTTGAAGTTTGCGTAATTACAGATAGTTGTAAGTGAGATTAGCGTAAATGACTGGGAACCTTGTCAACTTTGTCTGTTACTTCTGCAAAGGAAAAGCAGGATGAAGCACACTCTTCCATAATAGTTTAGCCTTCTATTGATTTGAATTTTGACCTTTCTGTGTGGTTGTTTTCCTTTTACATGGTTACAAGCTGTGGGATTGAGATATTTTTCTATGTATAGGTTATGAGATTAGCCTTCCATGAGGAGGAAGATATGTTATCCCCATGCTTATGTTTACTTCTATTGTATCAATCTTGTGCATGAGTCTTATCATATTCTATCAACCGTATCTCTCTTTTTGCTGTCAAATGCCTACTTGTTTCATGATATAGGGGATCTGATATAAAAGTTTGCAATAGTTATAGAGCTCTACCCTGTAATATATATAGTTCCACAAATATCCCTATTAGTTTCAAAATTAAACATACCTCTCTGTAACGTATTTTCACTTATAGTTAACTCTTTTTGTTGCTTATTGCACAAAGTTAAATGATATAATTCAAATTCTAGTGAAAATTTCAAAATGTCCTTGGTTATGAAGGAATGATGTTATCCAGGTTCTTCAATAAATTTTTTCAGTTTTGATTAAATTTTGATGATCAAAAGAGGGGAAGTTTGTGGAATTACATATAATATATAAGGGAGATTAGTTTAAGTGACACTTAAATTTTTGTAACTTTGTCTGCTACTTCTGCAAAGGAAAAGTAGGCTTGATGAGACACTCTTCCGTCCCTTTCACATGGCTACGAGCTGCATGATTGTAGCATTTTTCTACGTATAGATTTTGAGATTAGCCTTTCACAAGAAGGAAAATATGTTCCAAACATGCTTGTGTTTACTCAACTGTGTTTATCTTTTTGCAGTACGATATGAAACTACTGGCAGTGGACATTGCCATGGCAAGCGGACCTGATCAACGCCTGTTCTTAATAGGTGATGAAGAAGAGTACAGGATTGGTGGTGGCCTAATTTCCGAACTGCGGGACCCAGTTGTCAAAGCATTGGCAGCTGCTAAGGAGTTTGAAGCACGTGACGAAAAGGAGGATGAGGAGGAGGATGCAGAAAGAGAACTTCAAGAAGCTGAGAGAAGACGTCAAGAAATTGAAAAGCTTGAAAAGGCCAACTCTCAATAGCTGTGTCAGCGTTTGTTCTGATCCACTTACCTCTTCCCCATTTGCCTTTCGTTTATTTTTGGAGTTTTTTGAGAACAAAAAGCTTACATTTTGACCCATCAAATCAGTTGTGGCCTGTGTATTCTCATCTTGAGTTGCGATCATAATCGTTTTCGAACTTGTTGACAGAAACGCTAGCGTCTTCTTTACTTGATTCGATCATTAGATGTCTGAAAATGGGGCATTGCATCATAATATGAGAATATCTGAAGCAATTTTCGATTTTATTTTCGGGAAAATGCTGTGGGAAATGTATTTTGTGGTAACGTATTCGGAACGTGTGGAGCATAAAGGTATGTAGTTTATTTCATGGGTAGATTTTTTCTAATTTTAGTTATTTTTGTAGGGTTTGTCTATTATTAGGTAGGATAAAAAAAGCTTAATGTTAGATATTCTTATTTTATTAGAGTATCTATTATCTATTTTACATGTTACGTTTACCTACAACTTAATATGTAGGTTGCCACGATTTGATACTTGTTGTTTATCTAGAAATTAAATTTTATTTATGTGTGAGGTCCATTATATTAAATTGATCTTATCCATTTATCATTTAATTTTTTTTTATTAATTTTTATTAGATATATTTTAACATTTGATCTATAACCAAACATAATAAAATGTAGAACAATTTATCATACAAATTTTAATAAAAAACTATTATAATTTATATTAATTTCAACAAATTTCTCATTTCAATGTGTTATTAATTTTTTTGAAATATATATTTTATTGAATATAACAACAAAAATTTGATTGCTTTGTAAAATATTAAATTGGCACTTAAAATGTATTTTATATTTAAAATTAAATTGATGCTTAAAATGATATATCCATCTCTTAATTATAACTTTAACGATATTTATGTATCTTCTTAGTTAATTTTATTTTTGATCAATGTTCCATATCACTATTCATCATTTGTTAATTTATGTCAATTCGTTAAAATTATAATTAGAACTCCATAACTCTCTTAAATTAATAATTTTTTTTATAATAATTACTTAATTTATTTAAGTGAGTAAATAAATATTTTATAATGATAACTATGAATTTGTTTTTGATACAAATGATAATTATGAATTTATCCTAATAAAAAATCTTTCAATTTTTAATTTAGAAAATAAAATTATTAACATAAGATATTTAATATTATTTAATTTGATACTCTACTTACTTTTAAATTTCATTATAGTATAATTGATATATGTATAAATTTACCACTCATTTTTCATTATATAATTACTCTTTATCATATGTTAGACAGGATGGCAAAATGAGAGAGAGAGAGAGAGAGAGAGAATTAATTAGCATTGATTAACCTTTCTAGTTATTAGGATTTTGTCCTCATTAATATGTTAAATTGAGGAGATTTGAAAGATATGTACCATATTTTTTATAAGGTTTCATTACACTTTTGGCTCTTTAACTTAGGCCCTCTAACACATTTGATCCTATATATTCGCCTTTTTCATATTTAGTCCCGTATGTTTCTAATTTTTGACATATTTGGCCCTGAAGTGACAAATTTAGTCCTGAAACCCTACAAATGTGGTCCTGGATTAACAAATTTAATTCTTTTTGTTTGCACTTTTGGTCCTCCCTTATTGCTCCGTCTAAATTAATGATTTTTCGACTACGCATGAGTTTTACGTGATGGTTAAATTACACTTTTGTTTCTGTAAGTTACGCTTTCTGGCTTACTTGGTCTTATAAGTTCGGTTTTTGCACATTTTGTCCCTTATGTTTCTAATTTTTGACATATTTGGCTTTGAGATGACAAATTTGATCCTGATTCCCTATAAATGTGGTCCTGGATTAACAAATTTAGTCATTTATATTTGTACTTTTGATCCCTCCTTATTGCTTTGGTCAAATTAATGATTTTTCAATAGTTGATGAGCCTTTATCTTGTTACCATTCTGCAAATGACAATATCTCATAAATGTTTTTATTAGGAATAAACGATCCACTCTTCATTTTTCCAATATACTTCTCTACTTTTTTTCAATCTTCCATGTTTGCAGAAATTGATAATCACCCAAGTAAAACCCGGCATATTAGAAGAGATTGAATGGCACTCCATCTCAAATAGAAGCTTAGCAAGCCCCTCCATATCATCTTTACCATAACCACAAATACGATGTGAATATGTATTCATCAGGAGTAAATTCTTTATCGAACAAAACAATCAATATCTCATCAGCCTCCTTCGTACTGCCTTTTTCATAAAGTTTCCTGAACATTTCATTTACAGTTGAATAGCTAGGAAGAAGACCCATACATATCATTTTCTTGCAAAATACCAAGCCATTATCCAACGGTTCGTTTGAAGAAGAACAACATTTGATTAGATGATTAAGTGTCTCATCTGAATGCTTGAAACTCAACAATTGGCTCATCAACTACTAAAAAATCATTAATTTGGCTTGAGCAATGAGGGAGGACCAAAAGTACAAATATAAATGACTAAATTTTTTAACTCAAAACCATATTTGTAGAGGCTCAAGACCAAATTTGTCACCCCAAAATCAAATGTGTCAAAAATTAGAAACATACAGGACTAAATATAAAAGAACCAAACTTATAGGATAAAATGTGTTAGAAGACGTAACTTACAGGATCAAAAGTATAATTTAACTGTTATGCATAACCGAAAAATCATTAATTTAGACAGAGCAATAAGGGAAGACTAAAAGTGCAAATGTAAATGACTAAATTTGTTAACCCAAGACCACATTTGTAGGGGCTCAGGCCTAAATTTGTCATTCCATAATCAAATGTGTCAAAAATTAGAAACATAAGGGACTAAATATGAAAAAAGCGAACATACAGGACCGAATGTGCTAGATAACTTAAATTACAAGATTAATAGTGTAATTAAATCTTTTTATAATTCAAAATAAATAATTGTAACTTACATAACAGGTTATATGTCAAAATAACATATATAATCATGTTAAAGTTAAATTTAAATACACATGATAATTAATTAAGACCATACTTAATGTTAGATAGTATAAAATTACCTTTTATTAGAAGCCCCACTTTGTATGATTCATTTTCTTTGTGTTAGTTATATCGTTTCTTGAAAAAAAATTATAAAAAAAAAGAAAAAAAAGGGGACCAGTACAAATGAAAAATGATTTTAGATATGTGTTGGCGTTGTGTATTATGATTTACTGATGTGGTATTTTTTCATGAAATTGTGTTTGAATTAATATTGTCTACAAGTTCTCTTAAAAGTTATATGGATGCTAGTTTTATATACGTTTTAGTTACGTTTGTCATTATGTTATGAAACATGGAAATATTTGAATTTATTTAATGTATGTATATACTTTTTTGATTTTTCTCTTTGTTTTTTGTTTTTATTTTTTAATACGTATCATTGGATTACATCAATAATTCCTAGATTACAAATCAAACTATTACATCATATTTAAAACTAAATCAGTCCTCTACCTGTGTTTCTCAATTTGTATTATATTCTCGTAAGGAGTATAGTCAAATGCGAAATTTCGTCAGAATTTCAGCGAAGGAAATCTATCGGAGTAACCTTCCTCGCATTTCACTTTTCGACGAATTATTGGCGGAATTGCAGCAGACACAATCAAAGTTTAAGTATGGGGATCTCATATGGAACTAAGTATAATTACTGATGTCCCCTTCAAAGTTCTCAAATTATTTTATTGTTAATTTGTAGCATTTACGTGTTTTTCCTAAATTTTGATGGAAAATACTATCACTCAAAAATTTATAAGCAAGTTTTCATAAAAAAATTGTTCCTGCTTTTTTGCGCAAAGATATAATGTACATTAGATTAATTGGATGAAAAAAATTAACTATTGTTATTGTGACTTGAATTTAATGATGGCCTCGATTTATGTAAAGAAGCAAATTTCAAACTGAAGTCTTCTTGATTTGGATAATGTTTATCCATTAGGATTTGGATAATGTTTATCTATTAATATTGGATAATGCTTATCCATTAGAAATGGATGATGCTTATCCATTAGGAATGGATAATGCTTATCTCATCTCTTGTTTTTGCCTATAAATAGATGGCCTTGGCCATTCATTTAAAAACATGGAGAAGAGAGAAAAGAGAAGAAGTTAGAGAGCTTCAAGACAAGTGAGGTTATTCGAGAGGCTTGAAAAATAGAGAGTCGGGAAACACTTGAGAGATAAATTCTTTGTGAAGAGAATTGTGAGCTTGTTCTCTTGGGATTTCAGGTTTAATTAGAGAATTGTTTCTCTAATTGTTGTAACTCTCTGTAAATTTCTTATAGTGGAATCGCTCCTTGCCCGTGGACGTAGGCTTGTTATTAGCCGAACCACGTAAATATTGTGTCGCTTTAATTTCCGTTCGTTTTATTATCAAATTATTGTCGCCTTTTAAAATAAATGTACTACTAGATCCGGGTGTTATCCTAACAAACTGGTATCAGAGCCCTGGTTGTTAGTACTTTTATTTTGGTATTTCCTATCCAGTGAGGATGTCGACGACAAAATTTGATGTCGAGAAGTTTGATCGAAAGATCAACTTCACTTTATGGCAAGTGAGGATGCGTGCCGTCCTCGTACAGAACGGAGTTCAGAAGGCTTTGACCGGTGTAAAACCAGAGGCCATGTTAGATCACAAATGGGAGGAGATGGATGAGAAAGCCCGCTCGGCTGTTCAGTTGTCTTTGTCAAATGAAGTTTTGCGCGAGGTGATCGCCGAAAAGACAACGAAAGATCTTTGGGATAAGTTGGAGTCTCTCTACTTGAAAAAAACTCTCACGAATAAGTTGTACAAGAAACAGTGCCTATATTCACTGCGAATGAGTGAAGGTACATCTTTGAGTTCTCATATTGATGAGTTTGAATCTATTATTATGGATTTGCAAAATCTAGATGTTATTATTGATGATGAGGATAAAGCCTTGTTACTACTTTGTTCATTACCTCCTTCGTATAGACATTTTAGAGAAACCATGTTGTATGGAAAAGATACTATTTCTCTAAAAGATGTTAAATCTGCTTTGGAGACCAAAGAAAAGATTGATCATGATATCACTGGTCAAACTAGTGATAGTCAGGCGCAGGGTCTATATGCAAGAGGAAGGTCCAAACAAAGAGGAGTCAATAAAAGCAGGCCAAAATCTAGATCAAAATCTAGAAGTAAAGGTGTTGTGTGTTGGCACTGTAAAGAACCAGGGCACGTTCGCAAAAATTGCGATAAGTTGCAAAAGAAGAGAAATGCTCCACAGGAAAAGAATGAAGATTCTGGCAACGCGAGTATTGCTGAAGAAGGATGTGGTGTTGATGTGCTTCTTGTGGCAGAGAAGCAGGACAAATTCAACAATGAATGGATTATGGATACGGGTTGTTCTTATCATATGTGTCCCAATCGGGACTGGTTTTCTACATATGAGTCTATTGACGGAGGAGTAGTTTTGATGGGGAATAATGCTCCATGCAAAACTATTGGTATTGGAACAATCCAGATCCGAATGCACGATGGGATTGTTAGAACATTGACTGATGTCAGACATGTTCCAGATCTCAAGAAAAATCTCATCTCATTAGGCACCCTAGATGCCAATGGATGCAAGTTTTCAGCTGAAGGTGGAGTATTGAAAGTAAGCAAAGGTGCATTGGTTGTCATGAAAGCTAGAAAAGCAGGTAGCTTGTATGTGTTACAAGGCACTACTGTTATAGGCTCTGCAGCAGTTTCATCATCTATGTCAGATGCTGATATTACAAAATTATGGCATATGAGGCTTGGGCATATGAGTGAAAAAGGTCTGACCTTGTTGAGTAAAAGAGGTCTGCTTTGTGGCCAGAGCACAGGAAAAATGGATTTCTGTGAACATTGTGTGTTCTAAAAGCAGAAGCGGCTCAGCTTTGGCACTGGAATTCATAGAACTAAAGGTTCTTTGGATTATATTCACTCTGATCTTTGGGGACCATCACAAGTTCCATCAAAAGGAGAAGCTCGATATCTATTAACCTTTATTGATGATTTTTCAAGAAAGGTTTGGGTCTATTTTCTGAAGCACAAAAATGATGTGCTTGATACTTTCAAGAAGTGGAAGGCTTTGATCGAGAAGCAAACTGGAAGGCAAATCAAAAGACTCCGAACAGACAACGGTCTGGAGTTTTGTAGTGGAGATTTTAACAGGTTTTGCGAAGCTGAAGGAATTGCCAGGCATCGCACTGTAGTTAACACTCCACAACAAAATGGCGTAGCAGAGCGCATGAATAGAACTCTTTTGGAAAGAGCTCGGTGTATGCTTTCCAATGCTAACTTGTCTAAAGTGTTTTGGGCTGAAGCAGTCTCCACAACTTGTTTTTTGGTGAACCGTTCACCGTCTACAGCAATCGAGTTTAAAACTCCTGAAGAAGTATGGTCCGGTAAACCTGCTGACTATTCAAATTTGAGAATATTTGGATGTCCTGCCTATATGCATGTTAATGAAGGAAAGTTAGAGCCTAGAGCTAAAAAGTGTATTTTTCTTGGTTATGCTTCTGGGGTGAAAGGATATCGATTGTGGTGTCTTGATCCTAAGTCACCTAAATTTGTTATTAGCAGAGATGTTACTTTTGATGAGTCTGCTCTACTGACCCCGAAAAAGGAGTCCACCGTTTCTTCTGATACAGATAACTTAAAGAGTACATCGAAGCAGGTGGAGCTTGAAATTCCTAGACCACCTGCGACGTTTGAAAGTCCCGTCGGCTCTGGACCTTCGATAGAAGAGGAGCCTGATACTATTGAAGAAACATCTCCCCAGGAGGAAAGATGTATTGCTAGAGACAGACCAAGAAGAGAAATACGACCACCACAGCGATATACTGATTATGTCGCGTATGCCTTGTCTGTTGGAGAAGAAATAGATTCTATCAACGAGCCAGCTACATATGTTGAAGCAGTTTCTTCAAAAGATTCCTCGAAATGGTTGATTTCTATGCAAGAGGAAATTGAGTCTCTTCACAAGAACGGTACTTGGGTACTTGTGAAACCGCCAGCCAAACAAAGGATTGTGGGGTGCAGATGGATCTTTAAAAGAAAGGAAGGAATTCCTGGAGTAGAAAAGGCAAGGTATAAGGCACGGTTAGTAGCCAAAGGTTACAGTCAGGTACCAGGTGTTGATTTTAATGATATTTTCTCACCTGTTGTGAAGCACAGTTCTATTCGTGTCTTGCTTGCTCTAGTTGCCATGCATGATTTGGAGTTAGAACAACTTGATGTTAAAACTGCATTTTTGCATGGTAAACTAGAAGAAGAAATTTATATGCAACAACCGGAGGGTTTTGTTGTGAAAGACAAAGAAAATCACGTTTGCTTGTTGAAAAAATCTTTGTATGGCCTGAAACAGTCTCCAAGGCAGTGGTACAAAAGATTTGATTCCTTTATGATTGGTAGCGGATATTCAAGGAGCAACTATGATAGTTGTGTTTATTTTCGAAGAACTCATGACGGCTCATTTATCTATTTGCTTCTTTATGTTGATGACATGTTAATTGCAGCTAAAAATATGTCTGATATTGATAAGTTAAAGAAGCAGATGAGCGAAGTGTTTGAAATGAAGGATCTTGGTCCAGCAAAGAAGATCCTTGGCATGGAAATCAAACGTGATAGACAAGGTGGGAAGCTGTATTTAACTCAAAAGAGTTATATTGAAAAAGTTTTGGAGAGATTCGGTATGAAAAATGCCAAACCGGTATCTACTCCATTAGCTGCGCACTTTAAATTGTCGGCTGCTCTATCACCAAAGTCTGATGATGAAAAGAGGTACATGACCCGAGTTCCCTACTCCAGTGCAGTTGGTAGCATGATGTATGCTATGGTTTGTACACGCCCAGATATTTCACATGCTGTTAGTGTGGTTAGTAGATATATGTCTTGTCCAGGGAAAGCACACTGGGATGCAGTGAAATGGATTTTGAGATACTTGCGCGGGACTTCAGAAGTTTGTCTGGAGTTTGGTCGGAATAGTAGTTCTCTAGTTGGTTATGTTGACTCTGATTATGCTGGTGATCTTGATAAAAGAAGATCATTGACCGGATATGTATTCACTCTTGGGGGAAGTGCAATAAGTTGGAAAGCTTCATTGCAACCTGTGATTGCGTTATCTACTACAGAGGCTGAATACATTGCAGTGACTGAGGTGATTAAAGAAGGAATTTGGCTACGAGGCTTGTTGGGAGAGCTTAGTTCTTGCTCTGACAAGAGCGTGATTTTCTGTGATAGTCAAAGTGCCATTCACTTGACTAAAGATCAAATGTTTCACGAAAGAACTAAGCATATTGATGTAAAGTTTCACTTTGTTCGTGATGTTATTGGGCGGGGTGACATTTCAGTGAGAAAGATTTCTACTCATGAGAATCCCGCAGATATGCTGACTAAGCCTCTTCCAAAGGACAAGTTCAAGCATTGCTTGAACTTGATTGGTATTGCAGACAGATGATCTAACCGGCTAAGTGGAGCGAGACCACTGTTTCAAATTTTGGTAAAATTCAAGTCAAGGTGGAGATTTGTTATTGTGACTTGAATTTAATGATGGCCTCGATTTATGTAAAGAAGCAAATTTCAAACTGAAGTCTTCTTGATTTGGATAATGTTTATCCATTAGGATTTGGATAATGTTTATCTATTAATATTGGATAATGCTTATCCATTAGAAATGGATGATGCTTATCCATTAGGAATGGATAATGCTTATCTCATCTCTTGTTTTTGCCTATAAATAGATGGCCTTGGCCATTCATTTAAAAACATGGAGAAGAGAGAAAAGAGAAGAAGTTAGAGAGCTTCAAGACAAGTGAGGTTATTCGAGAGGCTTGAAAAATAGAGAGTCGGGAAACACTTGAGAGATAAATTCTTTGTGAAGAGAATTGTGAGCTTGTTCTCTTGGGATTTCAGGTTTAATTAGAGAATTGTTTCTCTAATTGTTGTAACTCTCTGTAAATTTCTTATAGTGGAATCGCTCCTTGCCCGTGGACGTAGGCTTGTTATTAGCCGAACCACGTAAATATTGTGTCGCTTTAATTTCCGTTCGTTTTATTATCAAATTATTGTCGCCTTTTAAAATAAATGTACTACTAGATCCGGGTGTTATCCTAACAACTATATTATGTACAAAATTGAAAAAGAAACTTTGTCTGTGATATTTTTGCTTGAATCTTTTTAAATATGTATTATACTATAAAAAAATGGAATTATTTTATAGCATCTGTTACTGGTTTTATATCAAATACCCAAATAATTTTATAAATTGGTAGTAATAATAAGATGGCATACTGCCAAAAAAATATATATTATTTTTTAACATATTAATTATTTTCGACGGATTTTCGGCGAAAATTTCGTTGAAAAAATATATATATATTTTTAAATATTAATTATTTCTGCCAAAAATCTGCCGAAAATTCCGCTGAAAAAACCGTATTTTCTTGTAGTGGTAGGAAAGTTTAGAAAGGGCTGAAAATAAAAATAAGTGGCTCTTTTTAACCGTCACTGAAATATTTGTATGGCTTAATTACACTTTTGGTCCTGTAAGTGAGACCCCTTTTTCAAATTTGATCCTATAAGTTTGATGGTTGCACATTTAGTCTTGTATGTTGGTTTAATTTGACATATTTGGTCCTGAATTAACACATTTGGTCCTAAATTTTCAAATGTAGTCCTGTCTTATTTAGGACCAAATGTGTTAATTTAGGACTAAATGTGTCAAATTGGACCAACATACAGGACCTAATATGTCAATTTAGGACCAAATGTGTCAAATTGAACCAACATACAGGACTAAATATGCAACTATCAAACTTACAGGACAAAATTTAAAAATGATATCTTACTTACAGGACCAAAAATGTAATTAATTAAGCCTATTTGTATTTTGATCAGAGAATATATTCTCTATCAGTCAACCCTTGTTTTTATTTTTTTGACAAGTGTCTTACATGCACGTAACTGAAAAAGAAAAAAAAATACATTAAAAAAAAAAAAAGACTTTCACTGGTAATATTAATGCATAGATTTCCTTTTTTATTGTTTCATTTATTCTACTTGAAATATAATTATTTTTTGCTAACACAACTTGGATGATTCATTTGTTTATACTATTTTCGTTTCACAATATCTGTCGTTTTGATATTTTAATTTTGTTTTAAAATATATGTTATTTTACAGAAAGAAGGCGATATTTAATAATATTTTTTCGAATTGACCCTTACATGAATAACACTCGTATAATCTATTTAGGTTAATATTTAATATATTTATTTGGAATTGTTAAAATTTCAATACGCTATTAATAAGAGTAAAATTGTCAACTATGTAACACTCTTAAATTTTTCTAAATTTGTGTGAAAAAAATTTAAATGATGGATATTGTGAAATGAAAGTAGTATATCATAGTTAAATTCAACATATAAAGATATAAATATTAAAATTTCCGGTATAGCAGGAATTAATGTTTAATACATAAGATTTTCAATTAAAGAGTGTATGCAAAGTTGGCCAGAATCAACGCGCTCACATCATGCGTATGATCTCCCCCATCCATTCTTGTTTACTTCGCCACTATACATACACATACATACATACCTACATACATGTACGTGCCCTCTCTCTCTCTGTCTCTCTCTCTCAGCAGAAATATAAAATAAGTTTATGTGTTTTTGCGTGCAAGGAGAGAGAAGCTAAGGCTGGTAGGAGGCCTTTTTGACATGAGAAGCAACATGCAAGTTGTGACCCCAACTCAATTCATCCATCAACACCCTCAACTGCTCAACATCACCCCTCCCAGTGTGTGTATCTGTGAGAGAGAGAGAGAGAGAGAATGAAGGGGGGACATGGGCATGGCGCCAGGCGGAGGTGGGATGGGTACGTGTTGACGGGGATAATAGTGTTGGTAATCGGGTGCGGAACATTGGCGGGGATGGGCCTTCACTGGCTCAAGGACACTCGCAATCTCAATCTCTTGCTCAAACAAAAAGATGACCAAATTCTCCATCTCAACCTTCTCTTGCAGGTTCTTTAATTTCCTCTTCAATTTGTTTAATTAGTATTTTCATTAACTTTGCATTAATGGAAAATTTTAGTTTAGATCCGACTCGGTTGAACCAATATTAATTATGCGACGAGTGTTTTACACTTACTTTGTGAATTATCAATAATTTAGTAAGAGTGACCAATCACTTCGTAAGTACAATACACTTACCATATGATTTGTTAGGTTCGACCAAATCAGGTTTTGGTAAGAATTTTCTTGCATTAATTTATGTTAGGAGTAATTTTCATGCACCAACTAAATTAGTTGTCATATATACTTGTTTTATTTTAGGGATGGAATCAGAAATTTTTATGTAAAGCAGGTCAAAGTTTTTATAATATATAAATATAAAAGATACTTTTATCAGTTGAGGGGCGATATTTTGAATTTTAATAAAAATATATGCAAAACTTTGCTAGATATAAAGTCGAGGAGGGTAATGTAGCTCTGTTAAGAGGCCAAAATCGCAATATGTTTTTAAAAAGAAAATCCAATATTCTAAAACTAATAAAAATAATAACATAGGAATTTGAGAATTGTACATTGACTTAAAAATGAAAAATAGATTGATACACATACGAAAAAAATGAGGTGGCTACTAAACTGCGAATCTAATCGACACCACCTCTGTTTCGCGATTTCTGTCGTTTAAGGGGTTTTTTTTTTTTTTTTAACATAGAATAAGAAGAATTTAAGAGTGTACTATGGTTGACAACTTTACCGTTAAATATGTATTGAAATATATATAATAAAGGTTAATTTGAGTGTTATTTATGTAAAGACAATTTTGAAAAAATGCATTAAATATTGTCTTGGTTTTGTATAATGACAAATATTTATATAAAAAAAAAAGTTTCAAAACGACATATATTATTAAATGGTTGTAGTATCTTATTAAATCAAAATTATCAACGGGTTAAAATATTAATTCTTTGATTTTAGTTAGTCAGAAATTTATCATTTTAATTCAAATAAAAGATTTGAGTAGAGATGAAAGTAGACTAGGTTTCCTTTCCAATAGTTTTAATTTAAAGTGCTTTGAATGCTATTTTACAATTTGGTCATAGTCACTGCATGTGCTTTCAAATAATAACTATACCTAATTTCAAATTTTCTTTTATTAGATAACAAAGACATTATTTACCAATATATGTAGCTAACACAATTAATTCCTTGAGCCTATATGCTGTTCATTTTCCCAAATTGAGCACCTATCTATGACCAGACTGATTGAGTATGATATTTGATCGGATATTTTCATAGAGTAATAGTTTTAAAATTATGAAACCCATGAAAAATCACACTCAAAATTATTGCGCATGCTAAACTTTTTAAAAAGGAATTTTAAGTTTATGGAAGATCCAAGTTTGACTTGTTATTCACTTTCCATGATCATTAAATTCTAGTCGTATGATAGAAAAACTAATATAAGTACAAGCTAGAAATTCTAGACCAGACCCGATTCGATCGAATCAATATTAGTGATGTGGTGAGTATTTTACACTTGTCGTGTGAATGATCAATAATTTATGGAGAGTGACCAATACAATTACCATCTGATTTGTTGGGTTCGGCCAAACTAGGTTCGAATAAGAATTTTTCATACAAATAAAACCCAAAGCAATTCTATGAACTCTAGAAACTTAGAAGCTCCTAATATGGTTAGCCAAACATCCACTAAGAGCCCCATTTGGATGGATTTTTTCTTTAGAAGAAAAGCAGTAAAGCACTTATTTTCTTGGCAGCATTCGTCCTCCATTAATTTTCGTGTATAACAGAAAGAAAGAGCAAAGATGCAAGAATTCGAGAAGAAAACGAAGGAGATGAAAACGCAAATGTACAATCTCCGAGCTCAGAAACAGCAACTCGACGGCAAATTACTCGAGATGCAATCGACGATATTGTCGCTCAAAGAGGAGCAGAGGACCATCGAGTTAGCCTTCGAGGAGAAGCAGAACGAGACCAAGTTGTTAAGAGAGAGAGATACAGAGATGAAAGATCAAATTCCTCAAGTTAAATCTCTAACAGAGACCCTACGACAGAAGGAAGCCGAGATTGAGGATTTGAAGCACCGTCGGGCAAGCAAAGACGAGCCCTCGATTGTGGACAAGGCAAATGTGTCGTCGGGGGATCAAATGATGACCGATCAAAGCCAAAACAAGACGGTGAACCGAGAAAGTTATTCGAGGCAAAGTGATTATGACACCAAGAATGAGCCTAGAGATGAAGAGAGGGAAGCCCGTTTTGGGGAACGCGAAACAGGAGGGGAGAATGTCGGTTCAAGAAAAATGTCGAAGCCTCAGGATAGTGATGATCAAGAAAGCTCCCGCATCAGACGGTTTAGGTTGATGAGGGGGAGACAGGGGTATCTTAAAAGGCCAAAAGGAAAGAGATTTAGAGGGAAACCAAGAAACGAAGACAATATCCGGGGTTCAATAATCGGCTTGAGGATGCAAAACGAATCTGTTTCAAAAAATCAACAGTTTGGAGAAAATAATGGGGAAAATGGTGAAAAATCAGAGATGAGAAATGTGGACGGTGAACATGATAATAGCCGAGGACGAGGACAAGACCGAGACGATTTTGTAAGAAAAAATGCAGATTCAGAGAATGTCCAAATGGAAGTGTTTGAAGAAAGTGAAGTGGGAACGCGTAAATCTTCAGGTTCAGGAGATCAGGGTGAAGAATATAAAGAACAGATGAAGCAGAATTTTAGTTTTTAGCAACTATGAAAATGGCATTAGGTGATCGTAGAGTTGCATAAGTTGTGTGTGTGTGTGCGTTTCTCTCTCTCTCTCTCTCACTCTCTGTACGATGGTGCTGATTCTGTTTGATAACATTTCAGTGAACTGCAAATCTCTATTTCATGGAAATTGAATGAGAAAATGACCACGAAAAAGCATACCATGGCTATAATATTTTGATGCAGACCTATAATGAAATTATAACGTTTGATGCAGAGCTACCTAGTGGACATAATCAAATTGACTCCAACTGGGATTTAACTTAATTATTTTGGTACATTTGTATTTGATATGGACCGGTAAATTCAACGTTGTTCGATACATTTTCAAGTTGAGTGATAGTATAATTCCTACTATCTCTTGCGGGCATGCCTATAAATACGAGACTTTTCCAATAAAATTTTACACTCCCAACTTCTTATAAATTCGATCATAAGCTCTCTCTATTTCTTTTATCCCTAAGGACATAGTATTATCTGGAATATCATCGTTAGAACTTCAAGGATTTAAGGTTTGTAAATGAGCATAGATTTGAATTGATCAAGCGATGTGGATTCGATTTAATAAAGCGCTTTAGTTTCGGGCTATGTTGCACAGACACAAATACAACACGATACAGATACGGCGACACGAAATTTTTAAAAATTATATGACACGACACGCCTCCAACACGATAATATTAATATAATTTTTTATTATTATTTTAGTGATTATATGAGACATAATATTTATATACTTCCACGTTCATAGATACATAGTGTACAAATTTTATATACAAATTAATACAAATACGAATAAGAAGAATTTCATATTGACCAGTGTATTATAGTTTTTTTCAAAAAAATTTTTAACTGTCTATTTTAAAAGTAAAATAAACTTTCGATTTTGATAAAATATAATAATAAAAATAAATTGTTGGATGTAACAATAACCTTATTTGGAGTAACTTTATAAAATTTTTATTCTTAAATATGTTTTTATTATTGGAATACTCTACAAAATATTTGGAAACACATTATAAGTGTCTGAAAAGTGTCGAACACGTTATTGATAGTATGTCCGATATGCCATCAGAAGTGTCGGGTCTGACACGATGTCCGACATTATATGATTCTAATTTTTGGAGTGTTCGTGCATTATAAGTTTCGGGTGTTGATCGAGAAGACTTTCGTTAACCAAAGGTAACTCGATCAACTAATTTGATGCTTAATTTCCAACACCAGCACAAATCAAGGACCGAGGAGAAAAACAAAATAAATTAATCGTTCACAATGAAAAAATAAAAATAAACAAGTTATCAATCTTACGAAGGAATATATATATTCCAATTATTATCTTTGTATTTCATGTAAAATAATATTTTATGTGAAACTCATATAATATGATATTAAAGTGTGTAATTAGTGCTTTAACGTTGATGTTCATTGACCAATGATGATAATGTGAAAAATTAAGAAATTATGAATTTTGGGTTATTAATATGAATACATTTGATAATTGTTTATAAATTACGTGATAGTCTTTATTCGATTTATTTAATTAATTTAATATAATTTTTTTTATTATATCTACAACTAAAATAAAACTGGTAGATACCCTCATATTCTTCTCTCTGACCAAGCGACAAAATCTAAGGGTCAAACCTTCCCTTCCCTTCTCTCTCTCTCTCTCTCTCTCTAAAATTTTCATTAAAATGACCTTCTTCCTGAATTTCAATCGGAATTTTAATTTAATCATATGTGGACGTGTAAATGTGGGGATTCAGGGGTTTTTGAATGAAAATCAGCGAACAATTCTCAGATGTTATTGTTCAGCGCCATTAATATACCCTCTATCATCAATCAACGCTCAAGCCCCACGATTGATTAAGCGAAATTATGCTGGATTATGACAGATTTTGGGGAATTTTGTAGTCATTGAGCTCCCGTGAGTAATTTTGTATTAAATTTGATTTTTCGCTCATAAGAAATTAATCATGGCGAATCCGATATTGTTTTTATTATTATTGCTACTAACTGGGTAGTAGGGATTTATACATTTGCGTCAGTGTTTTTCTATTTGTCTTTTTCATATGAAAAACTTTTCCTTTGGGATTTTTTGTTGATTTTTTCTTTTTTCTTTATGTTTTTCTTGCTTCATATTGTTTGCCGGCGTCATAGTTAATTGGGAATGTCATAGTTATGGGGTCTTATCTGGTACTATAAGTTGATGCTTGGATGTTTTAAGTTAGGAACATTTGATGGATGTACTCTCTTTTGATTAAAAGTTGTTGTGGGCATCTATGAGTTGCATTGAATTTCCAGAGTATTTTTGGAAATAATCCAACTTGTTTTGTCCCTCATTCAAAAATTCAGAGAAATATGGGGAAAAAGACTCTAAATTTCTTGATTATTGAAGCTAATTCGGATATAGATGTTTGTCTTATTGTCTGTGTTAATTAACTGGTATTCCGTGTGGTGTGTGCCTTTTTTCATTACTTTTTGGTTGCTCTAGTGGATGAATGTTCTCTCAGCTCCCATGGCTTTTGCTGTTTCAGCATCTCGAGGGATACTTCCATTGGAACGATTCGGTGTCAACAAGGCATCAATGTGGCCTCTTCCAGAACCACATTTAAGTGACACTGATAGAACTGATTTATATTCTGTGTCTTGGAATCAGGATTATGGTTGTCTCGCTGCTGGCACCAGTCACGGTTTCCGTATATATAATTGTGACCCCTTTAAGGAAACATTCAGGCGTGACTTAAAAAGCGGGGGATTTAAGATAGTTGAGATGCTTTTCAAGTGCAACATTTTAGCACTTGTTGGCTGTAAGGCAAATACCCAGTACCCTCCAAATAATGTTATTATCTGGGATGATCATCAAAGCAAGTGCATTGGTGAATTTTCATTTAGATCTGAGGTTCGCGCAGTTAAACTCAGACGTGATCGTGTCATTGTTGTTCTTGAGCACAAGATATACGTCTATACTTTGATGGATCTGAAGCTTCTTCATCAAATAGAGACGTGGGCGAATCCCAGGGGACTTTGTTGTTTGTCGCACAACCCGAATACATCTGTGCTAGCCTGCCCAGGCCTGCGGCGAGGACAGGTTCGGGTTGAACATTTCGGGCTGAATATGACAAAAATAATCAAAGCTCATGATTCTAACCTTGTTTGCCTGACCTTGACAATGGATGGGCTTCTTCTTGCGACTGCCAGTGTGAGAGGCACTTTGATAAGAATTTTCAACACAATGGATGGAACTCAGTTACAAGAGGTACAATCAGAGTAATTACAATCCGTCTTTCAAGTACAAAACATTTGGGATGATTAAAATTTTTTTTTAGTAAGATCATTGCTTGCTTTTTCTCCTTGATGGTTAATGTTTCACTATGGGAATACACTAAACTTATCATATGAAGATATCGTTTTGAGCTTTATGGAGGATGCAAAGTTTAATATATCTGGGATTAAATTTCTCGTGCAGTTCAACATTTTCCATATCAGCATGAGGCTGTAGAATTCCAGCTGAGCAAACGTGATGTTTTGGCTTTTTTAACCTCATAACTATTTATTTCCTTGCATCTTAATTAATGGTCATACACATCCTACATTGGAAATTGTCCAGTAGACTTTGCTTTATTCCATTATTTTTAGGGTGCATGTGTTGTGGGTAGGGTGTCGGCTGGGGTTAGTGTTTGAAATTTAGTTCGGAAAAGAGATGAACGACACCGTCCAATTGTGATATTTTGAAACTCCATGTAGTTCAGCAAAACATTTTGATTCAAATTCCACCCCTCCATATTTGCTGGGGTCATTTGAGATAGTAGAGCTTGAGGTTGAGGTTGAAAACCTGTTTATTGAAGTAATTTTTCCGGTTCGGAGAAAATTTATTGCCCACTTATGCTTGATTTTACTGATAGTTTGCTAGTTTACTTACTTGAATGAATGCGATGAGAAAGACTCGTTTCTTGAATTCGACTTTTAGATTATGTTTTCATTGGAATTTCTTGCCACAGGTACGCAGAGGGGCAGATAAAGCAGATATATATAGTATTGCTCTATCTCCAAATCTCCAGTGGTTGGCTGTGTCGAGTGACAAAGGGACTGTCCACATATTTAATCTCAGAGTGCGGGTGGTCGGTGGGGACATGTCAACTGATTCCGCTACTGTGAAAGGACCACCATTGTTTAACCAGAACTCATCTACCCTATTTGATCCTCTAATTTCTCAAAGTACTGGTGCTAATCCAGGTTCATCATTGTCTTTCATGAAAGGTGATACAATTGTTTATCTTGAAACTTGTTCTGTTATAAATAACTTCTTAAATGGAGTGAGTGAATTTGGAGGTAGTTGGAGCCTGGATAGATTTGTCTGAGCTGCATTTGAAATGATGACGGAGTGCTTTTTATGTAAGAACTCTTGCTGGAATCTTGTGTTAGTTATAAAAACTTTTGCTGGTAACCTTGGGTTGAACTTACAATGGTCTAAATGAGAAATTAAAGCCTAGCATTTCTGGAGGTCAGCTTATTGAGGTCAGTTAATGCAGCATGTTCTATATTAGATCTTTTTAAACTCAGTACCCCAGACTTTAGGGAATTGTTGAAGCTGAAAGTGCTGGCAATGTAGTAATCGTAGCACAGATATGAAATAAAATAGTGGGAACGTATTAATCGTAGTATAGATACGAAAGAAAATAAATTTAAAATACCAGAAAACCGGAAAAACAGTCGTACTGTTATTACAGGTTTTGCACCATTGAGTTTGAAGTGTGTAAAGAAAATTTTTGCTATAACTTCGGTACATTAGCTATTTTACAGGATATCTGGAATGATGATTGCATATCTATACTGCTAAGCGCTTTACTTTTAGTTTGTGGTTGAATCAGATCAGAGAGATTCTAATTGTTCTCTTAAAGGTTTTTTGAAATTAGCAGGATCATCTAGAGTAGATAGCTGAATACATACTTTGATAAGTGCACAGCTCTAAGTATTGAATCACCTACACTTTGTCTTCTGCTTTTTACATAACCGGCTATAAATTACTCGTGTGCTTATATCTTTTTCTCAGAACGTGATTGGGTTCTCTGTCGAAATTCTATTTAATTTTTGGGTAATAATTTTGATATGTTTCATTGAAATGGATCTGTTTGTCTAATCCCATGTTTCTCGGAACTTCTTCAGGGGTTTTACCTAAATATTTCAGCTCAGAATGGTCATTAGCTCAGTTTCACTTGCCAAAATGCACCCAGTTTTTTGCAGCATTTGGTCCTCAGAACACTGTCATCATCGCAGGCATGGACGGGAGGTGAGATCACTCTACTGATACTCTTCATTTCATCACATCAATTTTTATGCATGCATTTGCGCCATCTGAGACTCATATCAATTATGGCTGTAACTTGTATTTTGATGCTCTAAGTCATATTAGCCGTAGTTTTTTGTAGTCCTTACCTGTTTTGGCATATGATATATCCTTGAACTGCAGCTAAAATCTCTCTCTCTCTCTCTCTCCCCCCCCCCCCCCCCCCCCGCCCGTATCCGAATGATCAGTTTCTACAGATGCAGCTTTGATCCGGTGAATGGAGGAGCGATGGTGCAGCAGGATTATGTCTGTTTTCTGAAAACCGAAGCCGAACTCGGGTAGCGGTATCCTTTCCATTGCACGGGCTGCCTTTTTTTTTTTTTTTTTCCGTTTTCTTCCTCTGTAAATACGCAGATAAATCTGCATATGTATAGTATATATCATATCTGTCCACAAGGGAATAGTTGGTGCTTATGTGAACAAATAAAAGGAACTATTACTATTAGTACATACTAATCGATGCAAGTGATAATTTCTTGCCTTCATTTCCACGTGGTTGCCACATAAGTCATAAAATTGTTTCTCTTTTCTTCAATTTTGGTATTTTTTTTCTTTAAAATTATTTTTTTATTTAATAAATTCGAACAACTATGTACATATGCATAAATGAATATATAATCACATAAATATTTTTAATTTTTTTTTTGAAACTAAATATTTTAAATTTTATATGTATTAAAATTCTACACACACACACACACACACAAAATGAAGCTGCAGCGACCATTGCTTGCAGGCTGCAGCGGATTAAGACCCGTTTGGACGGATATTTCTAGAGGAAAGGTGTCTTTTTTTTTTTTTTTTTTTCTGAAAAAAGGAAAAAAAAAAACATTTCAGCAAAAGAATTAGTGTCAAGTAAAGGTAAGAGAAGTTATTTATTTATTTATTTTATTTGAAGCTGTATGGAGTAACTCTCAAAGAAAAATATTTTTTTAAAACATTTTGAAATCATTGTTCTCAAGGGAAATATAACTTAGCTAAAAGAGAAAGAAAAAAGCTTTATTTTAAAAAGTAAAATTCGATAAACACTTCTATTTTAAATTTATCCAAACTGGCGCTAAATCTCTCCTTTACTACGGGGAAAAAATGGTATGCATACCCACCCAAAAACCCTCATTCAAAGTTGAAACCACCATTGAGATCTAGTTATTTAACAACAACGCTGCAAGCTTTCTACAAGCATTTCGATGTTTTGACAACTTATCTTTGCAAGACATTTCTACATTAAAAATGTAACACGTAACATATGGCATTAGTGTGAATAAAAGGATCGCAGATGCACTTGATCTGAGGAATTCGTGGAATATATGTTGTTGTTGTTATTGTTGTTGTTGTTGTTATTATTAGGGTTAATTACATCTACTACCCCTCTAAAGATACGAAACTACAGTTGGTCCCCCAAAAATTTTCAATATTACCAACACATACCCTGATAAATTCAAAAATTACAAATACCCCCCTGGTCAGCCGGTTGCCGGTCAAAAGTAGCTGACGTCAGCAAAATTCTTAATGAAAACCCGAATATACCCTTACTCTAATTTTCATACATTTTTTTCTATGCATGTCCTTTGTAATATATCTAAATTGTAGGGGTGGTATGGGTAATTTTGAAATTCCTCAAGATATGTCTTTGTAATATTGAAAAGTTTTGGGGACCAATTGTAGTTTTCAATCTTCAGAGGGGTAGTAATTCAATGTAATTATCCCTAGACATAAATACTTAAATTAAAATATTAAAATATACCTACTTAAATATTTAAAAATTTCATATATATAAATAAATATGCAGTGTACAAATAAGGGACAACCTCTTCATTTGAAAAACACAGTGTACCCTGCACATGCAATGAATTGATGGTGCTTGGAGATAGCTATGATGGTGGTGGAAGTGTGGTTTGTAGTGGTGAGAAAATCGATTGTTGGCGAGAGTACGGCCACCGGAGAGAAGAAACGGGAAAAGAAAGAAAGGAGAGGCGTCATATATGATTTTGGGGGAAGAAATGAGTGATTTTTTTGATGGGGCTTCAACATCTGCAATAAATGTAGGAATCAAAGCGAGTGTTGTGAAATTTAAAATTTGACTCTTTTTGATCACGGGTCAAACGAAGTCTGATGGTGTTGACTAGGGCATCATTGGAGAGTTGAGATCGTGATGGTTCAATTGCCGCAGGTTTTGTTGGTCTTTACAAGCATTTATTTTTTAATTTATTTTTTTATTTTTTTTAAGGTTAAAAATTAGGGGTAAGACCTAAAGTTCATGAAAAAATGATCGAAAATCGGCTGCTCAGGGGGGTATTGGTAATTTTTAAATTTCTCAGGGTATGTCTTGGTAATATTAAAAGTTTTTGGGGACTAATTGTAGTTTTCAATTTTATGAGGGGTAGTAGATGTAATTATCATAAGTTAAAAATTAGGGGTAAAACCGGAAGTTTATGAAAAAATGACCGGCAACCGGTTGACCAGGGGGGTATTTGTAATTTTTGAATTTATCAAGGTATGTGTTGGTAATATTGAAAATTTTTGGGGGACCAACTGTAGTTTCGTATCTTTGGAGGGGTAGTAGATGTAATTAACCCTTATTGTTATTCTTATTTGTAATTTCGCCTAAACTCAGGGAGGTGAGAGTAATTATCCCTTTTATCTATTATTAACAGAGTATACCAAATAATTAATCATGTATCAATTACTTATTGATCTTGTGGGATGAGACGCTAGATCCCTTAAATATTATTCAAAATTCGAACAATTAAATTGGGAGGATTATCTGCATATCCGGCCTCTACATGAAATACTCGAGAGCGAATTAGTCGGTCAGTGAATCAAAAATTGGGTGATCAAGATAAAAAAAATAATAATAATAACAAAAAAATTCATGTGAAAAGCTAAGAGCCAATTGTAGTAAATTAACATATTTGGAACAGACACTTGCCCAGAATCTTGCTTAAACTTTGCATGCAATTAATTTATTTGACCGAGCTGACCAATAAATCATATGATAAGCAATACTCTTCTCAAGTGATTCATCAATCTTCATAAATTATTCAGCAATTACAAAATAAATGTGGAACACTTACGACTTAATAAACATTAATTCAATCGAATAAGATGTGGACTACAATCTCCCAAAGAGATAGAATTATAATCTACCATGAAATAGTCGTCTGAAATTTTCTCTTCACGTTCCTGGACTTGAACGAGCTAGCCATACTAATAAGTATATACATCTTCCGTGAAAAGACAAAAAAAAAAAAAAAAAGGAAGAAGAAAAAAATGGAAATACTAAAAAAGGCTTCAAAATAAACTTTTGTATTCAATAAACTCATGAAATTATTTTTTAATTTTAGAAGACACTCCGCTAAGTTTTCATTCCAGAAGAACCAAATAGTAAATTTTTTTTTTGACTAAATTACCTTTAACTTGATATATATATATATGTAATGTTATGTATTATGATAATA
Organism: Petrea volubilis; assembly: GCA_026212405.1. Lineage (NCBI taxonomy): Eukaryota > Viridiplantae > Streptophyta > Magnoliopsida > Lamiales > Verbenaceae > Petrea > Petrea volubilis. Next base: position 17,999,157 of record CM047883.1, read on the forward strand.
AAGTGAAGATAGCTCAATGGTAAGAGAATTGGGTGCCAACCAAGAGACCAAGGGTAGACTCCCAATGACCCCAAAATTTGTGGCAATTTTGAGCTTGTATATACAGGCGCGTGAGAGCTAGGTTGAGGTTTGGGGTTCGACTCCTAAGTAGGGCAGTTCATTTTAATTTTCGGCGGATTATTCCGCCGAAAATCCGTCAAAAAATAATTTAAATTTCGCATAATAATCCATTGAAAATCCTCCGAATTTTTGCCGAAAATTGAAAAGCGACGAAAATTTATCTGGCGGATTCGTTCTGTTGAAAATCTACCGAAATTACTTGTTTTCGACGAAATTCGACTGAAATATTCGCGAAAAATACCATTTTTTTTCTTGCAGTGACTGCCATACTAGACCACATTTTCTTAAAAAAAAAACAGGAAAAAGAAAGCATATTATCAATTGTAAATTATTATGTGTAACTTTTTATGATTACTTGTTAGTTCAAATTTGTACTTGTGTAACATTCATATTAGTTTGTTGAAATTTTATTTATCGATACATATTTTTGAATAAGCATTCCATGCAATAAATGGAAAAGTTGTTGTACAGATTCTTTATGCTTATTTTTTATAAAAAAAAATGTAAAATCTGTGAGATTCTTGAAATGTATTTTATTAATAATTTTTTCTAAAATTTGCTAATTTTCTCTTTATTTTAAATTCTATTATATCCTTATCCTTCTTTTAATTTTATTATTTTTACTTCTTTTTGTCACTACAAAAAAAATACCTTTTTGTAACGAAAGATTTTTATTACTAGAAGTTCATTTTTTGTTACTATAACTGTTGGTAACAAATATTTTCATTATCAAGGTTCATATCATAAAGGTCGATGCTAAAAGTTTTTGTAAGCCCGACCTCGTGGATAATTGGACCATGGATTACCGCTATGCCAATTGATATTTTCGATATAGAATTGGTGTTTTATTTTTCTTATTTGTTTTCTACCTCCATTTATTAATTTTAATTTCATTTATTAATTAATTATGTATTAATTAAATAAATTTAGATAATTATAAGAACACTTTTAGTTAAAACACGTACTATATCTATGTAGTACTTGTACATATGAATAATTAAAAAATACTTTTATTTTTTAGGCATATTCTGAACTTAACAAATAATATTCATAACTTTTAATATAACAATGTGTAATATATAATATTCCAATAATACTTGATAAAATAATACTTTCATTTTATGAAAATTTATTAAATTCTTTTCAAAATTTATAAAATATAAAAATATTTATTTGTATGATATATCAAAATTTATGATAATTATAAATTGAATATCATATAAATAAAAAATCTGTAATACTTTATACCATTATTAATAATTATATAGATAATTATATATAATTTATATGATGATTATAAGTTAAATGATTTAATGAATAGTTTAAATAATCTTTTCTCATTATATATATTACATAAAAAAAAACATGATTTATGTGAACATAATATCAAACTAAGTCATATTTTTATTCTCGTGTTTTGATTTAGTGCTACTTGTGTTTTGATATAAATAATTATTTTTTGATAAATGGTACCATAATCAATAAGCTTAGTTGTGTTTGTACTTTTTTTTTCTAAAATTTATATTGTCTACAAACTTGTACTTCTTCTTTTGCATGAATTATTTCACTAATCAAAATGAGGAAGACACAATAAATTGGTCTAACAACTTTACAAGCATTAAGAAAGGAAATTATTTTACAAATTTTTTGATAAGTAATTATTTTACAATTGATAGCCGAGAGTGTTATAAAGAAAAACTCTATTTAATAAATTGTATCTACACTGGACGTATTGAACAGGATCACCAGCTCTTTTTTACTTTTTTTTTTTTTGTATGACAAAAATTTAATACTATAAAGTCTGATTAAAAGTTCAACTCTTTATTCATAGTTATGGAATTTATACTTCATCAAGTGTTCAATTTAAATTCTAACTTTTAATATTTTAAATTAATAAAAGGTCATGAATAAATAATATTACCCACTGATGAGTTATTCGTACTTTTGTAATATGTAAAAATAAAATAAAGTAAAATAAAATAATTAAATAATATATATATATATATATAGACAAGATGGATACATAGATATAGATAGACATATAGATAAGATAGATAGATAGATATAGATATCTATCTAGATATAGATATCTATCTATCTACCTTACCTTATATTTTATCTTATCTTATCTTATATATATATATATATATATATATATTATTATTTAGCGATCACAAATGTGAAAATGTTTTACCTTATACTTTATTATGTAAGTAGCACTAAAACTATGAATTGTGGCGAATGTAATTAATTTATTTAAATTGATTTATATCTTTTGAGTAATCTAGTTTCTGTAAACGATGTGAATTGGTGTATAATGTCCGTGCCTAACAACAATGATGGAATATAACTAAAACGTAATCAAATTACCCAAACAACATAATGTCAAACATTGTCAAAGCACAAACTACGTAGATCCCGCATACATGTCATTTTACATGCACAATCCTTAGCCCGAAGGAAGGAAGAAAGGATCATATACATAATTTATTCAAGAAAACACAAAAACAACAAAGAAACCTAACTAGCTGGCTAGATGTTCGCCACCAATATTAATTTCGTAGCGAATAATGAGTGACATATAAAGTGTATTCCAAAACGCCATGATTGGTGGTCTCGTTGAAAGAGTGAGTATTTGTGAGGGCGATCCCACTCGCCATTCGGAAAACACCAGTACCACCAACAATAGGCAGTTCGCGATCGTTCTGGAATATCGGGTTTCTGCCCAAAATGCTGATGGTGCTACCTTTGTACTCGCCGTGCGTGAAGATAATGTTCAGTCCCATCTGGATAGCATTTTCGTGCAAGTCGGCGAAACCAATGGTCCCCTGGGCCCGCCCCACGACTTCCGAGTCTTGCTCGGGCCCGGCGGTCAACAGATCGTCGATCATGTTGATTCGGCCAAAAGATGTGGAAGAAATGGGAGTGATTTCAGCTTGAGCCACCTGCCAAACAGTGGGATTGTCACCACCCAGAACATCCTGGAAATAGAACTGAATTTTGGTCCTGACTTCCCTGGCGCTGTCCAGGGTTTCGAACCACTCCTCCACGGGCCTGGGCTTGATTATCCGTAAATCATTAGTGGACCCTTGCCCTGGCATGGCTATAACATTATCTTCATTAGCATAGGCACCGGAAATGCCAATGGCCGATGCCAAAACCACGAACATTATTGTCGTCGAAATTTGTTCCATCTCTCTCTCTCTCTCTCTCCTCTTTTTCTGTATCTCTCCCTTCTTCTTCTTCTCTCTCTCTCTCTCTCTCTAAATGAATCAACTACAAATGTGTGTAAAACGGTGTAGAACGTTGTGAATTGTGATAGTGCGTAGCTAGGGTTCAAGAAGAGGGTTTATAACTTTATATAGATGAATTGCTGTAGACATAGGGAAATAAAATGGTTTTCTAGGCGGGAATCTCAATTTCGACATGCTTTTATTAATTTGTTAGCTCACATGAGTCACATCCCTTGACCAGAAGAACTTAAGACTGATTAATTAGCAAAAGAATAATTTTAACACCATCCGAGGTTGGTTTCTCGAAAACTGCAATATAAATTAGATTCTCGGGTAGGTTTCTCGAAAACTGCAGTATAAATTAACTTGGAGCTATGGTGCACGGACACGCCTAAAAATAACTCTGTGTAATGTCAGACACGTGTCGGACACGGACACGGCCCTGACATGTGTCCGAGGCAAAAATGTGTCCGAAAAGTAAAAAAAAAAAAAGAAAAAAATCCAACATGGTGTCGGACATGGTTGAAAGATGTGTCCGACAGGGCTGAGGCTTTTTTGATATATTACAAAGTTTAAATGAGGTCTTTTTTAAAATTTTAAAAAATTTAGTGGAAATACTGAAAATAACAAATTATTTTTTTAATCTTTAAATCTTATAATCCAATTAAGAGGTGTTTGTTTTAATGATGAATATTATTATTTATCTTTCACATATTTTAATTTAATAAATTATAAATAGATAATATAATATAAAATATTTTTTAATAACCGTGTCAGAGCCATGTCGTGTCCTAAAATTTTAAGATTTTTCGTATCTTCGTATCCGTGTCGTGTCGTTTCCGTGTCCCCATATCCGTATCCGTGCATCATAGCTTGGAGCTTGTCGTTGCTTAAGTAGTGTATGTTTTTGAAATTGTACCACATGAAAAAGAGACAGATATGTAGATCGCAGTTAATTTAGACACAATAGTATTACTAATTAATTTAATAGTATCTATATATATATATATATTGATGTTATTAATGCAACTATTATTATTTTTGTAGTAATGACTTATTACTTGGCCTAATTATCCTCATCTCCACTAAATTTTGTTAAATTTATGTGCTACTCTAAGTGGGAATCAATGACATGCCTTCCTATCACTCTCTCTCTCTCTTTCTTGGAAGAGTTCAACTGCTTCAATAGCTCATATATTATAAATTAAATTATCACACGCCAAGATTCAAAATACAAAACAAATTATTTCGTCACTACGAAACGAAGAAACTACTAATCAAATAGAACAAATAAACTACTATAAAGTAAAAATAAAACTACATATTTCGGTGAAAAATCAAATCCAAAACCTCATAATTTTAAAAATTTAACTTCGACAATCGAACTTGACTTGAGGAGCAAAATAAAATCCAAGATTGAATCATGTCGAAGGACAATATAGTTAATTTTTCGTTTTATAAGCTCACACTTAGACTTTATTTGATCTCCTTTTTTTTTTCTTAGATAACACTGAATTAGTTGGAGGATATAATAAGAGCCATGCGGGAAATGAATAATTAGGTTAAACATAGAAAAAATACCGATCGAGATTCGAGACCTTAAAAATAAATCGGGACTGTCCTCGAAGTTTTCAAAGCTAAAGCTTATCCTCAACCCAAGTAGTACATATATTTGAAATTGTAGCACGTTCATTAATTTATATGTACATTCATTAATTACAAATTGAATCCCGATTAGGAAATGAAAGTATAAGTATTCAATCTTTTACGTTCATTATTATATTAAAGTCGTACTAATCTTCATGCGTAAAAGTTGTTTGTTATGGTCAAACTCTCCAGTGGGGGCAATTGACCCCAGAACATTTGAACTTTTCATTTATATAGTTGATGTTATACTGTAGAAAATTCTAACTCAAATCTGACTTGATCGAATTCAACAAATTATATAGTAAGTGCATTGCAATTATCAGATGATTAGTCATTTTTCCTAAATTATCGACCATTCATAGGGCAAGTGTAAAACACTCGCCACATAATTAGCATTGGTTCGGCCGAGTCGGGTCTGGGCTAGAATTTCCCGTTATTATACTAATATGACCTCACTAAAAAGATTGTATATTAATATAGAAGGGTTCATAAAAACTTAAAAATTTTCTTTATACTTTAAAATAATCATAAATAAATTGGCTCAATTGTGACGATGAAAACAAAATAAAATTATATATTTATGTATGTTTATGTCTTATAATTTTTAAGAATTTTATTTTTTGAATTGTTAGATTATAGAAATTTTGTAACTACATTGTCCAAACTTCCAAAAGATTCGTCCATGTTTTGAAGAGATTCAATCGATCATATATTGAAAGAAAAGAGAAATTTAAAACAATGGGTATGCCAATTACGAAATCTTCTAGTAGAATTGTTAAATAAATATTTGATCACATATACATTGAGGAGAATGTAATTCACAATGTTTTTTTTTAATACGATATTTCACACTTCTTTAAGTGATTCGATCATATATTACTTTGAAAATACAAAAGGTCAACGTGAATGTTTTGAAAAAATAAACTTATAAGTGTAAAATTACTTTTAGATTAAGGTAATAAATTTATTTCATTAAGTTATAATTTATGATTGAATGACCCCATTGAATATATTTTCTGGCTCCGCCACTGAACTCAACCAAACATGATCCTAAAAAGATTACAACCACTGCAAAAAAATAATTTATTGTAATGAAAATATTCTTGACAAAAAATTAAAATTTCATCAGAATTTTTTTTTTTATGATAAGAAAAGATTGATTGTCATAATTTTCTCATTATATCGCCCTCGCATTAGGTTTTTGTAAGGAATTTTTCACTTCCTCACAAAAAACATATGTGACGAATCGATTTTCCTAATAAAAAAGTTTTTTATGATAAATAATTTTATCACAATAGATCTATCACCATGTTTTTTGAAAAATAATCCCACACCGTGCCACCCTACCACCCCACCCGATGCGTAACCCGCTATGTTGCAAAGGTATATTATTTTTCCTTGAGATGGATTCAAACTCCCCACCATTTGGCCATTACAATTTCCTTGATTGATTGGTTGTTTTTAATATGCTCATCCTATTTACTATCTCAATCTATTAATTTTAATTTTATTAATTCATTACTTATGTCGTATTGATTAAATAAATTCATATAACCACAAGCTCTCTTAGTTAAAAAATGTATTATATTCATATAGTACCTATATAATTATATATACAACTAATTAAAAAAATATTTCCATTTCCCATATTATACATATTTTATATAATATGTGACGGATAATACTTCATTTTATGAAAATTTATTAAATTTATTTTAAACTTATAATATATAAAAAAATATTTATGTGTACAATATAACAAAATTAATTATAATTATTATTTGAATATCATACAAATAACAAGTTTATATAATTTATATGATGATTAATTTAATGATTAAAAATAAAACCAAGTTTTGTAGTTTACTAATTTTCCTAATTTTTGAATTTGAATTTTATTAATTTATTATTTTTTTGCCACAGAAAAATATATGGTTAAAAGTCAAAATTACAAAAAAATAAATAAGATCATTATGTCACTATTTGGACTTTTTTTGATTCATTTAATTTTTTTTAGGACATCAGGAAAAATATTCATTTGATATTTTGTTAGGAATTTTTTATAACATTATGTTGTTAACTTATTGTGAGGGAAAAAAATTATTTTTGTGATAAAAATTATATTTCCTCACATTAGTGAGTAGTTATTGTGAGGAAACTTAAATTTATTTTTAACAAATTAAAATTTAATGTGACGAAGTTATTATTCATCACATTATGGTATGTTTACGTGACAAAGTCTAATCTTCTCACAGATATCTTGCCGCAAAAATGCAATTTTTATAGAGATTTTAATGCCCTATATGGTACTTTAAGTGGCCATTTTGGATGGGCTTTAAAACTGTAATGTGACCTCAACTTCTTCAACTAATTCTGTTTTGTTTTTTTAGGTGGAATCAAGTAATTTTGTTGAATATGAATAAAAATATGTGTTGATATTTGGATTTGAGCTTAAATTGGTGGGATGAATAAGATTTTGCTATTTAGCGAGTAGAGTTCTGTTTTTCTAGTATTAATTTTCCTAAGAAGTTATTTTATCACATGTGACGAGAGCTGAGGAGCATAGCTCCTATCCGAGTTGGCCCGTCTCGAATCGCGTCATGAGCTCCGTAATTCTGTCCGGTGTAAGAATGTAAATGAGTCGAATTTGTTTGCAAGCTAACTTAATGAGTCGGCTCAACTGAAGTTTGATGTTGATTTTAAAGACTTTGAACCTGACCCTAGTTCGTAATAGAAGTTCGAAGTAGAATTTGAGTCAAAATAGTTTTTTGTTCGTAAGTTCATGAGCTTTTAAATTTTGTATATATTTATTTTTTATAGTTACACTAGCAACACCGCACACACTATGTGTGTGTAAAATATAAAAAATATAGATTTCACTTTAGTAGTTAATTTTTTTAGGATGAAAATATAAATATATTATTAATTTCTTTAATAAGAATACTTTTTTTAAGAATTATTTGAAATAATTTATTAAATTATAATAATTTAAAAGTAAAATAATAATATGAAATAAAATTATATGATAAAGAATAAATAGAAAAAAAAATACCAAATAATTGTAATTAGAGAAAGTGATCTGGTGGCTGAGAATATGGGGTTTTTAAATTGAATGTAATATTACAATATTGATATTTTTATTTGCTTATTTATTACATGTGTTTACTAATTAAAAGGGTAAAATTGACACATCAAAATTTGGCATCCGAATTGAATCGATTTCAAGTGAATTTTCAATTTTAGCACAATTGTACATATCTCTATTTATTTTACATAAAATTGAAGGGCAAATTTTGTGAAATCACATAAATAACCGCTCTTTTTATAATAGTATAGATATATTATTATAAATATCATATGAATTTTCAAACTCTAACTTGTTCGATTTCAAGTTCAAACTCGTGGATTGAAATATAATAAATTAGTTGAATCTGTTAAGTTTTGAGTTTGAGTTCAAGTTCGAGTTCGATCTCATATGTACATGTAATTCATTCATAAAATGGAGCCAAAATGAGTCAAGAAGAGCAAACTTTTGTTTGTTCAAAAGTTTATGGTGGTTCGTTTGGAGTTTTTGTTACACGCTGCATGGCTAAGGCAGGTAAATTGTGATTTACCAAATTATTATCTATGTATTTATTACTTATTTTGTTATTACTTGATAAAAAAAAACAAGTATAAGAACTCAAGCAAAATTGTAGCTTAAGGAAATTTCAAAATTCTTAAAAGAATTTTCAGAGATCTCTTTAAGGAGAAAAGATTTGGTCCTTGATAAGTCTTCAAAAACCATTGCACTTTGATGACTAGGTTTATGAAAATAGCCAAATTAGTTTCAAATTCTAAACTTCAGTCGCGATTTTAGTTTCATCATTAAAATTTTTAACAAAATTTACAAGTGTGTGTGTGTGTGTGAAATTTTTAACAAAATTTACAAGTGTGTGTGTGTGTGTGTGTGAAATTTTTAACAAAATTTACAAGTGTGTGTGTGTGTTCTCAGGTACCTCCAAGTAACATCATTTGAAAATTTCATCATTAATAATATGTTATTTTTGTTAAAAATTTAAGGGCGAACCTAGAATTACAACTGTATTTAAGATTTGGGACTAAATTTTATAATTTTCTGAAGCTCCGTATTAAAATTGCAGATGACTCTAATAAGTGGAAATCGTGTGTTGAGAGCTACGACTTTGGTTATAATAATTGAATAATAAAGGAGAGAACACGCTCTCGCAGTAGCAGGAGGATAAATTATGGGATAAGAGCAAATTGTACTTCGCGCCTTGACATTTTCTAATTTTATAATAAATCCCCTCAAAACATGAAAAAGGGTCCCAATTTTGAAATATTTAGCACTTCACCCCACCCAATCGTCAAGCTCCGGTGAAACTTTTACCGGGGCTGGGGCAAAATGTAAAAGATTTGAAATTTTAAAGGTCAAACTCTCGTCGACGATACATTTTGAAAGGGTTTAATGCAAATTAAACAAAAATAAGCAATTCCATGCAATTTGTCGTGAGTAGGTTTGATATACAAATGTAAAGATAATATATACATTCGTGACACTGTATGAGCACAAAACACAAACTATATTTAAAAATTTAATGATACAAAACATTTCAATTAGAATTATATTTTGAAAATAAAATTTTTTAGCATAAAGTACTACTTTATAAACGTACATGAAAGGAACATATGTATGATATATAAAACGATTCTTTTAGTGATTTGAATCATTCATTTTGATCAAGTGAGTACAAATGTGAAATAGTTAGTGAAGCTCGTTCTATTAAAATTGCAATACCTCGTTAGATATGAATTATCCTCATTGCGTTCCGTCCATGCCCTATAATCATCCTTAATATGCATTTAATTGGACATATGTTGATAATATTTTAAAGTTAACTTTGGCACCATTTTAGCATGCCCCAGTCCCACAAGCTAGGTCATGCAAGCAAGAATTCGACACAATGCACTTAACAAGCAAAGTCTTCAATTTCTCTGCATTTTATGAAAATAGTTAACTAAAGTAGCTAGAGAAATCCATTATACCCAGACAATCCAAATTCTCATATCATACGTCTTTCCAGTCTTCATTTCTTAATATTTTTCTAAAAATAATTGTTTTTTCTACTTAGTGTTTGAATATGTTCATTAGAACATATTCACAATGAATTACACTTAATCCCCTAAATCTTTTTATTTTTTCACTAAATTCTCTTAGAATGTCATATGAGACTTTATCCCCACTCCCACCCCAAAATTTTAAGTTTTTAGGCACTTTGCCCCTATTTCGGTGAAATTTTCACCATAATTTTGCATTTTGGGCCAAATAAAACGTTGGGGGGGGGGGGGGGGTGTAAATCTCTTTGTTGTACTTCGAGGGGATTTATTAGGAAAATTAAAAATTGTCAAGGGGGGTAAGGTGCAATTTGCCATGGGATAAATGACAAAGCATTTGTACAGTTAATTATTTCTTTGCCCACCAATTGGTTAGCAGCTCTAACTGATGGGATCAGCTGAGCTCTGAGTAAAAGTAGTAGCTCCATCTCTATTTCCCTCACACAATACTCTCGTCAAGAATAGAATTCAAGATTCTCGCTTCTCTGTCCTCATAAATTTCAAAGATTTCTTGTGTGTAGTCAAAATCATACATGAGTTTTTGCTATGGGAATCAACAGCTTGTTCTTGTTAAAGCCCCCAAAACACCAAGGTTTTCGCGCAATCGAAAGTCACTGGTTCGAGTGCATTTTGAGGGTGCCGTGAAACGGGGACCGTCTTGTCTTTCGTATTCATTGTCCTCCCAAGAGCCCATTTGGGTACATGGGTTGGCTGTTAGAGCTTCCTCCGCCGCTTCCTCCGCCCCACTCGACGGCTCCGGTGCTGAATATTCCGGTAACAGTTTTATGATTTCAGTTCTATTACAGGATGTTACAGTATTGTTTAAGTTTTTTTAGTCGCTACAATCGTCTCTATACGGGTTTTATGAATTAGCCTTGTGGAGAAAGAGGATATACAGTAATAGGGAGAGTTGTGGGTGCTAGCATGATTATGCATTTTTAGTATCTTCTTGTTTGATCATTCACTCTTATGGATATATTATTGGGGAAACAACATGATTTGTCTATGCATTTTTTTGTTCTTTTAATGCCCACCATGTTTGAACCAATTGTGTGTTAATGGTAATGCTCTTGGCCTTGGAGAGTTGGATAAATTTAGCATTTATTGCTCGAGGTGCAAGAACTGTTTATTTATTTGTGTGTTGGTTATTGATGATAAAATTGTTTATACTGAATAGATGTTAAAAATGTTTTGGAGTTCAGATCAATATTCTTGAGCCATATGGGCGTTCAAATTGAGAATGACAACAATGGAGAAAAAAAGAAAATGCTGTTTCATTTTGATTTCCATCTATTTACTGCTGTTCGACCTTTGGATGCATTACGTGTGTTTTTGTGCCTTTAAATTTTTTCCAGAGCAACTTCAGGGAGCAATACCGAAACAAACAACAAAAAGAATAGCCGGCATAGATCAGGAGGAAATAGAAGATCCAACACTTATAGCTGATCCTGATAGTTCTTTCTGTGAATTTAATGGGGTTCAACTACACCACAAGATTTGTGATGCTGAGTTGTCAGCTTCTGATACTTTAAGTGAGGGATCAACTCCACAATCCCATAGCTATACCAAAAGGGTTAATTATCCTATGATTTTGTTGCACGGATTTGGAGCCTCAGTCTTTTCATGGAACCGAGTCATGAAACCTTTAGCACAGGTCACTGGTTCTAAAGTTCTTGCATTTGATAGACCAGCCTTTGGATTGACATCGAGGGTGGATGCTATGAAGCATCCATCCTCTGGTAGCCAAGATTCGAGACCCTTGAATCCATACTCGATGGCATTCTCTGTATTAGCTACACTATACTTTATTGGCTTCTTGGGTGCTGAGAAGGCCATTCTTGTGGGGTATGTTACACTTGCATCATTCATTTTAAGTAGTGTTCCCCTTTTTTGGCAAGTTTGTGTTGTTGAGCTTTGTAACAGTCTCAGAACATACCCTTCCCCTTACCCCCTTCCAACAGCAGAGTTTTGATTGATAACTAAGTTTAGGCCAATCTTTGTTTCTCTTTCGATTAAATTTAACATAGTTTGACAAACCTTAATGCTATGAAGCACATTAGCTCACGAGTGGCGTTTCTAGCTTCCTAGTTATCTTTATGCCCCGTAACATAACAATCCCATTTTGCTTTCAGTTCAGTTAGTAAATACAAGGTCTTTGAAAAATATGAAAAGAAAAAAGAAAAAAAAATGCATTTTTGTGCTTTTAGCTTCTTTTCAGCACTTTAGGAGTTTTCTGAGTTGCAACTTATGCATTTTTTAAGCCAAAAAAGGAAAATCCGGAAGAAACTAAAACCAACTAAGGAGCAACTTCTTATAGCTTTTAGCTATTTTGGTAAATCTGTAGAAGTGTGTTTGACCATTCTATCCTGTACAAACAATTAATTGTGTGTTTCAACTTTTCCTAAACACTCCCAACTTTCTTTTTACTGCTTTTAACAAAAGCAAAAACATTTAAAAACACCCCCCATATTCTAAATATACTGTTACTTCACATACAAACTTTTATTTGAGAGTAAAGAGCAGAATGAGAATGTTGGCACTCATACAAATCACTGGAAGATTGTCAGGAACTCTGCTGGTGCCCTCGTAGCTGTTGATACATATTTTGAGGCCCCTGAACGTATAGCTGCTCTGATCCTTGTTGCCCCTGCAATTCTGGCACCATTTGCTATGCAGAATGTTGTCAAAGAAAATCAAGCGGGAACTGATAATCAGATCCAGGATAGAGGCTTGGATTCAAATCCTAGTGGGAATCTATTTTCCAGGCTTTGCAGTATTTTATCGAAGTTCACTAAATATATTGCAGAGGCAGTCGTGCAGATGGTAAAAGGGATGACAGACATGATAAACTCTCTTTATAAGAAAGCTTTGTCGGCAATCCTCCGCTCTGCATTTGGTGTGATGCTGGTAATTAATTTTTGTTCTGCATTGACATATGCTTTAGAAAGTATAATACAATCTGTCATGATGCGGTGTTGTATATTTCAGATAAGGATGATAATTGATAAATTTGGTGTGCAAGCCGTTCGCACTGCATGGTATGATTCGAATCAAGTTTCTGATCATGTTATTCAAGGCTATACAAAGGTGAACACATGCCATTGCTTTTCTCTGAGATGAATGATGTCTATTATATGTTCAGCAAGCTTAATCATACTCGAATTGGCAGCCACTGAAGGTCAAGGGCTGGGACAAGGCACTAGTGGAATACACAGTTGCAATGCTAACAGATTCTGCAACCGAATCAAAGCCACCTTTGGGGAAAAGGCTTAGTGAAATCTCCTGTCCAGGTTTTATATTAACACCTTTGGCCTACTAAATCCATGTGTGTGCAGGAACATTACCCCTCTCAGAAACAAAACAATAATGATAAAATTTACTTATATGATCTAGAGATAAATTTTTCTCAATGTGCGACGGTATCTACTTGAGGGTGATAGAATACTTGTTTATTTAGTTGGTTCAAGACTGAGACTCATGGGCATCGATATCGATTTACTGCCCACCCGATTCTTGTGTATTTAATAAAATGGACCGTTTATAATTGCACTTTTCCAGCTGCTCCACCAAGTCTTGAATTGGATTCTTAAAATGTTCCTAAATGTGAAGACCTTGATAACTTTCTATTGAAGGCATAATATGATTTTGACCATCATCGTTTGCTTAATGACTGCAGTTCTGATTGTTACTGGTGATACTGATCGGCTTGTCCCTGCTTGGAACTCTGAAAGACTTTCGCGAGCCATTCCAGGAGCTTACTTTGAAATGATCAAGAATTGTGGCCACGTACCCCAAGAAGAAAAGGCTGAAGAATTTGTATCTATTGTTGATAGGTTCCTGCAAAGAGTCTTTGGGGTTGCAGAAGAGCCACGCCTACAACCGGTGACTTGAGGTTGGCGCCGCATTGACACTAGGGAGTGCATAAGCACCTCCTGACTTCGAAATTACTCACACGTGTATGTATATGCATATTGTATCTATCTTCAGTTTGATGATTCCCCTAATTATCGTCTAGTGCATCATCTAACTCAATATAAGAAAAAATTATTTTGAAGGATAAATCAAAGTGCTAGGGAGTGCCCCTAATCTAGGGGTCCTACCTCTGCTACTGAATTGTATGACTTCAAAATACTTAAATCACATCATATCTGTAGCTGGAAATTTGCTGCTCTTATAAAACTGTTCACAAAATGATGTCATTCCAATACTCCAATAATCGTAACATAACAGAACTGCCGAAGCAAAACTAAAAAGGAGGATGAGTTGACATGGTAACACTAGCATCTCGTGGAGGACCGGGAACATTGAATCCTGACAGGAAATCATCACCAAAGATTACTGCACCGGCTGCTAAAGCTCCCGCACCTACTCCCATTCCAAAGCCAGGCCCAGCCGGGCGCCCTGGTGGTGCCACTGAAGACGGCATGTTTATGTAACTACTAGGCGTGTAGTTATTTGTCATGGCGAAAGGATTAGGAACATATCCCACATTAGAAGGTGGTGGAGGTGGTGGAGGTGGTGGAGTTTGTGGTGGTCGATAACTAGGTCCGCTAGCTGCAGGGTAGTTTGCTCCACCATATGGGTGGTGGTGAGAATAATTTGGAGGCAATGGCATCGGATGGGCACTTTCTGGTAGCTGGGATGTGGTCGGATGCAGATGGGGCCCCGGAGGTTGCGAAGAGCCATATCCACTGGACAGGTTAATGCCGCCATTGTTGTCTGTTAAATTACATACAGATAAATACTTCAGTCCAAAAAAAGAGAAAAAAAAGGTTTTATACCCATACCCCAAGGTTTGGTATAGATACACTTAGACCTCTTAATATCTGCATAATTACAGAAACTACCCCTACCATCAATTTTTTAGGAAGTCTAACTGAATGACAGATAAAAGTTGATGTCTAGGGTGGTTTCTATAATTATAAGAACCTCAAGGGTGTCTAATTGTAAGACAAAAGTTGACAATAGGGTGGTCTGTAATTATGCAAAACTCACGGGGTGTAGGCATAATTACCTAAAAAACAAAAAGAATGATGCATACTACAGTGATGGTTTCTGCTGTTCTTGAAGCTTATGCTGTTCTTACCTATATATGATGAACTGGATTCCTCACTTTCTTCTGAAACTCGGATCGAGACATCAACAAATCCCAGATGTTTGTTCGAGTTCTTTTTTCGCAGCTGAAAGCTCCCAACTTCTTCAACAGGCTTTGAAACATCAGATTTGGAATCATACTTGTCTAGAAATTCTTTCAAAAGAATAGTTGCTGATCCCAACAGTTTTTCTCTGAGAAAGATTGGCTCTCTGCTGTAAACCTCAACATTGAGGGCCAACTCTTGAAGCTTCGACTCCGAAGGATCGACTGCTGTCGAAAATTTAGTCTTCCAAACCGGATTCGCATTCCCGGAAGCATCAATCTTGGTGCAGTACTTATTTTCAGGATCGATCCATCCAACAGCAAACCACTGGAGCTTCCACAACGCCGACGTTCGTCTGAGCCCCCGAGCGGAAATCAGGCAGACCTCAACCCATATCTTGCCCATCTTTAGCAAGCCTAATTGGTGAAATGGAGAACAATGGGGATAGGATTTGTGCCGTGATAGTTCTTTTCTTGATAAAGACCGATGAAGGAGAAAAAAAGATGTCTCATACTTTACATCATGTAAGGTTATCTAGCTTTATGCCAAGGGAAAGTAATTTGTAACTGGGATAGTGAGATGTTATACAGAAGCTTTACCTTTTTCCTAACAGGAAGCTTGTAAGTGCATTACAGGTGGAAAGGTATCAGACCACTAATAGTCAAATGTTCACATATGACAATGTAAGATTATCAAGATTTGTGCATAAAGTGAGATAATGCAATTTTTTATTTTTTTTTTTACTTTCATTTTTTAGCTGGTGACCAAGTTGAAATTATATATACATTCCAGCACTATCCTCAATGAGAATACAGTCATCATTTCCGTGCCCCATGTAATATGTTGTGAATCAAGGCCAAAATGTAAAGGACAAGAACTTTAGAGGGAAGCTTGAAGTATCATAGTGATTAAATGCAGATTTATACTATTTTGTGAGTTTTCTCGGAGGAGGAACCAGCAGTAGCTTTCTACCAGCAGATATGATCTGCTCAACCTCGGAATAGCTAGAGGTTGAATGCGTATACATCATCGTTGTGGATCCTAGCATGTCGTCCCCAAATCCACATGCTTGAAAAAATGGCCTGTAGAGAACACGAAAGTGACAAATAAATGGTACCGATCATGCCAATTTTGTCAAGGTAACGGATGACATCGAACATAAGATCAAAACGCAATGTATCAACATAGAAAGGAAAATACATGTAAAACATTGCTATCACAAGTAGAAACAAGCAGCAAAATCAAGAAGTTACCTTTCTTTACTAGAACAGAGTGCAGCTATGTCATATATATCTCTGTTAGTGAGCATTCTGCAATAGAAATGGGATGTTTTCAGACACCTTAAACTTGTGATATTCATATGCTAACAAGAAAACAGAAATCGAAGCCGACACCAGAAAATCATAGTTCCCAGAAATATAACAGGTAAAATATGTCTGTCCACCACTAGAACAAACCTTACGATTCTTTTAACTATCGATCGACCAATGCCTCTACCTTGAAGAGCAGGGTGAACCTGCAAAAATTTTGTGTCACTATTATATGACTTCACACCATAGATACTTAACCATTTGCCGCAAAAACAGTACAAACGGTTAACAATAAGGAAATCAAGGAACTTCATACACCGGAAGATGCATATCCTACTGTTTCCAACAAAATTTCAGTAAACTAGAATATAATTTCTAATTATAGAATTGAACAATACCCATTTCGATCCAACAAACTTCAAGTAAGAACAAATCTTGTTTTGTTAAATCACCATCTCATCTGAACGCTTAAGCTTTTAGGAAGCAAAATTATTAAATATTTATAATCTCCAACCTGCCGGGACACCCGCACGTGTAGGGGGCTTCTGCAATTGAAATTCTTTTTGGCAAATGGATAGCTATGAAATTCGAACACAAAATCAAATTTTCAACTTTGATACCATGTTAAATGACCGTTACATCTAAAAATTTCGCAGAATTCCTCATCTTCTTTCTTCCAAAACGTACTTAACCACTCACCATGACATCATAAATAGAAGCCGTCAATCCCAAATCAGAAACTGCGCGGCCAAACCCTATCAGCAGTCCATTTTCCGGCGTCACCGGCGCCACTCTTCTGATCCAATCTCCACCGATGCCGGTTAAACTCGTCACTTCCGGCGAAGTAGGAAATTGGGTCGACACAAATTCGGGCTTGGTGAAAACAGACACCACCACGGAGCTGTGGGAGAGGGCTTTACGTAGCTTGAGCGCGTCAACGGGCCCAACTCTGCCGGCGGCGTCGGTGGTGGGGAAGCGGTGGCAGGAGTGGTTGCAGATAGCGTAGAGCTCTCGGAGGTCATGTGGGTCCACGTGGGCTGGGTTTGCGGATATGGATATCGGCGGCGGAGCCCGGCGGGGTTTGATTTGGGCGGCGATTTTGGGAGGCGGTGGTGGAGAGGAGTGGAATTTGGAGGGAAGATAACCGCCATGTATGGCTGTTGCAACTGCCATTAGGCATTACCCCTTTTCTTTCAACGCCATTTTTTCTTTGCTAAATAACTAGTGTTTTCTTATTATTGTCTACAATTTTTTTTGTTCTGTATAGATCTATTTTATACTGATACCGCGACATGGATCCAATATCACACAGATACGAAAACATGAAATTTTTAAAATTTTTATCACACGATATATCTTTTGTACGATACTATTTATATAAATATTTTAGTGATAATATGAAATAATATATATATACTTACACATTTATCTATATAATTAGTATAAAATTCATATATACATATTGACACAAATACAAAAAAGTAAAAGTTTGTATCGATGATTGTGTCACAATTTCTTTTGTGTGATTTATAAACTATATATTTAAAAAAAACAAAAGAAAGTTTCGAATTTTATAAAAATTATAATGTCAAAATAAATTCTTGGATGAAATAATAATAATTTTGAATAGTTTTAGAAAAAAATTATTTTTAATTATCTTTTTATAATTGGATTATTCACAAAAATATGTGGAAAAAGAATTCCGTGTGTTCAAAAAGTGTGAACTACGTTATTGATAATGTGTTCGACACACCATCAATTATTTGTGAACATGCCACGCGGTACGATACCGTACAACTCAAATTAAGGGAGTATCGGAGGAGTATCATACCGATACCATACGGCTGAAATTTTAGAAATGAAAGAGCAAGAGAACACACGAAAAAATACCGAAAACTCTAGATTCAATTCAAGTGTAAACTACTATTAAGTCCTTTTTGTTTTATAAGAATAACCAAAAGCTCGACATTTATCGTCGTTTAATAAAAAAATCCCAGTCGTTAGATGCTGACATGTTGTTGGGGGTGATCGCAATTTGGGTTCGATATTTTTTTTGAACATATTTAAAACCGAAATTCATATGAGGTTTTTTTCTAATATATTTCAAACTATAGTTTTTTAAAATTAAAACCGAAAGTGCAGTTTAAAATGATTCGGTTCGGTGCAATTTAGCGATTTTAAACAAGGAAAAGAAAGAATTAGACAAAATTGAGAAAAATATCACCTTCTAATGGTAGTAAAATATTTAAATTAATATTAAAAACTCAATGCATTAAAATAAAATTTTTATAAATAAACGTATAAAGGCTAAATGTATGAAATCCATAAAATTAAAAGAAATAATGTGACTCGCATACTTAAATCAAGTTCAAACAATAATATTGATTTAATTACACAACTTCTAAAGTTTTAGCCCATGCATAATTTAGTAATGAATGGTTAGATGTATTTGAATGGTTGAATGATTAAAGCAATAACTAATGAAATTTCAAACAATTTAAAATATGATTAGTGAATTTATCTTATATATTGAAGATATAAGTTAAAAAAGTATAAACTTAGATTATAAATATATATAGATATATATTTAATATACGTGAGCGGTTCGGTTTGGTGCAGTTTGAGAAGAAAATTAGAGCTAAACCGATTTTGCAGTATGATTTTGAACTTAATTGTTGAACCACAAATTTTTCAAAAAATTGACAGAAACGATGCAGTTTGGTGTGGTTTGAGCGATTTTTAAAAATTTATGCTCACCCTTACATGCTATTAGAGTTTTTGACTGCTAAAAACTATAGTGATTTTTTGAAAATATCCTCGATCAATTTTTGCTACCTTTTCGGTGTAAGGTATTATTTTATATAGGGGGTCTATTGTAAGACTTCAAATTATTTGGGTACTTTTGGTAATATTTCTAAAACCTAGAAACTCAAGATTTCTTTAAAATATACAAAAATACACATTGTAAAATTAATCATTCAAATTTTATTCAATCTCAAAATTGAACGTAGGTTTAACATGTCCATAACGTGAGGATTTCATTTATATTAAGAAACTTGAAGGAAGATCGTCAGTGGCGAAGACTCACCTCTATACATCATGGCGATTCTATTGCCTCTGGCCTTCTTCCCTCCCTTTTTTCCCCCCATAAATGAAATCCTTAATTTATAGGAAAATCGAATATATGATCAATTTTATGATATTGGATAAAGATTGGGTGATTAATTTTGTAGCATGTGTTTTTGTATGTGTGTTAGTGTGTATTTTGATTTTATTGGTTTTCATGGATTCTAGGGTTAAGTGGGTTGGAGGGCAAGGCAGAAATTACCATTAATACAATAACGGTATTATAAGAAATTCTAATTTTCATTTATTTTACTCTTTTTTATTTTTAAATTAGAAAACAATTAAGGGGTGATATCAATATTTTATCAATTCCGTATAATTTAACAATAAGGAGATAACATTGTGGAAGATGTTGTTAATTTTTAAAATAACAAAGAATTATTGATAATTTCACCTAAAACAAGGGAAAGTGAAAGTAATTGTTTGTTAATCAAACAAACAAACAATTGAAAAGCATCAATTTTCTTTCCAAGCTGAAAGCATCACACATTTTTCACTTTGACATCTAGCAATCATACTAGTATTTTCATTCAACCCGAGACTAGCACAATTTAAGTTGTCACAAGTTCATGCTGTCAAATGCATCTTGTTGCCTTCAATGCTTTCATCTCATTTTGAGTCAACACTAGCTTATAACATTCATCATGTTTCACTTATTTCAAGTTGCATAGCTTATAACTTTATCATACTTGTTTTAATTTAGGACGAATTATAAAAACTTCCCCTAAAGTTTGGCAAAATTATAAAAAAACTCCTCAATTATTGAAAATTATCATTACCCCCGGAGGTTTGCATAAATTATGTAGCAGTTAATGGAGGGCTAAAAATTTCAAAATTGTCCTTAATGTTTTATTTACAAAAACCCCCTTGAGATTTGGTGAAATTACAAACAAAGCTCAAGTATTAGAATTTACAACCACACCCTCCGTTGGCAATGATGGCGACCTCCCCACGTCGAAAATTTGTAAAACACACATCTTAAAAATTCCCAACTCCAGAGTGATATATAACTGGTCAACATCGTTTAACCTCGTTTAACTATTGATCAACGTGCCTCGATTCTTACATTTATGATGAACTTTGTCAAAATTCGACGATGTCAACACTGTTGAAATTTTCTCGCTTCAAAGATTCCAAATTTGTAAGAAACAACCACGTCCAAGCCTTCTTGTCATTGGTCAAAGGGATTCTCCCTCATTCGATCATTGATTTGCTTGCTGGTGGTACCGCCAATTTAGCATTGACACTCATTTTCTAGATCTCAACCATCTCAACAATTATAAAAGCCTTGAGGAAAAAAAAAAACTAAGCTTTTTCTCCTCTCTTAGTTGCAAACTTAGCAAACCCTAATGGTAGGAATTTTTGTTAGATGAGCAAATATTAGGGGGTGTATTGTAAAATTCTGATACTTGAAGGTGTTTTTTGTATTTTCAGCCAACCTCAGAGGAGCTATTTGTAATACACCACTTTAACAAACAATTAAAAAAATATTGAACGAGGGTATTTTAGAAAAATTACATAATTCTTTTGATGGGAACCTAACGGAAGGGATTTTTTGTTATTTCATGCAAAAGTCAGGGGGGTAGTGGTAATTTTCAATAGTTGAAGGGTTTTTTTTTTTGTAATTTTGCCAAACCTCAGGGTAGGTTTTTGTAATTCGCCCTTTAATTTATTTTAGAACTTTTATTTGTAGTAATATCGAGCGTTATTAAAGTTCTATATATGTTATAAAGATTCGTACATCCGAAGGTATTATTTGGCAAATTCTGTCATCCGCTTGAAAAAAATATTAGTTACGAGTCCTTTTCGGTTATTTCCTTAGTTTTTTATTTTGATAAAATTTTGTATGAACGTATACATACTGATATCAGAGACGGAGTTAGAAATTTTTGTTTGGGGATAGACTATGTTTTCTTTAAAAAAATATATATTAATGATATTTTTAAGATTTAAGGGACAAATTTTTAAATTGTACAAAAAATACATATAAATTTTATCTCGATACAAATTTGACCTCTGACTCCATCCCAGACTAGTACATTTGTAATCGCGCACACATTCCTTCTCAAGCAAACATATTTATTGGCATGCCTTAATTTCATCTTACCAACAACTTGTTGAAATCTTGGAGCAACCAATGTGTTAATAGGCCACACCTAGTGGGACAACGGTGGTCCTAATAGCTTAACAAATTCTCAACCACATTAATGTGATAGTAACATTTAAGGAGTTGTGTTTTCGCTTGAATGTAAGATACATGTATAATCATATATTTTTTTAATATTAAACAATAATTAAAAACAAGAGAATAGAAAATGAAAATACAACCACGTAAAAAGAGCATGGATATTGCAGTTGCACCCTCTTCAAGTTATCCAACCTAGTGCAATCATCGTAAAATGATGAAGAGAATGAAAAAAGCCATCAATACCTTTTACTTCACGATTTCCCTACTTTTTCCCTCTTTATTTTCCTCTCAACTTGTAAGCCAAGAAAACCAAGGAAATTTGTCGCTTGAAACTAATTAGTTTGGCTTCATCATATTCATTTGAAAAACATTTACCATTCATATAATAAGTGGCATACACTCACCACATAATGACAATTGATTTGTTAAATCATACGAGTTCGAATTAGAATTTATTGACACCAAAAGACACAGACATCTTCTATATTTATAAATTTGATTTATGATTCAATGATTTCGAGCAAGACGAAGTAAATTTGAGAAGTTGAACAAATAATTTTTTGTTATTCGAACAATGACATTTTTTTTGACTTTGCCACCTAAACTTTTTTTTGTCGTCAGTTGCCATCCAAACTACACGATTTTTTGACTTTAGCACTTGGAAGCAAATTCCGACCAAAAAAGTCGCCGGAATTATATCACGTGTGTGACACATGATTTTGCTAAGGGCATTTCCATCATTTTCGCATGTAGAAAAATTATTTGTAAAATATTGTTCGTATGATTCAAACACAGGCCAAACACAAGTGTAACCACACACATTACCACTTGGGCAACTAACATGATTGGCCAATATAAGGTAGATTTAAGTAATTGTATATTACTTGCATAAATTCAAATAGACATATTGTAATTTTAATTTGAAATTGACAAAATTAAAACGAATACAAACTAGTTTTTAAAGAAAATTTGATCTTGATAATGTAATTAGTTTTTTAAAAGAAGGGATAAAATAAATTTGATTAATTTTAATAATCTTTTTAAGAAATAAATTTTATCCATTTTTTAAATTAATTAAATTTATTTTTATCCCATTTTAAAAAAAATATTTCTTATCAATTTCTTTTTAAAATTAATGAATTGGCAAGATAAAATTTTCTTTAAAAAGAATAATTTATTCCCTTCATTTTCTTGAATTAAAAATTGATATTAAAATAAAAGTAATATCAATTTAAAAAATAAATCTATTCCTTTTATTTTTGTGGATTTCAAATTGATATTAAAACGTGTTTATTTGAATTTATACTAGAAACGTACAATTATCTAAAAATGTCATTCATTGAATAATTATGTTAGGTGGTCAGGTGGTAATAGGTGTGGCCTTACTCATGCATTGCCCTGGTTTGAATTTCATGAGTAACATTTTACCAAACAATTTTTCTGCAAGTGAAATGACAGAAATGCCCTTATCAAAATCATGTGTTATGCATGTGATATAATTCCAGCGACTTTTTTGGCCAAAATAATGTTCCAGGGTGGTAAAATAAAAAAAATCGTATACTTTGGGTGGCAACTGACGACAAAACAAAGTTTAGGTGACAAACTCTAAAAAACGTCATAGTTCGACTGGCAAAAAAATCATTACCCCATATATATATATATATATATATTAAAATTTACCATCTTAACTCCTAAAATATATCATTTGTTGTGCATATAGTGGCGAAATCAAGACTCGAGATCAGGGGACCAACCCTAAATAATTATTATTTTTTTGTAAATAAGAGGTGCACTGAATGATAATTGTGATGATCACTCAATAAATTACGATATAACTATGGAATAACTTAAAGTCGGGGGAAGCACATGCATTCTTGGTCTGTGGCTCCGCCACTGTGTGCATATATCCCAATTTTCAATTTTATTGGTAAGTTAAAATTCTTGGCTCAATCCACAAATGTTCCAAATCTAAGGTGTACTATCATTAGGCAAAGGCTCAAAAGGCATGTGAATTATTGAGTTATCCTAGCACACACGCATGCCATTTGTGTCCTATTTATGGACAAGCATAACAACCATCAATTATTCAAAAGAAAAAAAGAAAAGTAGAAAAAGTTTCTGTTATGAGTAATGAGTGGATTTCATGATTAAAATATATCGTTGCTGGTGACAGTGATAACTACTATATTGGGCCCAACCGACAGCCTTCTTTTCCAGGGCCCAAAAATTCATTAGGTTAATGGTGGACCGCACTAATGGGCCCTCCCATAATACTTAAATTTTATTGATTTCTTTTTTAATATTCGGTTTTGACCTTTTCAAATGATTTGAGATTATCATCATTAGTATCTCCTATTATTTCCTAATCTTCTTACTTTCAAAGTGTCCACGATGTACTATGATTTGGCTCCACACCTCAAAAGTATATTAATTTATTGTTTTGATTATTTGAATAATCGAGTAATATAGTAATACTTTTTATATAAGGTATAATCATAAAATGATACGAGGAATTATAAAAGTCCTTACTATTTCGACTTACCAAAAGCAACTTTAGGAAAATATATATATATTTTCCTTTTCCCTTCTATGTTAATGAGAGTTGCAAATAATTCACCAATGATAATATTTGATAGCTATTTTTTTTGTCCTCAATTTAATTAGACAATATAGAATGTTAAAGAGATTATTACGTTCATTATTTATGTATAAATTAAGAGGGGGTTAGTTATACTTTACGCTAATTATATTGCACGTCACATTTATCAAAAGTTCAGATATTAATTTGTTATATTTTGTAGTTTAAAAAGAATAAACGTGATATAAAATATAACTTAGAGATGGAAAATGTAACTATGTAACTAACCCTTAGCAAAAATAATCTAACCAAACCAACTTGAAAGAGTTGGCCATAAAATTTTAAATTTAACGGGAAAAAAATTAATATAACCAATTGATAAAAAAAAAGGCATAACTTTTTCAAAATTCAAGAAGGCATCATTACCGCCAAGAAGTCCCAATCTTGCTAACCACACCTTTGTTAATGTGTCCACTACTGTTAATAACGCTATTTAAAGGTCCTACTTAATAGATAATTACAATCTTCTAGCACACATGGCTTGATTCAAAAATGCAATTTTCTAGTAAGGAATATAATAACATCTAGAGCTTAAAATTAGAATATTTTATAAGTCAACAATTTTAACAAAATAAGAAAGTTTTAAGAAAATCAATAATAACCGCAAACAATTTACAAAAAAATCAGTGTGATCTTCTGTGACACTTTTCGTGTAAAACGTTTTGTTATATTCATTGATACACGTCATGTGTATTGATAGTCGATCGGCATTAGGAAAGAGATTTTGCAGTTTTTTTCCGCATGATAATTATTTCTCGTTCTTATTCTAACGGTTTACTAAATATACGTAACGTGTATTGATAAATGTATCAAAATGTGTCACAAAAGATTTGAATGGAAAGAAAATGCGACATCAGCTGCAAACGGTCCAATTTTTCAGTGCTGTAATAATCATACAAACCCAATCTTAATTTTGTTTGTAAGAACGAAAAATCACCAGCTAAAAATTATTTTTCTAGAAAAAGAAAAAAAAGAATATTATATGCAAGTGTGTTGTGTGCTTTTGATTTGCTTCGAACCTGGACTCATGCAGTGTGCAGTTTCTCTCTCTACGCTCAAACAAACAAGAGTCTCCCTTCGCTTTTTCTCTCTCTACACTCGAATAAAAAATTGGACTTTGAATAAAACCTCTCACCTCTCTCTCTCTCTCTCTCTCTCTCTCAGCTGGTGCTTCAGTTCCAGTGAGTACTTTTCTCTCTCTAACTCTCTTGATTTGAGTTTCCTAATTTATGTGCTTTCTATATGTATGAGCGATTGAGCGTTGCTCTATTTGTTTGTCGGTAAGGTAAAGATTTGAACTTTAGTGCTTGCTTTGAATGCTGCATTTTGGTTTTTATTTATTTATTTAAATTTTTCTGGGTTTGTTGTGTTCGGTGGCTTTTGGGAGTATTATGTTCTGGTTTTTTAACGCTAGATCTGATCTTGAGAGGTAGTTTTGATGTTTCTAACTTCAATTTCTGCTTTAATTTTTGTATTTGCTATAATCTGCATAATTTCGGCTTGATTTTGATTGAATGCGACATGGGAAACTTTTCTGGTGATTAATTTTCAATTATGTATTGGTTGGTGAGTTGTGAGTATTCGAAATATAATATTTTGTGGTTGGTTTTATTGAGTTTTGCTCTTTCAAGCATTGAATATTTATTCAAAAATGCTGAATGAGATTCGTACTTTCATCTTAGCTTTATGGGGCTTTCGAATTTGCCACACTCTGTGTGGTTCCACAGTCACATTTCTGCAATTTCTATGTTCATTTTACTTGTGTTTGACAAAATGCAAGTATTTGAGTGAATATTAATCGATCGGATCTTACTGTATCGCAGGTCGGGTTTCTGAAGTGGAATTGGAGCTTTGAATCATAGAAGCTTTATAAATTTGTGTTAATCGCACATTTGTTTGTTCCATCTTTGGTGTCTGTAAAAGTTTTGAGGTGAATTTGAAGTAGAACTGCAGAACGAGGCTGTTGTCCTGCTTCTGGTTTCCTTGGATAAGTATTTCGTGCCGTCAGAATAATATTGGTGAAGATGAATGCAGTGATAGATGCTAACATTCCCCTGGATTATGTCGACTTCCACATTTTTCCAAGCCAAAATAGGTTATAACTTTAAGCTTATACTATTGTTATTGTTGGCGGCTTTGCCTATCTTACTATTGTTATTGCTGTTGTTAATGTTATTGTTTTGGTTATGATTTATTTACATGTATTTTGGTGCTCTGTGAAGATATGAGGCATGTGTATGCTACATGAACAAGGAAGAGAAAGTTACATCTGGACTTTTGGAGAATCTGTTACCGTACTCAGCTGATGTCAGAGCGTTGTATTCAGAAGGATCTAATGCCAACTATAAACTTAGCCCTCCGGAAAATTCACACGACATCAAATGGTTTACAAAATCCATATTAATAAGGTTTAGCAAACATTCCTGTTTTCACTGTTTTGCACTTGTTAGAGATAGTCATAGTCTGGCTCTTATATTCCCTTCACTGCTAATTTTATTTTCATGACGCAGGTTTTTACGTATTATTGGTTCAGCAAACATATTGGAAGTTACCAAGACCTTGAAAAATGAGATATCTCAGCTGGAGGAAGCCCGCCGATTTCATCTTTCTCTATATGCAAAGGTAAAATCAGTTAATATCCTGCTGAGTTGATCTCTGAAAAATCGAAACTAATTTTTCTTTTTCCTTTTCCCAGGGTAGAGAATATCAGCACCTGAGTGGAGAATCTGGTTAGTGCGTACATGTTTTTTATATAAGTTTGAGTTTTGATTTAAAGATGTTGACAAGGCCTCTATGGGGATGTGTTCTCTTCATATTATGCAACAGTAATATAATAAGTAACAGTTTCTTGCTTAATTACAGTAATGTTGCACAGCCAAGGTTTTATTTCATATCCATCGATAGGAAATACAGAAAAGGCTAGGACTATAGCAAACAGATATAACAAGTTAATTTTCCCCCTTTTTCCTTGTTTCAGATGACTCTAATGGCACTGGTTCAACAACAAAAGTAAGTTATTTATTTATTATTTTTTTCTTTGGTCAATTACATTGAATATCACTGCTTGTGTACTTTTCTAACTCGCTATTATGTTAATGACTTTCCTGCAGATTGAAGGTTCTGATGCTTCCAAGTACGTTTGCTTACTCGTCTGCTATTACTTAAAAATTCTGAAATAGCTTATTCTCTATTCTGACTGTTGTTTGCCTACAGGAATGAATTGCTGCGTGCCATGGACTTGAGGCTTACTGCACTGAGAGATGAACTGACCAATGCTTTTGACCAAGCTGCTGGTTCTAGGTATTCTGTGGAGGAGATGACTGATATCAAGAGGTTTTCTCAACATTTTGGATCAGAAGACTTAAGGTATGCCTTCCTGTAGAACAGGAAGCATAAGTATTGTTCCAATTTAGAAGCATTGTACTCTCTTAATCCCAAACATTAGTAAATGACTCCCTATTGTCATGTGTATTCATTCCAGCGACTCATTACGCAAACATATAGAACTGAGGCATGGAGCGCAGGCTGCCGAAAATTCGAGCGGCAAACAGCTCTTGGAGGGTAACAGAGGTGGATTAAGAGAAGGAAATAATCATTCCACTAAATCATTGTTCTCAGACACGCCAGTAAAATATGGCGTCTCTCCAGCAAAAGTTGCACAGGTAGAGAGGCAAAGCTCTACAGAAAGTGATGAATCTTCTTTCTCAAGTGAGGGAGAGCAACCATCTGTGGAAAGGAGTCGCACTCTTATTAGATCTGCTTCACCTAGGAGGTCAGCATCTCCAATGCGGAGGGTACAAATTGGACGATCTGGATCTCGAAGGGCCCCTGCCATAACTATTAAGAGTCTGAATAATTTTCCTGCTAGAGAAAGATCGTTTTGGCCTAAAGACTCAGTTGAGAATGATAGTGATGAAGAAGGATCCGAGCAAGCACCCAAAAAATCTAATAATAATGTAAGAATTAGTGTGCAAGACGCAATAAGTCTTTTCGAGAGCAAACAAAGGGATCAAACTGAGGATATTCAAAAGGCAAGGTCATTGTTGAATGCATCTATAGGTGCAAACAAGTCTGTACTGAGAAGATGGAGTAGTGGAATGAGTGAACGACGGCCACAAGATTCTTCTGCTGAGGATGCTGTTACTGAGATTCAAAATAATGTAGAAAGTAGGGATGTTACAATTAGTTCACCAGAATCTGAAGCTAAGCCTAAGCCTGGTGTTACTTCGAAAGACGATCCTATTGAGCCTTGTGGATCAGATGTCAAATT
The DNA here is from genome assembly GCA_026212405.1 of Petrea volubilis. NCBI lineage: Eukaryota > Viridiplantae > Streptophyta > Magnoliopsida > Lamiales > Verbenaceae > Petrea > Petrea volubilis. Next base: position 18,027,942 of record CM047883.1, read on the forward strand.
TGACGTAACTGAAAAGGGATCAACTAGTCCAGTGGCTATGCAAGAGGAGACCCATCCAACTGAATCCACTGATGTTAGTGAAAAATTAACTGTCTCTGCTGACTGGAGCCGTCAAAAGGAAGCAGAACTAAATGAGCTGCTGATGAAGATGATGGAAACTAAGCCTGTAAAAAGCCAGACTGTTGCTCCTGCTAGCAGCAAAAGGCAAAGCTTGCCTTCTGAGCAGAGAGGCAGTTTTTATGATCACTACAAGTCGAAGAGGGATGAGAAACTCCGAGGTGAAGCTGCTACTGTAAGGGCAGAGAAAGACAAACAATTCAAAGCGATGCAGAAAATTCTTGATGCCAAAAAATCACAATTGACCACAGCAAATGCCAGCGAAGCAGGTAAAAAGCATGATGTGAAGAAGCTCCAGAAACCACAAAAGAGTGTATCTCAGCCCGCAAAGCCTAAGACAGAAAAACCAAAACCTGTTGTTAAAAGAGCCTCTCCAAAAGCATCTCCTTTGCCTGCCACACGTAAATCATGGCCATTGATGCCATCACCTAGAGCTACAGGGCTGTCACCGAGAGCTACAGGCCCATCACCTGCTAAAACCCCTCCAGCAACATCTACTGGTGCAATGCCAACTCGTAGAAAATCACAGCCAACACCACCAGTTTCTCGCTCAACCCCGAAAGTAGAGACATCCCGACCACGGCCTAAGGCTGTAAAACCCAGTCAGAATGATAACAAGAAAAGTGTGAGAAGTACTACTGAGAAAACGCAACAGTCTGTGTCCAAGCCTAGGAAAACTGCCAAAAGCAAAGTTCAAACTCCCCCTGAAGACCTTGCTTCTGCAGCGAAACCTAGCGTATATAGCAGGGTTACCAAGAAGAGCAGTGTTGTTCCACTGGAATCTAAGCCTTTTCTTCGCAAAGGTGCTGGAACTATCCCCAGTGTCAATCCAGCTGTGAAGAAAAAAGCATCTTCTGTTACTCAGGAACCTTTGAGGAAATCCGGAGTTCTGACTGATGACAATGTAAAAGTTTCTAACTCCTCTGATCTGGTGATTCAGCATGAAGCCAGGGAAATTGAACAGTCGAGAATCGATACGGGTATGGAATTTGGGACCACCCTGATAAGCCCCCAGAAATGTGAAGATGAGGAGAGCTTTAGTCCGGTTAACCCCACCACTGATGATGGTATTGACAGGGTGGGCGAGCTTGAATTAAAAGCTGAGACTGAAGAAGAATCTACCATCTCACCCACAGCTTGGGTGGAAATAGAGGAGCACGAAGACCACTCTGTTACCTCAGGTGACAACATTATTTGTCAAATGGTGGATGCACCAGCCTATGTAGCCCCAGTTGGAGTGTCGAGCCCTCGAATTCGTCATTCACTGTCACAAATGCTTCTTGAGGAGAGCAATGAACCTGATGTGGTTGACTGGGGCAATGCTGAAAATCCTCAACCTCTAGTCTACAAAGATGCACCCAAAGGATTCAAGAGGCTATTAAAATTTGCTCGAAAGAGTAAAACTGAGGGAACTGCAAGTGGTTGGTCTAGCCCGTCTGTCTTTTCTGAAGGAGAGGATGATTCTGAGGATTCTAAATCTACAAATAAGAGAAGTGCCGAAAATTTACTGAGGAAAGCAACCCTTCATTCGATGAACAAAATGGACCAGAAAAATTCAACTGATTATGAACACTCCGGTAAGTTTCTTTCGCTAAAGCTACGCTAATTTTTATGAATATAGACCTGATTTGGACTTTTTGATGACAATTCTTCCCCTCACCCAGCTCCACACCTTGTAATCTATAGCAAAATGATAACTGAGAAATTTCACCAGGGGGCTTCCTTGTAAAAAATGAACCCACTTCATGCTTTTTTGAATCTCTAGTATCATGTTATCTTGTTCAATGAATGTGGTTTTCATTTGTTGATAGACGAGACTTTTCTTTTCTTTTCTTTTCTTTTTTCAGCTCAAGTAAATATTAGCAAATTAAATGCTCAGAGTTTATCTCAGCAGCTTCATGAGGGCCATGTTTCAGCTTCTGTGACCACGGCCAAAGGTTAATAGCATTTTGTTGTTCGCATTTCTCTTCCAAATCCTATATTCTTTAGTTGTTTCTTGATTTCGACATTGTCTTCTCCTCTGTCTTTCAGCAACAAGGTCATTCTTCTCTCTTTCAGCATTTAAGGGAAGTAAATAGGGGATGGAACTAAGTTAAACGAAAAATTACAGTGTAGCACGGGACTTGGTATTAGTGCGTTTTATCTGAAGTTATTGCTGCCTCTGTTTTTCCTTTATTGTGCACTGGGCATTTTCACGCTTGTGACAAAAAAGGACCATCCTTGTTCTGCTGCGGCAATAGGCACAGGTATATTTTGTAGATTTAACTACCAAATGCACAAATTGGTTATAGCAAGTAACAGAAGTAAGGATACAGGTTTTAGCAGTGTTTGTAGGTAGACACAAGTCGCAACGAATATGTATTTGAACATTGGTTTGTTGTATTTGCGTCTCAGCCGAGTATTTGTTTGTATGAAATCATGTAACAATTCAATGTTTTATCACCTTATACGGATTAATCCATCACAAACTCATTGTCTTCTGGCTGTATAGATGTTATGTTGGAGATGCCATGTGACCCGTTTTACTTGCACCTAACGAGCCAATTTTTACATCATGTTTTCAAGTAGGTATATTGATGCCATTCTTTTTGGCAAATTGCAATTTTTATCATGAATGCAAATATAGTTTCCGCAAGCGTAAGGATGACACATAAAAACCATTGCCGACTATTTGTTACTAAACAGGTAAAAGAAATGGCTGGGTTAATTATATTTGGACTCCATTTAAATATGCAACAAAACAAAGCTGGTTAGATCAAAATCTTACATGTGGATCCCATTTAACAATTTATAGTATATGTATACTGTTAGAAGTAGAGAGCAATTATAAACACACTCAACACTCTAATAACAAAAGAGTGGAGGAAACAAGTGATTCCATTTCATTTGAAATTAACTTGTTACAAAATGATTAGATTACATAGGGTATTTATAGGATTTCCTATGTGTGAACCTAGTTTAATACATGTATCACGATTAAATGTGATTCATCCTCTTTTCTAGTACATGAACATGAATTAAAACAAGATACATGAATAATGACTAATAATCTTAAATTCATGTACTAGCTAAAACAACGAACCAAGTAAATTCATGAACTTAATAAATAAATGAATCTAGAAAATGAATATATTTTATTGAACTCTTCAAACACTTCAGATTTCTCCTTCAAAAAGTACACTCAAGTTTTCCGAGAATAGTCATCAATAAAAGTAAGAAAGTTTTTCTTACCAAATGAACATGGCATGATAGGGCCACAAACATTTGGGTGGATAAACTCTAATGGGCACATGGCTCTTGAAAACAAACTCTTTTGGAAAGCTCGTTCTTGATTGCTTGCCGAAAGCACATCCTTCACAAAGTTGACTCGGGTGGTTGATACTTGATAGTCCTTTCGCCATCCTCTCTTTGCTCATCTCCTTTAGGCCATCAAAATTCAAATGCCCAAATCCCATGTGCCAAAGCCAAAAAGCATCTTTAAAACATGCTTGAAAGTAGCTTGGAATATCAGTTTGAATATTAAGCATGAACATTCTATTTTTCATCATTAGGACCGTAGCTAACAGCCTCCCAAGTTCATTTTTCATAATCAAACTCTTATTTTTTAAATGAATATCATAATTTTTCTCCAACAACTATCCCAAACTTTGAATGTTACTTTCATTTCTGGCACGTAGAAAACATTAGCAATGAATTGATGGCTTCCATCTTTCAATCGAATCAAAATTGTACCTTTTCCTTTGACTTGGACACGAGAGGAATCACCAAACGTGATATTGCCACCAAATGACTTATTGAGCTTTACAAAAGATTTTTCTTACCACAAATGTGGTTGCTCGCACCGAAATTAAGATACCACAAGTTCTCCTCTTGATTTTCATTGCTTTTGCATAAGAGAAGCAAGGTAGGGCCTCCCTCTTCATTGTTGCTCTCCACAAGATTGCTCTTTTCATCCACTTCATTTGAACAATCCCAATAACAATGTCCAATATTATGACAATTATAATACCGAACATTTGATTTATCATATCTTCTTGAGTTTGGCCTCCAATTTCTTTCTCCACTTCGTCCATGGCATATTCCTTGATTATCATTTTGCATTTTCTCTTCTCTATTGTTGTGTGTTGTTACCTTTGCTTGCAAAACTTGCTCCACTGGTTCTTGACATGGTTTTTGATTCACTCCTTGTGAACTTGCAAAGATCCCGTGAGCTCCTCAACTGTCATGGCGTCCAAATCCTTGGACTCTTGAATGGCAACAACGATATAATTGAATCTTGAATCTAAGGATCGTAAAATTTTGCCTATGGCCCGTTCATCTTTCAAGTCTTCTCCATATCGTCTCATTTGGTTCACAACAACCATAACTCTTGAAACAATCTGAAATCGTTTCGGATTCCTTCCTATGTAATGATTCAAATTCTCCTTTCAAGTTTTGGAGACGAACCTTCTTTACTCTATCGACTCATTTGAAAGAAGCTTGGAGAATATCCCAAGCTTGCTTGGAAGTGGTTGCACCGGCAATATTCTCAAACATCTTCTCGTCTAAACTTTGATGGAGGGCCTTTTGATCCCTCTTTACGGCAGCTATGTCAGTTGCATCAACACCCTTATCAATAGGGTCCCAAACATCATAGGCTCCGAGCAAAGCCTTCATTTGGGTACACCAATTCTCATAGTGTTCCTTAGTAAGTGGTGGAACTTGGAACGGGGGGACGGTAGACATCTTTCTCCAAGTTTAATCGTCTCCAAATAAAAATGGCTCTAGATACCACTTTGTTAGAAGTGGAGAGCAATTATAAGCACACTCAACACTCTAATAACAAAAGAGTGGAGGAAAGAAGTGACTCTATTTCACTTGGAATTAATTTGTTACAAAATGACCAGATTACATAAGGTATTTATATGATTTTCTATGTATGAACCTAGTCTAATACATGTATCACAATTAAATGTAATCCATCCTCTTTTCTAGTACATGAACATGAATTAAAATAAAATACATAAATAATGATTAATAATCTTAAATTCATGCACTAGCTAAAACAATGAACCAAGTAAATTCATGAACGTAATAAATAAATGAATCTAGAAAATGAATCTAGTTTATTTAACTTTTCAACATATACCCCATTCTGTTAGGGTTACACAATTTCTTGATGATATCATCAAAAATTTTGTGGAATACCAGTTTTGCATTCCCCTTCCAAGTTTTTCCAATGGGTGCTCATTGTAATATTTAAATTTAATAAAGTGTGTTTTGTAATTAAAAAATTACTCCTTCCTAATTTCTGAAACACATCTTTAACACTCAAGAAATTACCCTCTAAAACTTATTTCAACCCTTAAATTGAATACATAGCTAGTTTATCCTACTGTGAGGAACAATTCTATGAAAAAAAATTTGAGAAAAAAAGGTTAAGAGTTGGCACAATAGCCCTACAGAGGAGTGACGGAGTTGTGTGATTGTTCCACCTCCACTGGCCATTTTGTCTCATTTTTCTGTCCTTTTTTTTCCTGGTAGAATGGTTCTTCACGCCACAAACAAATTAATCATATATTCAATTTGATGATTGGAATAAGCTTTAGAAGATAATTTCTTGTGCGCATGAGAGATTTTTCAATTACAAAATGACCGTACTACATTTAATATAATAAAATGCACCCTATTAATTTTAAATATTACAAAAAAACACCCTATTAAATTTAAATATTACAAAGAATATCCTATTGAAATGAAAAAGGGCAAAATGCATATTTAATTAGATTTTTTTTGATGACATCATCAAGAAATTAACGGATCCTAATGGCATGAAATGTATATATAATATAAATTCTTAAATGGAGTCTTAAGTGTTGGGTTTTGTTTTAAGTGGGTATGAATTGTTATATTGCATATTTAAGGGGAGTCCTAATATAATTAACCCTAATCATTTTGAAGTCCGCATAATAAACATTCAAACAGTAAGCTCTCAAAAAATTTAAAAAGTTCCACAACTTTTAGCTTACAGGATACAAAACCTATCTTGGGCACAATGTACTCAAAGAAAAGAGCCCCAAAGTAATCGATTTCTTCTACTTTGTCACAAACTTTTGGTGTGTATTTTTGTTTAAACCCGTAACGTTCTATCTAAAACGTTAATGTAAATGTAGTACACCGGCACGCATTTGTTACACTACATTTTCTTGTCCAAGGACCTATAACTTCACCGCACAGCCTAGAATTTCTTCACAAATTTAACAAGCAGGCTTACAACAGAAAACACTTGATTCCCATCAACCGATACAACGAATAATAAATCCATACAAACAGCCACAATATAAATTAAAATCTAATTTTAACCGCTCTAGTTTGAAAACTGTCACCAACCCAAGCTGCTCAGTTCCCTACTTTCGTAATGGAGGCTTCATAAACCGATATATGTTAGCAAAAACTTGCAAAAAGTCGCGCAGTCAAACAGACGGCAAAAAACATAAGAATGAATTCCTTACTCAAATGAGTTTGCAGGCTTCCTTCTTAAGGTATCGCAAATGTGGGAACATTATGTCTGCATGAGATCCATAGTATCGTGAAAATATTGCAGCAATTCGACTCGTGCAATCTGCATCACTTTTTTGACCCATGGATAGCCGAATAGATGCTAGTTTAATTAACTCATTTCCAATGACGATGTGGTTTTTGCCATAGAGCGTTTCCAGGATCTGTTGGAAAAATATTTATTAGAACTACGAGATATTACAGACTCGGCAATTGCAATTTGATTATGAAAATAAAGCTCATACGCAGGAAGGGCGAGCAACGCAAACACGTCATGAGTATGATCCTGGAGGAACGCTTACTCAATATGAACAAGTTCCTCGAGGATTTGGCTGTAATATGAGCTTGAGCTCTTTATTACACAAGATGTACCAGTGAAAAATCTTAAAAATCATCATCACAAGCATGTTATTTTTAGTTCCCTAGTGATTACTATGCAGTAATGACGGCGAGAATCTGAAAGAGCAACTTTTTTTAATTCCCCCAAAAAATACTCATCTTTAAGTTGGAGACCACACACACACACACATATATATATAAGAGGTGGAAGGGCAAATGCACTACATGGTACTTAATATTATAAATAATTCATAAAGCATATGAGCATAAAATCCAGCCATCTAATAAATCAAATTTATACAAGATCTCAAGGGGCGAGTTACTAATGAGTATATCTCGGGCCAGTACTTAACTTCGTTACAGGGGATTTAAGCGCATTTATAGCATAGACCCCACTAGAAAATAGGTGTAATCTAATTGAAAGCTTGTGCTAGTTTGAGAATCATTTTCAAATAAAAGCATACCTCAATTGAAGCCTGACAATGGTCCATTGCAGCTTGCAGGTCTCCAATCAAACAAAATGCTTGCGCAATATTATCTTCCACCTGACATCATCAATCGAATTAATAAAAGTAAGGCAAATGGATCCAGTACATACACACAAAAAAGGGTATCAAGATAGGAAAAATCAGACAACATACGTAGCAAATGAAATGCCAGTCTATTAAGATCAAACAAAGAAAAAGCCATAAACTACCTCAGCAATTCTCTTGTTGAAAGGATGCAATACTGTTCCTAGAATATCGATGGATTTCAAAGCATCCATAACTAAATTAGATTGGATTTCACCAGAAGCTATTGCCTCCTGTAATCTGAGAAGTAAAATGGATCATATTTACAAATGCTCTTACAGACACAGAAAAGAAAAAACTGGACAATGTACTAATGAATGTACAGACTACAGAGATCACCATAGGAGTCCATAACAGGGTTGTAACATCAGTGGAAGACTTTTGTTGGTAGCATAAATATGGTAAAAACTTCAACTTTATCGGTTTAAGAAATTTAAGTAATAAATTGAACCAGAAAGACCTTTTGACATAGATCTCAGCTTTTGCAATTGTGTTTTGTGAAGCTTGTAGATCAGAAAAAGAGCCACAACTCAAACAATGTCCTGGCTCAAAGCAGCCGCTGTAATCAGTCTGCTCAATCACATGACGAGCCACTCTGCTGATGTTAGCATCATTGAGCATATATGCCTTCAAAATATAAACATATAACAAAAGTGAGATGAGAAATAGAAATTTGTGCACGATCGTGTCTTTGCTGATGAGCAGTAAAGCTCGTCATAAAAAGGCATGGTGATTTGTTTCCTGATGTCATTTCTGATTGATAATATCAACTTAGCAAAGTCAAAAGTTTCTATGTGTACTAAATTTGTAGGAACAAAGAGCTCATATGAACTGTACCAAAAAGCATGAATTGCATCTTCAGATATGCTTTACTTGAGGTGCACAAACATTAAATAGTGATTCTAATGTGGTTCTCTTTCATCTCAATATACAGATGAATCAGCTAAATGCTCTTAAAGAATTTGGATAACATGTATGTTGGAGAACATAAATATATATATAATGATTCTCCTCTCTAATAACTTAAGCTTTTAGATGAGGTGGTCATTCAACATAGTCTCAAAGCTAGGCCAAATAAGAAGTCCTGTGTTCGAATCTCACCGCCACCCATTTATGGAAAAGAATTTCATGTGCAAGGCTTGATACAAAAAGAAGTCCATCTGCACGTGCGGGGGCGTGTTGGAGAATATAAATAAATATATAATGACGCTCCTCTCTAATAGCTTAAGCTTTTAGATGAGGTGGTCATTCAACAATGTATAAGAACATATCTTTGACTTAGAAGTGATTGCTCATAAAACAAAATACCTGTAAAGTGTTGGGTCCTTTGAAGAGTTTGAGTTTTTCTTTCTCATATTTAGCTACACAGCTATCAAGGACTACTCCAAAACAATTGGGTTTAGTACACCGATAACCAGTATGGACAAGATCCGACAGATTTATTTTTGCACAACCACTGCACTGACAGATAAAAGAGTATTGATCTGTCAAAATCTTATGGCGCTCACTGCAATTCCACTGCCCAACCTGCCACCAGTAATGAATTGCCTTAAAAACAAATAAAGAATTAAAAAAAGAAAATGAAAAATCTTGCTCACTGTTATTGCTAATAGAATTAGTTGCACAATATACATGTTGGAAGAGAAAAAATATGTTCGTGTCTTATTCATAGTCTCCTATCTCCTTTATATAGAGATGGGAATAGAAGAATACAAGAGTTCTAAACAAACTAGAAATAAAGTAACAAAATAATGTTAGAATCCTAATTGATATAGGAATTCTAACCCTACCATAATATGCTAACCTACCAAATATTCTATTAGATCTTCTAACACTCCCCCTCAAGCTGGAGTATGCTTAAGAAACATACACAGCTTGCTAAAAAGAAAAACAACAATGAAAGACATAAAAATAATCCTAACAAATTTAAAAAATATCCTAACATATTAAATATTGCATTCCTCCCCCTCAAGCTGAAAATTCTGAAAGCTTGAAACACCAAGATAGATTGAGAAAGAGCACGAGCAAATTGTGAAAGTAGTTTATAAATCACGAGAAATAGAGATAAAGCCATGAGAAGTGTGAGGTAAATATGATACCCACACAAAGAGAAAAGAGAGTACGGCTGGGCGCACACGATGAAAGAGAAAAGAGGGCGCTGTTGGGCGGCGCACGAGGAAGGAGAAAAGAGAGCGCAGCTGGGCGCGCACGATGAAAGAGAAAAGAGGGCGCTGCTGGGCAGTGCGCGAGCAGCACAAAACGAGAGCACAGGGGGGCAGCGCAGAAGTAGGGAGTGAAGAGAGAACGCGCGAGGAAGAAAAGGGTACAGCGCCGGAGGGAGGTGTTCCGGTGAGACACGCGGCGGCGGATCTAGGGTTTGGGAGGGTGGGATGCAGCCTTGAAAAACAGGTTAGGGTTTCTGAACTTTTTTTTTTTTTTTGATTTTTTTTTTCGGTTTTTTTTTTTTTTCCAATAAAGAGAGGAGAGGGAAGAGTTAATAGATCGGAGATCTGATGGAGGAGATAAACGATCACCGCCGGCAACGACGGGCGGCGATGTCAGGGAGTGGCGGAGATAGAAAAAAAAGAGAAAAAAAAAAATTTGGAGGGCAAGTTGGAACCGCATTTTTTTTTTTTTTTTTTCTTCTTCTTTCGAACCTGCTCTGATACCATGTTGGAAGAGAAAAAATATGTTCGTGTCTTATTCATAGTCTCCTATCTCCTTTATATAGAGATGGGAATAGAAGAATACAAGAGTTCTAAACAAACTAGAAATAAAGTAACAAAATAATGTTAGAATCCTAATTGATATAGGAATTCTAACCCTACCATAATATGCTAACCTACCAAATATTCTATTAGATCTTCTAACAATACACTCCAAGTATACCGTTGCTACCTATTGCATTGCTCACTAACACATGTCCGCATAAATCAAAATAAGAAGTTACATATGTTTAAACAAAAAGAGGGTTCAGACATTTGGCCATCCCAGAGCAACTGATCTTTTTTGCAACCAGTCTCCCAGGCCTAGTCACTGCGACCCCCTTTGTGAGCAGGCCACCCTAAGTCCCATTGTACCATGTAAAAATCGTTGATAATTGAAAAGGGGATTTTTGTTACTATACTGAAGACTTTACTACCTGAGGGCCATAAGAGAGCTCCAGTTCGCAGCCTGTGGTGACATTTTCTGTTGCTCTTATGAAGAGGGTACGCGACATGAAATAGGCGTGAACGTTTGGCTGGCAAGAATGGTTAAAGAAACTTCCAGCAGAATATACAGCTTGAGCCACTTGAACCTATAAAAGTATCATCAGACAGACAGCACATTTAAATTTCAGCATGCTATAAAAAAATTAACTACACAGAGAAAACAATGTTTCTCAGTTACATAAAAGCAGTGTTTTGCTTTTGGATGCACACGAAGTTTCAAAAAAGAAAATTTTGAAATGCTCTCTTATAGTCAATGGCGCTTTGCATCTTGAACTACAGGCAGTATATCATTTGTCCGCCTCATTATACGTGTACATTTAAACTGTTAGAGACATTAAACATTTGTTCTCCATTCTGTCTAACAGAATAAGCTTTTAGATTAGATAGTCACACAATATGGTATAAAAGTCAACCAACTTCTAAAACTGAAAACCATTCACACCCAATGAGCAAATAGTGTATCCCAAATAAAGAAGCGAATCTTGCACAATGGTAAAAGTTTAAACCTTCCTAAACCGTGAAAAGAGATTTATCCTGGCTTTCAGACAAGTCTTTCAGATCGGCTTTCATGAGAAACTCGAGCCTCAAATTGATGGCAATATTGATACAAGGAAAGTCCAACGTAAATATATAAATATTTTGACAATAATGAATACCTGTTCCACGGGACTGGTTGCATCATAATCTAGAGGCTGTTTTCCATCTGAATATTTCATACGGACAATTGCCATGGAATTGACCCTGATTTGAGAGAGAAGCATGATAACCTGCACAACAAAAAATAATTAAATGAAAAGGAAATAAGATTGAAATGTGAGGACCAATGACTCTGAAAAAAAAAATACTGCATTCAATTATTACGATTTAAAATTGATGCTAATAGAGATTTTGGAGCCCACAGAATGCAACTCCTAGTGCAGCTTTTCATAATTATCAAGCAGTAGATCTACCTCTGAAGTTGTGGCAGCATCTAAAGGAAGTTTGGAGGCATAAAATCGCTGAAGACAATACAGAAGAATAATAGAATACACATGAAACTCCAATTTGCTTTCAGATGAAAGTTGTCCATAATTCTGACAAAGATCCTAGATATAAATAAAGCTGTCAGCTTGGGCCAAAATAATTTCACTTGGTGAAGGCAACACAAACAAAAGAAATAAAAATAAAATAAAATAAGTACCAGAATCCCATGAATTGTAGGATCAACACCGCCAGAGATCTGTTCCATGTGTTTCACAAGAATACGGCCAGCCAGAACCACATTAGATGGCAAAACTGCAGGCCAATGCATACCTTGACACTCATGCCTATGTTCAACAGCATGTCTAATGTTTGAACTTGAATTTCCAGGTGAAGTCACAAATCTAATATATTGTTCAAGGTCATCAGAGAAGTCTTCAAGAAACCCATATTTGTCCTCGCATTTTGGAAAATCATGTCCTCCAGCTTGCACTTGACATTTCGTAGAGCAGTATAATGGAATAGAGCAAGAGACACAGGGCACTGTATCAGCTGGTAGTTCATTGAAGCAGAAAGCACAATGAGTTTCCCGACAAGTCTTCAATATAATCTGCACCACTTCACCACATGAGAATTAAAAACTTCTACAAATTCAATCCAAGAAGGTTCTTCACCTATTATAGTGACCATTGTACTTAGCAAATAGTAATAACAAGTTTTCATTTAAGGCAGTGGAGCACAATCATGCCAAGATACTCTAACATTCACTAAGAATATGAAGGGAAAGCAACATGAGGTCACCAAATTATTTTTCATAAGAATGCACAACTAATAGATGCATAGAAGGATATTAGCAACTGTGCTTAATAAAAACCCCATGGAATTAGATCTAAGTAGTAAAATATTGTTCAAGATGACTGGAAAGTATACTTTCCAGGGAGAAATTCTTTTCAATTCATACCACAGCATAAGGATCTTCCTTATGAACTAAAGAGGCAAGAGGAATGTCCGAAAAAGAAGCCATTCCCCTCCCTTTGGTTGTTGTGGATATACGTTGGAGTTCCATTTGAGGCCGTTCATCTGTGACATAAGACCTACATTATAAGATATCACAGAAGTAAAAAACACTTGTTACCAGATAGCAGAATATCAATGAAGCAGTGGGAGAAAGAGATGCATACAGAAAAGTAACGCACGTTTTCAATAGGTTATTTGAACAAAACTTGCGATGGTTAATGCATAGTCAGCTAAACACACAAACAACAATAGTCAATAAGAATGGTGAATGACAGAACAGATATAATATCTAATCAGCCTATATAAGTGAGAAATCAAACTAATCGAGGGCCATGACTGAACTCCATAGCAGTAAATGAGCAAACCTGCTAATTCTAGGTAAGAACAGTGAAGCTGAGTCAATTGTAAGTAATTAGAGATCAATTCACGATATTTGAATCCATGAACATAGTCTGATTAACCAAAACTGGCCTCGGCATTAACAGTAAAATCATCACAATTTATTAAAAACAAACTAATATTTATATTTATTAAAAATTTGAGGGGATAAAATTGTTTATCTGTTTTGCATTCAGGACCACAGCTATCAAACACCATATATTTCCCTTCTTGTGAGATCCACTCCCCAGTTCAATTAACAAGATAAAACAAAGTCTTTGCCGAAGGAAAGTCTAAGCATCCCACATTGATTTATCACTTGTGAATACACACACACACACACACACACACACACACACACACACACACACACATATACACACATATATAAATAAATAAACAAAAAAGGTAAAGAATGTCATACCAACGCTACTTAACAATCAACACACATTCATTAACAAATATCAAATTAGAACATTATTTTGATAGCATGGAAGGCCACAAATGGAGTCCTAATTGCGGATATCCAACTAGAGCAATAATGCCACAAACGGTGTCCTGGTTGAAGATCATAAACATCGTATTGGAAGAACAAATAAAATCTACTTATGAGATACATGTGAAATGAAGAGAAACTGAAATGGAGGTGGTGCCAAGAAAACCTGATATGTCATGATTGGGTTTCTCCACAGCATTAGTTCTCAGCTTGGATTGGCCTAATAACATATTTAGTTCACTTTCTATCTGCTTTTTTCCAATCAAGGAAGTCTCGATCTTTAGGGAAACATTCAAATCACTGATAGCGTCTTCGTAGTGGCCCAATGAAGAATTTGCCTTAGCTCTCCTAAACCATGCCTACGGTAAGATGTAAGTTCAGAGTTTCAGTTAAGATACAAATCGCACAAACATAAAACTAGAACATTTAGATGCATGTATGTTCCTTTTCAATTTGGCATGCTACTTAGCGATCACTTCGTGATGTTATGCAAACACGAGAAAATCATTAAGGAATTATAGTTACTACTGAGTGTCAAGTGAGTGTCAGGTGTGTCTTGATTACTATCTGTGAAAATCACAAAATCCAGTCAAAATAATCAGAACATGAAGATTAGAATACCTTACAAGGTATTTGAAGGCAGCACAGGTTTTTTCCGCACGACCGTTAGTAATCACGGGTTATAATAAATAAATAGCAGTACCATCCCAATTTAAGATCCAAAAACATCATTAATTTCATGAATGGAAAAAGATAGATGAGGAACTAGTATTTCACCTTTGCATAGGCAGGGGACACTACAAGAGCACGGCTGCTGTCTCGCAGACTTTCCAGAAAAAATCCCAATTTCTAAAGACAAATCAGAAATGAAATCGGAAAGTGTTGGTCAAAACAGACGTAACTCAAAATGATTGCATCAAACAGTATCTTCACCCAAGAAAAAATCCTCAAAATAAACAAGTCAATCAAATTGTAAAAAAATCCATTCTTAACCCCATATATTAGACAGGATGAAAAGACATGCTCGTATACAAATTTATGAAATAACTTCTTCATTACTACGATATCGTGAACATATGGCCAAGAATGATCATGAGCTAGAACTCACGTGCAATGAGGAAGCACGATTAAGATAAAGCGCTGCAAGCAGATTTATCCCTTTATCTTCAGCATCCATTGGAGCAATACGTAGTGCCTGTTTTGTTCATGTAAAATGAACAAGCATTATCAACCATAATCATTTGTAACATTAAATAAATAAAAAAAAAGGTTAGTCATAAATGTTCACACTTTCATTCAGTATAATAGAAAGGGCGTTGCCTCCGAATTGAACTCAGAAATCCAATTATTACTACTCTTATACTTCACGTGCATGAACATATATGCACGCTGGTGAAGGGGCCACTTCCAGTTTTTTGTTATTTCTTCTCTTTCATTAACCAAGAAACAATTACTTTCTTGTTTTACAACCAGAGCAATGCCAGGGCAGGGCCATACTGGACCCAGTCAAAGACCACATATGGGGGTTGTGTGACGGCAGTGGGTTGTGCAAGAGACTATAGAGCCTCAGATGTTACCGGGCTTGTTTTGCAGTCCCATCTTCTTAGACTGTCTAATAAACGAATAAAAGGCTAGTTGCTTTGTATTTCCAAAGCATTCACAATTTGCTCTATGTAATCTAGCCATGCTATGTGGAATCTCTGCCACTAGAATCTTTTTTCCAATGTAAAGGTTTGTTTTTAACACATAAAACTAAGTTTTCTGTTTCGCCCTTGAAATGAGTCCAGGTACAGAAAAGAGAATAACAAGCACCATAATAGAAATCTAAAAACTTATTTGGATCCAAAAATAACAAGCCCCGTTTGAACCTAAAACTATACCAGGTACATATCAGGTGTATAAAATTTACAGAGTGATTATTTAGGATGAACATAAGCATTGTCATAAACTAGAACTATAGCACTTAAAACATAACCCTGTATCACAGCGAGGGAAATTTCATGCTACTCTATGTTTTTAGGTATTGGATTTGAATAGGATGATATCAAAAAAATATTAAAAAGGTTAAATTTTGACATCATCATATCTAACACTGAAAATACTACTTGGGTATTATTCAAGTGAGTAGCATCTAATGAGCCCACGGTCAGACAAGAAACCAACGGAAATACGAACTGAAAGGGCGTTGCTTTCTCCGTGTTGCGATGATTATAAACTTTAAGTAAGAAAACAATAATGGGTCCGTCTTATTTCAACCTGGGAGTAGAAATGCAAAGCACTTGAATAATCCCCTTTGGAAAAGCATTCATTGCCCTTGCCCTTGGCTTCCAGCGCAGCTTCCTTGTTCTTTCTACACAGCGCCATTTCTGGGTCCGTCAAATCTCTAACCATCTATCAATTCCCAACCAAAAATCAGGGAAAAAAACAAGAAAACAACAAAAAGCTCAACTTCCATTTGCTGTCGCAAAGGCACACCTGGTGAAAGAGTGGCAAGTTTTGAAAGAAATGGAGCAGAACAGAGCACGTCGAGTGCAGTTCATCGGTGGTGCTTTCTGAGATTTTCCGTTTTAGCGATTCAGGGATGACAGATTTCAGCCTTTCCATGATCGGGCCAGAGTTGAGGTTTTTGGAGGGGTTTGAGCCCGACAAGAGCGAAAACTCGCGTTTTGATTTCTAAATTGGAAAAATGAGGAAATTCTACTTTGCCCCACAATACTTTTAACATCTTCTCATTTTACCTCATATTATTTGTTTTCGGGGTCATGAAACCACCTGGGACAAATTTTGCCAAAATAAAGTACCTAATTCGTTATAGCACTTTCATGTATTTAGCAGTCCGATCTTTTATAACATTTTTCACATAATACTTATTAATACACGTTATATATAATGATAAACGATTGTAGTTATGATGAACCATTTTACTAATATGTGTCCGTGTATCAGTGAAAGTAATGAAAGATGTTTTATGAAAAATATTACAAAAGATTTGGATTGATGTGGTTAGAGGAAGTCAAATTTTCTTTTCAAGCTTAGCTCGGCTCAATCCTATATGAACCCCTAGTATAAGCATTTTCCATGTAAAGATGTTTGATTGTGTTTTTGTTCAAATTTTTATTTTTAACATTCTCATATTGTAAAAGTAAACACATTTCTATTTAATTTTTGCGTAGAAACCATAACGTGGTCGGATTAATAGTGTAACATACTAATTTGATAGAGTTTGAGAATGGTACATTATTTGTGTTTTAGTCACTTCAGCCAAATCTTATTGGGACAGAAGAAGAAGAAGAAGAAGAAGAAGAAAAAGAATATGATTAATTATTGCGATATCCACTATTCTAGAAAAAATAAATTATTTAATTAGTGGATTATAAGGGTTCCTTTTAAGTTACTGGAACTTGAGTGACAAAACACGTATATTAACTTTGGAAAATGATTATTATAGAGATGAAAATAGTAAATGATGTTTTTTCCCGTTGAAAATGGGTAAGTTAAATACATTTCGAGTTTTAAAGAGTAAAAAACATAAACGAAAAATAAAAATGAAAACAAATATGGTCATTTTCCCTCAATGCAAATAGACATATAAAGTGTGTATATGCAAGTTGTTCCAGCTAGAGCAGTATTGTGTATCCTTTTCTCACCAATTGAAATGCAAAGTATTGGCCGTCGATTCTACAAATGATGTCGTTTGATGATGTCCAATTCCGCCAACAAATATAAAAGCTCAATCTTGTGATTAGCTATGTCTCTACAATTGAAGGAGGTGGAATCAATTGTCTGAAAGGACGTGCCGTTAGGTAGAGGAGGACAGATTGCTTATAAGGTGAGCAAGTCTTCCATTTAAGGGCGAATTACAGTTAATACTCGTGAGGTATAGTCAAATTATAAAAAACACCTCTACATATAAAAAATTAACGTTACCTCTTAACATTATGTGTCTTATAATAATTTGTACTCGCCGATTAGTTTGACTAATGGTCACCGTTAGTCAACCTATATGAACTTTTAAAAACACCTCAGGGGTGTTTTGTTATTATGTATCATAGTTTTAGATATTACATTGTAATTTATTGAAACGACAGAGGGTAAAGTAATATTCATGTTAGTTTTTCAAACTTGCCGATTACAATTGTTGGTGGATGGTGTGTATACTTATCAAATTATTCAATTTTAACTGGTATGTTCAAGTAATGCGGGGCTCTTCTTATATAGTGCACGAGATGCTAATACAATACTATTTACTAGCCATATTAGAGTTCATTTTTAGCAATAAAGCATAAAATTATATGAATACATCAAAAAATGCAATAAATGAATATCAAAAGTATCATTATGATTAATGCCATAAAGCTTAATATTTACTCATAAAAACATACAATATACGTGACTTAAAATGATAATCAAAGGGATTATTACGTTTTTTGTCCTTTAAGTATGGGATGATTGAGTTTTAGTCATTTATATTTGACTTTTTCAATTTTAGTCCTCTGAGTTGCAAAAATTTCAATTTTAGTCAGATTTTGGTCTAAAGTGCACGTTGGAGCCAACATGTCAGGATAAATGGTCGGAATAAGCCATGTTGGCGCTGATTTGTCAAATTAATTTGGGAATTTTTTAATTTTCCTCCATTTATCCAATGTAGCTGCTAACTCATTATATAAAAAAAATAATATAAAACATGACATTTAATTTTGCACAAATGCATATACATATGTATATATATACACACATATATACATATTATATATATACATACATATATATATACAAACACATATATATACATATATACATACACACAGACATAGAGATAAAGACGAAGAGAGAGAGAGAGAGAGAGAGAGAGAGAAATAGGGGAGAGTGTTGGTGGGGAAGGGGGAAATTGGGGAGGCGATATATATACATATATATATACACACACACATAAAGAGAGAGAGAGAGAGAGAGAGAGAGAGAAATAGGGAAGAGGGGCAGGTGCTGGTGGGGAAGGGGTGTGGGGGGAGGGGGCTGGGTGATCTGGGGTTGGGTGGATGAAGATGAGGGGTTAGGGCTTCTTTTTTTGGTTGATTGTTTTAGTTTTATTAATTATGTAATTAGTTAATTTTTTATTATATGATATATATAATTAAATTTTTTTTTGAAGAAGAAGTGTATGAAATTTTTATATTTTAATTTTTAATTTTAATTTTAATTTTTATACTTTACAATATGTAATTTTATTAAATATATATAATATTTTTATATAATAATAATATTTAAATTTAAAATTTATAAATTTTTTTTATTTTTTAATTAATTTATTTATTAATACATATATATACGTGTGTGTGTGTGGAATAAATGTGTATATGTGGATTTTTTGATTTTTTTTTTAAATCCATGTGTTAGAATAAAAATACAACATGACGCTTATATCATCAGTCAAGTTCGGTAAGCAAGCCACCATGCCTTAGTCTTTTTAGCCAATCCACTAGCAAAGCCCCCACCAAAGTGAAAACATCAGCCAAATGGTGCCAACATGGCTTATTCCGACCATTTAACTTGACATGTACGTCAACTCCGGCGTGCGCTTTAGTCCAAAATCAAATTAAAATTAAAATTTTTGTAACATAGAACACTACAATTGAAAAAGTCAAACATAAATGACTAAAATTCAATCACCCCATATTTACAGGATGAAAATGTAATAATCCCAATCATCAAACAAGTCAGGAGGTAATGGTAATTTTCCATACATGGGGTGTCTTTCATAATTTCATTATACCTCAGGGTAATAACTGTAATTTGTCCCAAATTAAATAAGGGCAAAAATGACCTTTTCTTGATTCAGTTAGACTTAACATTAATTCCTTTAAATTAGGGAGTTAATATATATGATAATTTTTCATATGTTGAGGTATTTTTTATAATTTGACTATACATCATGCGTGGTAAGTGTAATTCGATCTTCATTTAATGTAGAACAAAAGATGACATTATCGCACATAATTAAATATTATTGAGTAACATGATGAGTTAAATAATTACAATGCACATGGTACAAGGAAAAATGACTGGGAATTAAACTAGCATTTCCTCCCCATGGCAGCAATTAAATATAGATGTATGCATACGTTTTTGGTTTGGACACAGTTGGAATTTTTTTTTTTTAAAAAAAACCGGCACGTGCCCGCCGTAGGATTTTCTGTGGGGACCCCACCCCTATATAAATCAGTAAAAATGAGTTATAATGGGAAGTTCGTAAAATACATTAATAAAATAACAAAAAGCCTAATGTACCATAAATAAGGAGTACTATCACCTTTACTTGATTGAGGTTCCAATCTCTCTCTCACTCTAGCGAAGCAATTTTAGTTAACAAATGCAAGATATTATAACCACCATGCCGATCATGAGATTCAATTATTAATCATAGCCAGGTGAAGGATAATATAAAGAACAAAGTGTTGGGTTTTTTTCTCTAATTTGTTGATCTCACATATTAATTTATTGTACATAGTTATCTCATTAAAAGGAGCCCAATTATGTGATCCATTTAAGAAATAAATTTAATAGGCTTACAAAAATATTATATTAAGTATGGGTCTTTTATGTGTAGAAGCCCGGTCATACTTTGATTATGTTTGATGGGCCCATAATTAAAGTGTGACGTATTAGGTATATTAGGATATGGTCCCTAAGCTAGAAAAGAACGATGTTTTTCTTTCTGTCCCATTTAAGAGAGAGAATACAGAAAACTCACGCCGTCTTTCTTGGTTTAGAAGACCACTAACCCTAGATCCAGTTCTCTTCCGCATCTATCATAGATCGAGGTTAGTTATTTAGATTAAAAGCATTTTTGGTTGTTTGCTAAAGATCCAGTGGTTAATCGATTCACAAGAATCGTATTTTGTTTTACATAGTGGATTATTCGGTTTGAATCCACATTCTATAAAGTTATTCAACAAGTGGTATCAAAGCAGGATTAGTAAATAAACAAATATGTTTTATTTTGATTTATTCGGTTATGGTTTGATATTTTTAGCATACTTTAGTTGAATTACAATATATATATATATATATATTTATGTTGAATATATATTGTGGATGTGTGTTCATATTCATAAACCTCGTTTGATTATGTGGTTTTATTTATGTGTTCATCAAGGATAAAAGAAATCGATCCATAAAGTTTTTTTTTCCGGATGATTTCGATCCACAAAGTTTTTTCCGGATGATCTCTTGATGATTCATAAAACTTGGATTATTGTTCATTAAGAAAAAAAAAAAAAGGAGGCGGGTAGCAGTAAACAAGAGGGTAATAAAAACCCTAATTCTATGCGAGTAGCGGGGTTCGAACATAAGACCATGTGTTAGGGCCATGTGTTTCTGACCGCTGGGCTACCGTTCTATTTTCTGTTATGGTTGCACGTTTATTGTAATTCTTTGCAATTACACAAAGAATAAAATATAAATAAGAAAAAAAAATGTGGTTTTTTAGAGTGCTCATCAGGACTCGAACCACGTATCAGCAATGTGGGAGAAGAGTGCTCGACCGCTAGACCACTTCTTGTTATTCTATAAAATCTATGGCTTTATGCAAATTGTATGTGCCAACAATAACACAAAAAAAAAAACAAAAAAAAAACAAAGGTGCAACAACCAAGGTTCGAACCCGCGCATGCTGGCGGGGTTTGGTCGCGCTTGACCGCTCGGCTACTGGAACAAGTCGTGCAGTGTAGCGCCTCTTAGTGATATTTACCAAAGACAAAACATAACCCTTTTAAGCGTAGCCAATGGGTTTTGAACCTAAGACCATAGAGTTAGGCGTTCACTGCTCTAACTGCTCGGCTGTTGTTGAGTTTTGTAATAATTGTGTGTGTGTTTATTATTTTTTGAGCGGTGCTTGTAGAACTTGAACCCTTGAACTAGAATGGTATATCGGCTGGAAACCGGGACGGCCAGACGAAAAGAGTCATCTTTGATGACTCGTGTCTTGGTATAACAACGCCACATACAGTTCGAGTTCAAAAATTATTGTATATAGTATGCACACTACTTGACCATATTGCTATTACAATATAGTTTGTGTATTTAGCTTTATGTATAAAGTTTCCTTTTAAGTAATGCATTTGGGATTTAGTTATTTTGTGTCTATTTTGAAATTGTATAGATTGAACTAATATGTTGCCAAAGCAACCTCTATTAGGTAAAATTTATCACTTTTGAAAATACAAGCATGTTTCATCTATACAAAATAATTGGCCCAAAGGAAGATTATTTTGGCCAGATGGTTAATATTTATGAATATGTTGTTCATACTCTTTTATCTATGCGAAATAACCGGCCCAAAGGAAGATTATTTTGGCCAGATATGATATTCACAATATGTAAGTTGTCCTATTAGCTTCATCTATGCGAAATAATCGGCCCAAAGGAAGATTATTTAGGCTAGATGGGTTATTCATGAATATGTGAATTTTGTGTTATTTTGTCTATGCGAAATAGTCGGCCCAAAGGAAGACTATTTTGGCAAGACAAAGGATAGTCATAAATATTAAAATTATATTGGTTAACATGCTGGCAATTTGTCGGTCCAAAGAAAGGCATATTGCTAGGCCGTTTTCCAATTATGAAATATTTATGAATTATGTGATACGATTACGAGTTGTTATTTTTGTCCAAAGACTAAATAACATTGTTGTATTGGGTATCTTAGGAAACTATCAATATTCATGAATTATGGACAAAAGTACCACTTACAAGTTGTTATTGATGTCAAAAGACTAAATAACAATGTTGTGCTAGGTATCTTGAGATGGGTCCACTTGCATGTAATGTGTTTGATATATTTATTATTCACACTTGTGCATACTTTATATAGTTGATTTTCTTTGAGCATATTTAATTTTCTTTATATTATCTTTAATATTTGCTATTATGAATAACATCTCATGTGGTTAATAGCACAAATCTTAAGAAATAGAAAAATGCACTTTATGATGTGCTTGGTTATGTAGACTTGACTATATACATTAGGATTTGTTATTAGTATTAGTACTATTGATAGAAAGCCGCATACGAGAAGTAGGATCAATCAAATTATATTAGTCAAATAATCATGCAATATTTAAACTCCCGGTATCCATAAGGGGTCGTATTTTGAGAAAGAAAATGCCAAATTTTCCAAAAGCAAAGATAGAAGGCCGATTTGTTGTAGCAAAAAGGTCGAAATGGGCATTATCCTTAGAAAGCTCATTTCAATGCATTGTAAATGCAAAGAAAACATAAAGAAGTACATCAAAGGATAGTCCAATCTTATAATAAATATAAAGGTCCTTAAAGTTTGAATGTCCAAAGACATTCTTGTGGACCTAGTTTTAATCAAAAAAATGGATGAAGTACTAATTTGGCAATAATTTATCAATGAACTATTGACATTAAGAAATGAAGAAGGACTTATGTTAAAGAAACTGCAGAACTTGTGATATTCCAACATAAAGTGCACAAGAAACACAATTCAGTAATTATTTGTTACTTTTACAAGAAAGTTGGTCACATAAATAAATATTGTCCCAAATAGGTCAATGGGTGTGCGAAGAATATTGATTTCTCAATTTTGTTTGTTTTATTAATTTGACTTTAGTGCTTCATACTTCAGGATTAATTAAGGTGTCTAGTGCCAATTAGTGTTGAAAGATACATCTATATGAAAAATGGCAACAAGGCTTTGTTGAAGGCTATTGGTGTCTATAATGTTCTCCTGAATATTAGTTTGTGTTTGAATTTAGAGGGGAAAAAAAATTTGATTAAGCCATCAATGAGATGGAATTTAGTTCCTATTTCCTATATGGACAAATCCAGACCCACTTGTCCCTTTGGAAATAACATTTTCAGTATTTCTCTAAATTTAAATATTAACAAAACTTGTATTCTAGTTTATTATATTGTGAATATTAGATACCAACAGCTTTAATAAAAATAAAAAAAATACCTTTTAAAAGTAACTTTGGTACTAAAGCCAAATTGGACAATAAGAATTCATTTGTGTGACAATATAAACAATTAGGTAATTTCTCTGAATAGAGAATAAATATGCTTATGTCAAAGAAATTCTTGATTTTCTTATTCTTACAGACTTAAAAAAAAAGTATAGAATGTATGAAGAATATATATATATATATATATATATATATATATATATATAAGGAAAACAAGTGCGAATAGGAGTAAAGAATCTCTAGAGTTGATACATGTAGACTTTTGTAGACCATTCCCTACGGCATCATGGAATAAATAACAATTGATATCAACTTATGGATGATTACTCCTATGTGGTTATTTGTACTTGATTATTGAGTAGTCGTAATCTTCGAAAATAACTTTTAGATGGGACACTAAAGTCTGCAGTTAATACAATAAGGCGAGTTACAAGTAAAATAGTAATGAAAATCCCATACAGGTTGTGGATGGAACAAGAAGTCTAGTATTAGACACTTGCATGTCCAGGGATGTCCAGCTGAAGCTAGGCCTCACAGGCCTAAGTAAAAATAAACTAGACTAAAGAATAATAGTTACTACTTTGTAGGATACTTAAAATCGAGAGACTTTAAATTCTATGATCCCTCACATATGTCCTTTTTCAAAAGAGAAAATGCCACGTAAATAGAAGTTGTTGGTTATAGTGGGAGATGTCAAAATAGAAAGGTTGTGTTTGAAGAGGAATATGTTAGCATTCCCACTATGGTTACAACTGAAAGGAATTTGATAATTTATCCTAGTACTCTTTAGCTTGTAAATTGGGATATTATATAAAACACAACTATATTTAAAATACCCACTAATCAAGTAGGGAATCATCATCTATTGAAGTTGATGAACCCCAACAACTTCAAACCTAGAGTGCCAATAAGGAGATCCACCAGATGAAGGAGAAAAATGATTTAGATGACTATATCATCTATCTCCATGAACACAAATTTGATATGAGATTGCAAGATGGTCCTACATCTTTTAGTTAAATCAAATTGTGTTTGAATTCTGATGCAAGGATCAATGCCATGAATGAGGAGATGAAATCCATGAGAGGCAATGGTATTTGGGACCTTGTCGAGTTACCATATGGGATGAAATTCATTGGTTATGAATATAAGTTCAAAATCAAACGGAATTCAAATGGTAGCATTAAAAGATACAAATTATGCCAATGGATTTACTCATAAGGAAGACATTGATTTTAAAAAGGCTTTCTCATCGATTTAGACAAAAGACTCTCTTAAAATTGTTGTGGCACTTGTGGCTCATTATGATCTAGAGCTGCATCAAATGGACATAAAAACAATGTTTCTGAATAGAGACATTGAAGAAACAATATACATAGTGCAATCGGAGAACCTTGAGTCCAAAGACTCAAAGCACCTAATGTAAATTGAAGAAGTCCATGAATTATCCAAGTAGGCATTCCATTCGTGATACTGAAAATTTGATGGGGTGATGACCTCTTTTAGTTCAAGGAAAACACCTTTAATTTGTGCATATATCTCAAGATTAGCAGGAGCAAATTTACCCTCCTGGTGTTGTATGTAGATAATAATCTACTCGCAAGTAACAATATAAGCCTATTGCATAAAGATATACTTAAATGCAAAATGCCCATATTGGTAAGGTGCTTAGCTATTTTGGTAAGCAAAGTTGTGCATCAGGGGACACCCCTATAGCAAAGGGTGACAAAGTTTTTACTCCAATTTCATATATGCATGAGTATGTATGCATTAGAATTTAGCATACGTAGTAGGGATGTTAGGCAAATATTTTAGTTACCCAAAATTGGATTATTAAAATGATGGGTTATGAAGTATCTACAAACAATAATAAATATATGCTCGCTTATTGGAAATAAAACCACTTAAAGATTATGTGGTATTTCAATTCAGTTGTTTGTTGGATGCTTAGATAGCAAGAGATCCACATTATGTTATGTATTCACGATAGTTGGAGGAGCTATTTCGGAAAAGTATTAAGACACTAATAGCTTTTCAACTATGAAAGTCGAATGCATGATTGCTATAAGACATCAAATCAAGGAATATAGCTTGTATTTATTACTAGATTGAAAGTGATCAATGACGCTGACACTATAAAGGATCATTTTTGGATAATAACGTCTCCAAGCTATATTCGAAGAATAACTAGATTTTGGAAAAGTATGATATATAGACATTAATTTTCTAGTTGTGAATAAATGAGTTCAGAGTATTCGGGTATCAATAGAGCATATTAATACAAACGCAATAGTTTAAAGCTCACTAAAAAATCACCACTTAAAGTGCTACGTGGTCGTGAAGCTTAATGGGTATCATAAGGATCTATGGTACGCCATGTTAGTGGGAGCTTGCTACCTGATTTTATGCTCTTTGTACATATTTTTATGGTTATGTTCTGTACAGACTAAGGTTTCATAATTAATTGAATATTCTGAAATAAGAATATTAACTTTTTACTGCGGTTTTGCATAAAGATTGAAAAGTGTTGAGGGACTCTTTGAGTCATAAGATAGGACCAGTTGGAAATAGACATGATTGAGATCACGTTACATGTAATTTCTATACTACACATCCATACTTGATCTATGTCATTAATTTTGCTAGTATTGTGACCATTGTTCGGTTTAGTTACGAGTTATGTGACGAAAGCCGCTTTGATCCTATATTAGCACAATTGATGGACCAGATTGTTTTGGGATATTTTGAGGTTGAGATGGCATAAAGTTTGTGTGCACTAAGTTTTCAGCTATGTACAATTTTTGAAAAAATATGTGGACCAAGTGGGAGATTGTTGGGTTTTTTCTTTAATTTGTTGGTCTCACATATTAATTTATTGTACATTGTTATCTCATTAAAAGGAGCCCAATTATGTGATCCATTTAAGAAATAAATTTAATGGGCTTACATGAATATTATATTAAGTATGGATTTTTTATCTGTAGAAGCCCGGTCACATTTTGATTATGTTTGATGGGCCTATAATTAAAGTGTGACGTATTTGGTATATTAGGGTATGGTCCCTAAGCCAGAAAAGAACGATGTTTTTCTTTCTGCCCCATCTAAGAGAGAGAATACAAAAAACTCACACCGTCTTTCTTGGTTTAGAAAACTACTAACCCTAGATCCGGTTCTCTTCTGCATCTAACATGGATCAAGGTTAGTTATTTAGATTAAAAGCATTTTTGGTTGTTTGCTAAAGATCCTATGATTAATCGATTCACAAGAATCGTATTTTATTTTACATAATAGATTATTCGGTTTGAATCCACATTCTATAAAGTTATTCAACACAAAGAAGAGCAAATGTCCAGCCATTTCTTTTATTGGGGTTTAGGGTTTAAGATACGTTGAAAATTCTCACTCAATTATATTACTATATTTTATTATTTTCCATCATCTATATAATCCTTCCTTTGAATCCTTTCCACAACACACACACACACACACCTTGCAATACATTCATTTTTAGAGAGAGAGAGAGAGATGGAAAAACCATTGAAAATTATTCTGGTCATGTTTTCATTGGCCATATTAGGCATAGCAAATGCCCATGCGAAATAAGAAAATGTGATAGTAATGCCATCAGAGTCTTTAACCAGGCCTGATATAATTCCCAAACCTGTGGAGTGTGGACCAATGGTTCGAAACCCTGGACCAAGCAAAGCCAATGAGGACCAAGCTTCATTTCTATTTCCAGAATGTTCTCAGTGGCAACAACCCCAGTGTTTGCCTGTTTGGCAGGTGGCTCAGGCTGAAATCACTCCCATTTCTCCCACATCTTTCGGCAAAATCAGCATGGTCGACGATTTATTGACCGACGGACCTGAGCTCAACTCAGAAGTCGTGGGCCGAGCTTAGGGGACCATCGGTTTTGCCGACTTGAAGGAGACAACCACCCAAACGAGCCTCAACATCATCTTCACATACGGCGAGTATAAAGGGAGCACCATCAGCATTTTGGGAAGAAACCCTATAATCGAGAAGAATCGGGAGCTGTCCATTGTTGGCGGTACTGGAGTATTCCGGATGGCGAGTGGGGTAGCTGTAAGTAGCACGCACTCTTTCGACGCGAACACCAACTGTGGCGTGCTTGAGTACACTTTATATATCGCTCACTATTCAGTGTGATGCATGGATACTGAACTTATGGGAAATTTGATGCTACTCAATTGGGTAGATATTCAAATAGTATATTAGCCATTGAATTTGAATATAACAATGTCAAAATGTCAAATTGTAACATTATTATACCTAATTCAATGGTTCATATACCACTTGAGTATATATTCAAATCACTAGTATCTCGCAAGCCTTTTTTTTTTTTTTTTTTTTAATGATGTGTCGGTTTTTGTTTTCTAGAATAAGTACCTTCAACTTCCTTGAAGCTAATAAGGCTTCTTACGCTTGTACATGTAAGGATGCATAATAGATACTAGTATATTAGGCACACTCGATGTATGTGTAAAATAAAAATGTGCATTTAGTTCCTACATGGAGATGTTTTGGCATTTTAAAAAAATAAAAAGAAAAGCCACCTCATATTACATTATATTTTACTATATATATATATATATATTTAGAAATAGTTCACTTAGATAAATATTTTAAATTTGGAATGATATATATTTAATTTTTTTTATATAACAAGATATAATATAAATTTAATTAATTTAAATAAATACAAATTTAATGAAATTAAATATTATATAATATAAAAAATAAAATATGAAAAATCACTGCCGATCCTCCAAAAAAATATGTCATATATATAACCCAAACCCTCCTTGTTCACCCCCTACCCCAATCCTAATTCTGTACAGTTCCCCACCCCCCTTAGAGGACGGTTTTTGTAAATTAAAATCCCTATATATGTATATCAAAATTATAAATCAATAATATTAGATTACATATTTTTTATTTAATAAACTAAAATTATATGTTTTATTTCTTATATAAGCATATATATTTATAAATGTTACAAGTTCAAAATAATATGTAAATATAAATTTTTATAATTTTCAGTACAAATTATATATATATATTTAAAAAAAAAATAATATGCCACCTCATATGACAACAATCCAATTTTAAATAAAAAGATAGGAATAAATCCATTCCAGATTCTGTACCATAAAATAATGCTACATCTTCTCCTCCACAATTTTTGAAGACTCTTTTTCTTTATCTCAATCGCTAATCAATATATGCGACGTGTATTGATGAGTGAAAAAAAATGTAATATCGTTTTGTAGCAAATGATTTGGATTGAAAAAAAAAATCTCCAACTTAATACCAGACCTCACATGCCTAGTCAGCAAAGTTGTAAGGAAAACTCAAAAAAATCACCTACTTAGTGCCACCTCAGCAATGTTCCACCAAAAATTGCTAGCTCCGGCGAAAATTGGATGAAAAATGTCAATCTTCTTTTAAATTACAGAATTTAAATCAAATTTGCCTTATCGAAAGAACTAATATCTTAAAATGGTAAAACCACCGGAACAAAATTGTATTATTATTTTTTTTTACCCGATAAACTTATATAGCTGCGCCAAACTATAATGCAATAAACTTCCTCCTAATAATTATGCCATGTCATTAAAAGGAATATTCTCAAGTAATATTCTTATTGGGAAATTCTTATCCGCACACGGTTCGGTCACACTGGAACTAATCACGTGGCGAGTGTTTTACACTCGCCATGTGATTGATGTACAGTTTAGGGAGAGTGACCAATTGCATGACAAGTGTATTAACACTTGCTACATGATTGGTTAGGTGCGGCCAAACCGATTTTAGGTAAGAATTTTCCATTCTTACCAACGATGCAATGTATTAGGGAAAATGACAGGGAATTAAACTAGCATTTTCTCTATGGCGTTTGTCGGTTTTGACACACACTTTGGAACTTGCACAATTCTTTCGTTCATTGTATTATCAATTTTTCATGATTGAGGCTGTAAACTCTCTTTCTCTCTCTCTCTCTCTATATATATATACATATATATATATATATATATATGTATATATGTATGAATCATTGTGTGCATGAATATACACACACACGTGTTGTAGTTTTGTACTAGTTCATCAATGTTCTCAAGCACTACAAGCCAAGGGATTTAAGTCCAAATGCAATATACTATAACTCTGTAGACAACTACCGCTACCATGCTGATCATGTGATTCAATTATCAATCGTACCCGATGAATTAAAGATAATGAAAGGAATCCAACCAAGAGGAAACGTCCAAATATTTCTTTTCTTTTATCGGGGTTTAGGTTTTAACATACGTCCAAGATTCTCACTCAGTTATTAGACCATTTCTCATTATTTTAATTTCATCGTCTATATAATCCTTTCTTTGAATCCTTTCCACAGCACAAACACATTGGGATTCATCACTTTTACACAGAGAGAGAGAGAGAGAGAGAGAGAGAGAGAGATGGAAAAACCATCCACAATTATCTTGATGTTTTTATCATTGGCCATAGGCATGGTAGGTGCATATGCCAACCAAGAAAATGTTATAGCAATACCAGGGTTAGGGTCCTATTCCAGGCCCAATTTAAATCCCAGGCCAGTGGAGGACTGGTTCAGAGACCTGGAACAGGCCAGGGAAATAAGGACCAAGGTTAAGTTTTATTTCCAGGATGTTCTTGGTGGTGACAACCCCACTGTTTGGCAGGTGGCTGGAGCTGAAATTACTCCCACTTCTCCCACAACCTTCGGCAAAATCAGCATGGTCGACGATTTATTGACCGCCGGGCCTGAGCCCGATTCAGAAGTAGTGGGCCGGGCTCAGGGCACGATCGGTTTCGCCGACTTGAACGAGACGGCTATCCAAATGGGCCTCAACATTATGTTCACAGCGGGCGAGTATAAGGGGAGCACCATCAGCTTTTTGGGAAGAAATCCTATATTTACGAACAATCGCGAGCTGCCTATTGTTGGTGGTACTGGAGTATTTCGAATGGCGCGTGGGGTCGCTCTTACCAATACTCACTCTTTCGATGCGAACACCAATCACGGTGTGCTAGAATACACTTTATATATTACTTATTATTCATTATGATGTATGGATGTTGAACATTTATCGACTTTTGACCCAATGGATGCATACTTCAATTTTAGAGATGTGTGGAGAGCTTATGGTCAGGGGTCTGAATTTCAACAGTGCGCATACGCAGATACTCTGTGAACGTATCTTATTTACGTTGCTGTGAATTTTAGGTTCTGGAATAATTAGGTACCTTAATCTTCCTTGGAGTTGACGCAAATAAGACTTTGTACATGTAAGGATGTATGATCAATTTGATGCTTTGGTATTAATATTGAACAAACTGTTGATAAATTATTTTAAACAACTTTGTCAAGTGGCTGTGATTAATGGTCAGATATATTATTCTGTACGTGGAGTCAGTATATATCAGTTCGGATTTTTTGTTACATAATCGTGTTGCATCTTCTGTTACATTCATCAATACACGCCACGTGTATTGGTAAGCGGTCGAGATAAAAAAAGAGAAGGCGTGCATTGATAAATGTAACTGAAGATGTAACACGATTATATAACAGAAGATTGTATTGGTAAGCGGTCGAGATAAAAAAAGAGAAGGCGTGCATTGATAAATGTAACTGAAGATGTAACACGATTATATAACAGAAGATCCGAACTGCGGTATACATAAAATTGTCAATATCACATTTGATGGCAGATAATTACATCTAATTAATTAATCAGTAGCTCATAACTAGCGTTGTATTGCGTTTTGCTTTATACGAAATTAATGCCAGCGGATTGATTTTTTTATTTTTAAATCTGGAAGAAATTGGATGAAAAAAAAGCTATTCATACAAAAAATTTTAGGATAAGATAAAATTTCGATAGATGTATTTAATATATCAAATATTTTGTTATTGTATGCATATTAATTTAAATATAAATATTACATATATAACTCGTAATAGAGATATATTGGTTCGAATATATAAAAAGGTGAGGGAAAAAGATAGTTTTGACATTCCAGAGAGGAAAAGCAAAAGTTTTTACATTCGCAAAGAATTTTTTTTTTATCTTTTTGGATACAAATTAAGAATTATTAATTGGGAAGAAAGTTATTTCTGCTAGGAATCATCAGGACTCTTTGGGGTGTTTGCAGGTGGAAAAAAAAATAAT
The DNA here is from genome assembly GCA_026212405.1 of Petrea volubilis. Classification (NCBI taxonomy): domain Eukaryota; kingdom Viridiplantae; phylum Streptophyta; class Magnoliopsida; order Lamiales; family Verbenaceae; genus Petrea; species Petrea volubilis. Next base: position 18,059,775 of record CM047883.1, read on the forward strand.
AGTATTTTCTTACTTTTGTTGAAAAAAATAGTAACACAATATTTTATTTTCTTGTTTTTCTTGAAAAAAAATTAAAAAAAATAAAAAGTTGGAAGCTATTTTCAATTTGCTTTTTTTTTTTCTTTTCAATTTTTAGTTTTTATTTATTTATTATACGTGTGTACACCACCCACACTGCAATGATTTGAACCTTTGCGCTAAACTCTCGATTTATCTGAAAGTCGGATATATGTCCACCAAAGAGCCATAGGCTTTTTTCAACTTTTAGTTAGCTTTTAAAAATTCAACTACTATTGTTTATTTTTTCTTTCCAATTTTCAAATACTATTTATTATTACTACTCAATTTATTTATTTTTTAATTTTCTCCATAAATTTAACTTTTTCAAGAGTAGAAGTGTTTACAAACACTCTTTTTTGACAAGTTGTTAGGATTCGAGAAAATTTAACTTTTAGTTAATGGATTTACTCATATACTTCTAAATTATATAAAAAATTTGTATAATCGTATTAATTTCACTTTTTCTGTCATAAAAATTTAACTTTTTAGTTAATTAATTTACTCCCTTTCTGTCACATGTTGGATAAAAATCTATAAGATCTCCTGCAATTATCATATATACAAAAAGATTATTTATTTTATTTAGGATTTATTAAGCATCGAAGGGGGTAAATATTATATAATACAAATTAGGAGGCGAAAATGATACGGAATTTGTTCCGAGGGGTTTTGGGTACAAAATGGTAACTCAAGGGGCCAAACTGTATTTACTCCAAAACTAGTAACAAAAGGTAATAAAAATATAAAATAACACCCAAGAAAAAGGCGATTGAGAGAGAGAGAGAGAGAGAGAGAGAGGCTGCGACAGTGGAGTCAAAGATAAGGATTGTGATCGAGTTTTGCATTCTCAGCTAGGGTTCTATAAAACCCTTCTCTCTCTCTCCCTCTCCCCCCTTTTCTCTGCTTCCCTCTGTTTCTCTAATTATCCCCATTGGACTCATTCTACGAGTAAGATTCCTGTAATTTTGCAAACTTTATCAGTTGCCAATTCTCTATTGCTTCTTGTTCTTGCAATGGTTGCTACCTTTTGTTTTTGTAATTTTTTTTATTAATTGTATAAGCTTTTACCCTAAATGGGTTCCCGAAATTTCATCCATTTTATTGTTTGTTCGAAAAATCTGTTATCTTTACGTAATTTGTTTCAGTTTAAGTAAGGTATTTATTGCTTAGAACTTGCTTGTGTTAGCGAATTTTCGCATTATCTTCTTCTTTTCTTGAATATATACGTATATATTAGACCCATTCTTTTCTGGGCATTGGTGTTGCTTCGGTAAAATTTGATTTTTGAATTTTCTGTCGGAACAGAGCAAGAAATGGCGGTACAATTAGTCAAAGAATGGACTGCAATTCATCAGTTTCCTGCTGCAACTCAGGAGAAATTGGTTGACTTGTTGGGAAAATTAAAGAACCAGGTTCAAAATTTCGCTCTGAGCTTAGTTTATTGACATTACATTATATACCCTTTAGATTTTGAAATTTAAAATTTTTATGTCAAACATGAAAGGGAATCCAAAAAGTTTGATAATCAAATGCCATTTTTATTTGTTTAGTTTATTTTAAGTTGATTATTCTATCTTCAGTTCTTCCTCGGCTAATGGCTTTATAAAGAGATTTTCTGCAAATTGAGTTTTGGGCAGTAACACTATTTGTTATTCTTGCTAGAATGTCGACACGTTAACGATCCTTGTGATGGGGAAAGGTGGTGTTGGAAAATCTTCCACTATTAATTCTATCATAGGGGAACGAGTTGTGGCTGTCAGTGCTTTTCAGGTGTATATCCCGGGGCTGTGATTTTCAGATAAACTTTAATTTTTTATACTTTATTTTATTTTAAGAATTATAGTTTATGTATGATGTGATTTTCAAGGAAATGTCGCATTTTATTTCAGTCAGAAACCCCAAGGCCAGTGATGGTTTCACGGTCTCGATCAGGTTTTACATTGAATATTATTGACACTCCCGGGCTCATTGAAGGAGGATATGTTAGTGACCAGACGCTGGATACCATAAAAAGGTTTGAGAAAGCCACTCATTATTGGCTCTATGACGTCCAATTAAAATTAGTACCCTAAACCTTTTCTCTGACATTTTGGCCACTTTGAGCAAAATCTATCTCGTTTCTTGCTATAATATTTATTGTTCTTTGTTCTTTTGTAGCTTTCTGGGCAGGTTCCTTATGACGAAGACGATAGATGTGTTACTTTATGTGGACCGTTTGGACGCATATAGAGTGGATAATTTGGACAAACAGGTTGTGAAAGCCATTACTGATAGTTTTGGTAAAGATATATGGCATAAGGCAATGGTTGTCCTTACACATGCTCAGCTCTCACCTCCAGATGCATTGAGTTATGAGGAGTTCTTTTCAAAGAGATCAGAGTCTCTTTTGAAATGTGTTCGACAAGGAGCTCGGATTAGCAAAAAGGATGTCCAGGTGTGCTCTAATTTATTTCATTGATGTTTTCCTATTTTGAAGGCAAATTCAGTTTAGGACAACTACAGGCAATTCTACAGATCATTAGTCTAGAGTAGGAGAGATCCTTCTAAAATGAGCATGAAGCTTTATAGTTTAAGGCATAGAGAAGTGCAGAAGTATAGTGTCATTTGAAGAGAGTTTAATTTTTAATTTTTCTCCAATTACTTTACCTTGGTTTAGTAAATTAGGATTCAAAATGGATTTTTATGGCAATTGAGGCGTAAAGACCTAATGAAGTTGGAACAGAAAACTTTTCTGCTCGCTCCTTGGGGAACACATAGAATGTGTTGTGTTGGGAATGGATTTAGTGACTTGATTTCAAAAGGCATATGCCCAATCCAACACCCCTGGGACCATTGCCTGCCCGTAAATTGAAAATTTGAACTTCAAGGTGAAGTCGATCTTTACAACATTGAATGCACAATGATGGTGTAATAGCTCTTGTGTTTAAGAGTGATGTTTGGGGAAGCAGGGATATTTCCATGGCATTCTTCAAGGAAAATATGTGTATGGGCTTATGGATATGTGAATAGTAATCCTCTTCTTTGAAGTACGTATTTTCAATTGACAATAAGTTGAGTTTCTCTATATGAATTCCTCATCCAGTATGATGGTGAGAAAAAAAGGTTTCCGGTTTCTGTAATTGATGAACTCGACATTAAGGTGGGGTAAAAGAATAGTGGTCTGGGTTGATTCTTTTGCAGCCTAGGTACATGGTCATTTGGTTTTCCATGCTAGTAGTTCTTGTAACTGAATAATACCATCCATACTTCTCATGTCTGGAGGAATAGGCTTACCCAGACAATATGCTTACTTTTGAATGCACTTTTGGCATGGGGGGGAAGAGAATTAAGTTTTTAAAGATGTAACAGACCGAGGACATCTTCCTCATGTCAATATCAATGGTAATGTGTTATTTTAAACTGCATCATATAAATCTTGATGTCTAGAGGAAGAACCAAACCTGCGGTTAGCGTTGTCAATTCTTCTCACTGACCATGGGTCTCATTATTAGTTGCTTGTTTCCTACCAGTCAAGTAGTACCTCTGATGAAATACTAAATGCATGGTCGCTGAGTTGGGTGTCTTTGTGTACTAAGAAGGTGTTTGGTGAGAGCTTATAAAGCTCCTCAAAACATCTTATAACATGATGGGGAGCTTATAAGATGTTATAAAATGGTCAGTAAAATTCTCAGGTCAGGAGACAAGAGCTCTAAATCCTAACAAGCTCTTTAATTTCAACCAATATAATTAAGAAATTGCCATAATTAACATCTTATTTGCTCCATCATATTTATGTGAGCTCTTAAAACATGTTATAAGATGTTTCAAGTAAGCTTAACAAACACCCTTGAAGTCTTCTATTTATGATATTGGCGCTCTTCTCTACTGCTGTTCTGGCTATATTTGTCTACACCTTTTCATGTTTTGCATCAACACATTTGAAGACCGTTGTTGGTTTTCCATTTATCTAACTCTAACTATGTTCCTGTCGCTTTTCTTAGAATTATGCTATTCCTGTTGCTTTGGTTGAGAACAGTGGGAGGTGTAACAAGAACGATCATGATGAGAAGGTAGCGTTCTTTTTGCTAAAACTTTTTCTGAGAATTTTCACTCGTATGTTTAATCTCTCTCTCTCTCTCTCTATATATATATATATATATATATATTTGCAGATCCTCCCAACTGGTACTCCTTGGATTCCTAATTTGGTCCATACTATCACTGATGTCGCCTTAAATGGAAAAAAGGGCATTCTCATCAACCAGAAGTTGATTGAAGGGCCAAATGCTAATGACCGGGGAAAGATATTTATCCCTTTAATCCTAGCATTCCAAGTAAGCTTTTCGCTCTTAATTTATATCACTTTCCTGTTATAACTTTACATAGAAGAATTATACGAGCACAATTTGATGATGCCTTATTCTCTTCCCTCTCATCACAGTACTTCTTTATCATCAAGCCAATTCAGAAATGGATCAAGGACGATATTGCTAATGAGGCTAAGCCTTCATGGGTGTGAATAACCTCGTGAGGATCTCTTTTCCTTGCTTTATTTGCTCGTTTTTTTAATTAGTCGTTTGCCTTTTTGTCGATCATGTGTTGCATCTCGGTATCCGTTTTTTAATAGAACATCGGTAACATCTGTGACGCCCGGCTGTAGAATTGCATTCAATTTATTAGAAGAGCTGTTTCTTTTTGTTCTTTTTGAAGCTCAGATTGTGAAAAGCAACTGAGTTCCTGTTGTTATGTTTTTGGTCGCTGGTGCTTATCTTTGTTCTCGGCATTTTCTGTTGTTCAGTTTAACCTTAATTTTAATTAAAAACTAATCATTTACTATGTCAACCCTTTAAACGTTAACTGGACCGAATAGATGAGAATTAGTCTCTACTGTTACTGTGATGCTCAAAATGTGATACCTGTGGAGTCCTCTGTTGAATAGAGCGTGTTTGCAAAAGCTCTAAGAATAGTGATTATGTGCTTTTGGTTGAAAAAAGTTCTTAAAGAGTTTTATTTAACAGTTGTGGTATCTGAAGTGCTTAAAAATAGCTACAAAGGTACAAAATCTGAAAGTTGTTCCATCCTTGCTTCTGCGTTTGGATTCCGTTTGGATAGGTTTTTTTAGAGTAGAAACATTAATTTTTTTCAAAAAAAGCATTGCAGAGCAAAACAATTGTGTTTGAATGGGCTCCTAGAAAAAAAGCCCAAGTTAGAGAAAAAGAGGCTTTGTTTTAGAAGCTATTTAGAGTAGTTTCAAATAAAAATATCTTTTAAAGTATTTTTAATTTTGCATCCAAACGCAAAATTGTAAAACAAAAATTATAATGTAAATAACATCGTTCGAAAAATATTTTTTTAGCCCATTAAAACGGGCCCACAATGATTTTCAGTCAGTTAAAGCTTTTGCACACAACGCTGCAGTGTCTAATTTATGTTGGGCCTCCAACTGTTTTTTTAATATTAATAATTGAATTCCTCTTTTGTTTCATTTTATTGAACATCAGTGAATTGGCTTAATTTGATAAATATGGTAAAAAGAATTTGAGTTCAAAGAATGAAACGAGGGTGGCATGAATTTATTAATATTTTACTGAAAGTTGTTTTTTTGTATTATGGGAACTAAAGAAACAAGCAAGGATCGCATGCGCCCCACATACAACACAACAAATTAATTGAGTTTGTTTGTATATATATAACAGAACCAGCCACAAGAAATAATTAAACGGCCAAGAAAAATAATGGAAACGGGCCAAATTTATGTGAAAACTCAATGGACAAAAGTAAAAGGACAATCACCTAGTTAATCAAATAATTGGACCGTATAACGCTGAATCTCTTCGTTATCTTACAATTTTATTTTTCTTTATACAATCAATTCGAGATACACTATAAATAGTATTAAAGCAAGAGACCCATGGGAAATTCTAGTCCAAAATTGGCTTGGCTAAACCAATGTTGATTACATGTCGTGTGTTTTACACTTATCCTGTAAATGATTGATAATTTAGTGAAAGTGATCAATCACTTGGCAAGTTCAATACACTTATTATATAATTTGTTGGGTTCGGCCAAACCAAATTCGGGTAAGAATTTTCCGAGACACATGTACTAATTTGCTTTGATCTCGCAAGTTTTTTTTAGTCTGTCATTTTGTTTTCAATTTTCTCTCTTGCTTCCACAGTTCCACCCTCCCATTGCACATTCTTTTACTTTTTTTGTACCTTTGCCTTTTATCTTCTCTCTTGCATTGCACTATTAAATATTTTTAACTCGTTTATAATTATTTTTAATTATATAATTTTATCTTTCATTCATCTAAAATTTGATAAATACTAAAAGTTTTTATTCTTACAAACAATTTAATAAATATTTTCAATTTATTTTATCCAAATTGAAGTAAAAAAAATTAAAATTATACTTTTTAATTCTTGTTTTTGAACCCTATACTTTTTAATTATGCACATGTATCAAGTTTGTCCGACAGTTAATTTGTTATAAAGTCTGAGGATCTTAAAGTAAGTATATACCTAGCTAATCTATTTTTAAATTTAATAAATAAAATAAATTAACCCTATTAAAATCAGATAAACTTTACCATTTCTTCTATCTCCAAATTACGATTTTTGTACTTTCTCTCTCTTATATTTCTCCCCAATCACATTATTCCTTCTCCCATCTCTAGCATTTTTTTCCTCAAAAATATTAATTCACATGATAAATCCAAACAAAATTCCTCATTCAAGAAACCACTTTAACACCATCAATGTAAAAACATAACAGCACAGTAGCCACATTGATTGCCATTGCCCCCTATAAATACCACTCATCTCTTAAAAAAACACTCCACAGACTCTACCACCAGAACACACAAACACACACACACAATGGCCAAGCCCGCCACCATCCTCATCCTCTACTCCATCGCCCTCTCCGCCCTACTATCCCCCTCCAACACCGCCGGAGCCACCACCGTCTCCGCCATGACCGACAAACTCAACGCTTACTTTACCAAACTCACAGAGCAGAAGCCCACAACCCTCACAAAACTCAAAATCTACATCCACGCCGACTTTGCCTCCACCGAGAACCAGACCGTCTTCAACGTCGCCGCCGCCGAGATCACCCCCCACTCCCCCTCCAACTTCGGCCAAGTCATCGTCCTCGACAACCCCCTCACCACAGGCCTCGACCCCGACTCGCAGCCCCTCGGCCAGTACCAGGGCATGAACACCTACGCCGACAGCCGCGTCCCGGCTCCGTGCATGTTCATGACCATGATTTTCTACGGCGGCGATCACGACAGCAGCACAATCACGATCATGGGCCGGCAGCCGACGGACGAGAAAGTCCGGCTCATGTCCGTCGTGGGGGGCACGCGTAGTTTTCGTTTCGCGAAGGGGATTGTGCTGGCGAGTACTTATTCGCTCGATACGGTCACAAAGATCGGGACTTATATATATGACATGTACGTGGTGACTCCGGCTGCGGTGCGGCCGGTGCAGGCGGCGTAGTTTGGTTTTGTGGTGATGCTTGTTGGTTTTTGTTTTTGAATAAAGGCTATATTGTGTAGTGTTAGTAAAATGTTTTCGTGGTTGTATGGATTTTATGTTTGTTAATTTTCGGGTTTTGTTAGTTAATAAAGTTTTTAATTTATATTGAGTGTATATTAATATGAGAATATAAGAGGGGCTGAATTCGATAATTTAAAATAAGATAAACAAAGGGACTGGAACTACCAGTGTAATAACCATAATAGAAAATTTAACTAAATGAACAATTGACTTTTAGTGGTTTGGGCCGAAACTTATTTCACTACATATGTATTTTCCAACTTAAGATTTTGAATTTGCGAAATATTTTATTAAAGTTTGAATCGGAATAATGCGGTACCAACCGATAACAATGGAACAATACAAACTTATGGAAGATATAAATTCCAAACAAAACAATATGGAATGAAAGTGAGAAGATCTATTTTGGAACTGACGCTGGACCAGGAGTATTACCACTATTAGAAAAATTGAATTTAGTGGCGGATTTTAGCCACGGATTAAAAATTAGTCAGTAGAAAAATCGTTTCACAACCAAAGATGTCAAGTGGCTTAGTGGTTTGATGCCACAATTATAACCACCAAGTTCATGGTTCAAACCCCATGGAGTGTAAGAAATATTATAATTATCAATATGGCTATTAGCCACAGTCTAGCCGTGGCTAATTTATTTAGCCACGGATTTTTTCCCCCAAATCTGTGGTTAAAAGTGTTTTTTTTAGTAGACTTGGTAAACAACACATTATTAGACCACTGGTACTACCAATACTTGGTAAACAACGTACACCCTAAAATATATACTATCTCAATCCTCACTTAAACAATACTATGAATGCGAGCTCTCAATGATTATGCTTTGCTCTCAAAAACGTTTCCTTCCTCTTCATTAGTGACCGTATGTATAGCACAAGGATTGTCTTTCAATTTGGCAAGAAACCAATCTTCTATTTAAAGTAAGTAGCCATTGGAAGAGTAATAAGGCAATGTTTGACTTTCAGCTTTAATATGAAATCCAATCCTCTATTTAAGGTAAGTAGCAGTTGGAAGAGTAATAATGCAAGGTTTGACTTTCAGCTTTAATATGAAATCCTCTTGCGATGGTAAGTAGCCGTTGGAGATCTTTGAAGGAAAATAACCGTTAGAGCAAATCTGCAAATCACGTGCTAAATAAAGAAGTTTTCTAAGTCATTATCAAAAACCAAGGGCAACATAATATTTGCATTTTGGGTCAGTAAAATGAGCTACAATGGTGAGAGTACTGAAATTTTTTATTTGGGGTTGAGTTAAAATTCTCATAAAATATAGAAGATAATGTAATTATTATTGGAGGGATGAAATTTCAAAATCGGCGATGAGAATATCCTCCAGCACCAAAGAAATTGCATGTATCGAGATTCAAAAATGAATCGATCTGATCTAGGGAATGAGAAACTGTCATCCCAGTCAATCTAATTGAGATGCCCTGAATCTGACATGCCACTTGGTAAGTGTACCATGAAGTTCAAAATTAGGGGTGTAGTGAAGACAAACTCTATCTGTAACTCACTAGAGGCCTGAGAAAAAAGAGAAGACGTGTATGCATGAGATATCCAACAACAAGAAGTAGAAAAAGAATTGAATAGAGGAACTTCCGAACATTTGGCGTTGCTTTTCTTTTTGTTACTTCAAAAGTAGCTGCTTTAGCTTCAGCCACTCAAATTTTCAATATTCCTTACCAAACTAAATATATTAAGCGCCATAAGTTACATGACCAAAAATAGAACTATTCCAATTACATATGTGTCTATATATATATATATATATTCTGAGTTCATTAAAAATCAATTAATGCCACTGACCTCGTGGTGAGAATATATATATATATATATATATTATAGTAAAATGCAGGATACGATTTTATTTTTACGATTTTAAAAAAATAAAAAATATATTAAAATTTAACTTTTCGGCGAAATTTCGATGGAAAATTCCTCTGAAAATTTTAAAAAATAAAAAAATATTAAAATTTAAATTTTCAACGGAATTTCACTTGGAAATTCTGTTGAAATTTTGAAAAAAATTTAAAAAATATTAAATTTTAAATTTTCGGTGGGAAATTTCACCGAAAATTTAAAAAATATTAAAATTTAAATTTTTCCGTGGCCGAATTTCGGCAGGAAATTCTACCGAATATTATATTTAAAATATTATTATTTATTATTTTTATTTGAATTGTTGAATACTATATATATATATATATATATATATATATATAATATTTATGTATTATGGCAACAAAGAGATGATAGTCCAACAGTAAGAGGGTTGTTTGCCAACAAATAGGCGAGGGTTTGACTTTTGCCAATCCCAAAATTCGGGGTAATTTCGGGTGCGTGCATGCATGTGCGTGAAGGTGCGATGGAGGTCTCGAGTTCGAGTCCTTGGTTCGATAATTGGGCGCAATTTGAACTTTATTTTAAAAAAGATTAAAAATATTTTTGGCAAAATTTCTGCGAAAATTTCGGTGGAATTGTTCCGCCGAAAATCATAAAGCGACGAAGGTTTTTTGGGCAGAATAGTTTCGCCAAAAATTCGCCAAAATTTGGATGAAAAATGTTGATTCGGCCCGAAATTTCGCCGAACAAAATCTCAAAAAATTCTGCTTTTTCTTGTAGTGACTTTTATCATGAAGAGGGAAATTTCCAAATTTTAATATATATATATATATATATATGTATAATTAAATATAAAATTAAAAGAGCAGGAAGACGACGTCACCTTCCAACTCTTTCAATCTCTAGTGTATGGAGGTATCGAGCAAGACAAAAGCATAAACAGTTCAAAATGTGAGAAAAAAGTGTCAGTTACATCATGAATGTCAATTAATACTTTAAATAAGTACAATTTTTTTTGTTGAATTAAAAAAAAAAATTAGAAGATTCAATGTGACTTTTTCAATTAAGAAAATCTAACTATCATTATGATTTTTCTAGCTAGGGGAATTTAGCTTCGACAGAATGATACTTTTGTCAATATTTGTTGGGAGATGTTGGGAGAAAATCCAATTTGGTCTTCAGTTCCACGCACTAGTGAAATCAAGCCATACCCCTCACCGAATCAGATATTATAGTTCAGCCGCTCACTATAACAAAAAGTAATATTAATAACAAGATATAAAAGTGCCAACATAAAAGTTGTCACCAATACTTATATTAAGTGACGACACCTTTTATTTTGTTACTAATTAAGCTTTCTTAGTAAGAGCAAATTTTATCTTGTTACAATATGCACTGAATGATGACAATAATTAATGTTTTAGTCGCAATCATGAACAATTAGTGATACATCTATAGTAACAACTTGATAGGAAAAAAAAATTGTCATTAAGATTTCGTAACAAGATTTCATTGCCGTCAAGTTGCCACCCTAGGTGTGTCAATAATTATCAATTTTGTATTATATTGTTACCTTTTTACACTATTTTGTCCCATTGATATCGTACAAACTATTGTCACTAAATGCATATAATTAATTATAATTTTTTCATTAGTATTTATTATATTGTTAGTAATTTACTCATTTTCTTGTAATGATAGCCAATCCATAATAATTCTAAACAATTGACAAGTTTTACGTTGTTAGTGATGTTCGAACTTAGATATTTAAAATCGAAATGGTAAAATTTAATCATTAGACTATCACATTGGTGGTTAAAAAATACGATTGGATTTATATTCCCCCCCCCCCCCCCCTTTATTGTTTTAGAGTCAGTCCAACGTATCCGTGGTTCGCGAGGGCCATGAAATGAAGGGGTGGCCGTAGCCGTGATTCGCGAGGAGCAAATTCTTATCGCCTCTCTTTATGTTTGTGATCAACTCGAATTATCTATTTTTGTTTTCTTCCAATCAAATGCAAGTGATTAATTTTTGTGGAGATTCTATTTGGTTTTAATTTTTATTTTTAATTTTGACATTTTCAATTATTTAAAATGTGGAAAGTGTATTTACTTCACTCAAGTTTCACCAAAGACTTGTTATAATCATCATGTTGAACCATATATATATATATATATGTGTGTGTGTGTGTGTGTGTGTGTGGATTTATTGAATTAATTAAGGCCAGTAAGAAAGCAGTTTTTTCGCGAACGAAAAATTTGTCACGGAAATGTTCCGTCGTAAGGCATTTGTAATATATACTGATATACTACAAAACATATCATCACAAAATTATGATTTATTATGAGTTTAATTAAATCAATGGTGAATTGTTTCGTTAAGAAATATGTGCTCTTTTTTTTTTTTTTTGTAGCAGCTATTTTTCACTAATAAAAATAGCTAATAAATTTACCAAGCAATTAAACAATTTTTTTTTTGTTTTTCTGTTCCTGTAAAACATGGGGCCGGTAATGAAATAAAATCATACTTTATCATTCAAATAATATTTCATTAAATTTGTGATAAAATTATTGAAGCCTCCAAGTTATTAGCGTTTTCAATGAGAAGTATCATATTCCATCTTATAAATCATTATTATTTTTTTTTTCTTAATTTGGTGAACTAAGACTTTACAAGAATGAAAAACCACATTTTTTAAAATTATAAATTATTGGACACAATCTATATGACACATTTATAACTCCATTAGCAAATTCCTTATAACTGAATGTTTTATTAATTTTGTTTCACTAATTCATCGCACATATTTTAAATTTGTAATCAAATCTCTCGGTCACAATTTTCCATTTATGAATATGGTGTTTTCTTGTAGTGTCTGTAGTAATGTACTTGTACACAAACTCGTCCAAACAGAATGAGAAAAAAAAATAGAAAAAAGAAAAAAGAAAGAATACGCTAACACAAGTGGACCAGTTACCCAAAATAGATGGCTGTTTGCGAAAAATACGAAAGGTCCTCGAGCCACACGGGCTCAAATTGGGACAAAAATGTTCATCCATATGCCACAATCCATTGCACGCTATACATGCAAATACGTAAAAGATATCTTGTCCAAATAAAAATGAAATATTACAAGAAAAAAGAAAAATTTTGTTGTGATTTAAATTTCTTTATTAGAGTGACACTTTTAGTTGAATTTAGTTTGATTATTAAATGAATCGAACCCCAGTTAAATCAAAATTAAGTCAATTTCAAATAATTCCATATTATATATTTCACATATTTTTTTAACTACTACTCTTGAGCTCGACTTGAGTTTCGCCTGTTACTACTAAAAGGTACCTACCACTAAGGCACTAACCCTTCATTTCTATATTATATACTTAAACATTTAAGAAAATACACTAAATATTAATTAATTAAATATAGCCAACTATATTTATTGGGCATTTATTTCAAACATAATAATAATAATAATAATAATAATAATAATAATAATAATAATAATAATAATAATAATAATAATAATAAAACCTACGTATGTAGTCCCACTTAAATTATTTTCTTTTATTTCACCAAACAAATGTACACACTAATTCTCTATTTCCCACAACAGTTCTCACCCTATAAATACACCACCCTCTTAAACCCCCCACAATCCACCACACAAGGAAAAAAACACATCCACGAACTCACCATGGCAAACACACTCAAACTCTTCATTATTTTCTCAATGATCACGGCCATGCTCGGCGCCACCGCCACCGCCGGCCGCCACATCACCACCACCACTGCCACCGCCACCCCCGAAGAAGAATGGATCAACAACCTAAACCTAGCCGAGGAAGAGAAGTTCACAAAGCTCCACTTCTACATCCACGACTTCGTCACCGGCGAGAACCAATCCGTGTACAACGTGGCCGAGTCCTCGATCACCTTGGACTCAGCCTCGTGGTTCGGGCGGGTCCAGGTGGCTGATCACCTGATCACCGCCGGGCCGGGGCTCGACTCCCCGAAGGTGGGCCGGGTCCAAGGGATCCACGTTATGGCGGACTTGCATGTGGCCGCATTAAGCGCGAATTGGAACTTCGTGTTCAATGATGGAAGCACGATTAGTGTTGTGGGACGATTAGTCGCACTTGCTAAGGAAGGTGAGTTGTCCATTGTTGGCGGGACGGGGCAGTATCTGATGGCGCGTGGGATCGCGTTGAAAAAGACCTTGACTATGGACCCTGACACGCTTAATAGTATCATGGAGTACACTATGTATGTGTACTCCAGCCCCGGGGCACTGCCTGGGCTTTATTAGATGGTTTAGTTGTTTTTGTCTTGTTATCTCTCTCTCTCTCTCTCTCTCTCGAATAAGGATCTTAATCTTGTATCCGGTGTCGGGCCGAGGTTTGGTCGCATTAGAGTTAATTATAATTTACGTGTGAGTCTGATGTTTTCTGTGTTGCTTTTATATACTTTGTAATGAACCATATTGAAATAATTAATAGAGTTTCTTTTTTGCTAGTTTAGCAAAAGTATCACTTTTAGTTTTTAATTTTGATATCATTGAATATGAATTTCTCACATTGCATTTTATATATCTCAAACTATCTTAGATTTAGTTCTTAATCAACCCAACTTCTGTTAAATTTACAACGAATTGTCACGTGATAATCTCAAATTTTTTCATGATAATCTTGTACGTTTATGAGTAGGTATATGTAATGAAAGTTAACTACTAAAAATTTAAGTAATTAAAAGATAGAGTATACAATTTAAGACACATTTCACTTGTATTGAATAGGATTAAAATTGAATAAGACCAGATTATGGGATCAAAAGCGAGATTTTTTTGTTACTCAAATAGATAGAAGTGATGTAAGGTGGAATATAACACTACTGATATGGTGTTATACTGTTTCTTATGAAGTTGAGACTTGAGAGTAGGAAAGCTCTAAATTATTAAACTTTAAATATAACACTCGTAATCCTATACTCCAACAAATAGGATTCTCAATTTTAAAATAGTATTTTATCTTTTGTTTTATAATTTATATTTATCCAGATATCTATGAAAATGATATACTAGATCTTTAGTATTTGTTTACACCCCTACTTGTTATATTGTTACCAATTTACTAGTTTTTTGTAATGTAGGTTAAGTTTGTCAATGGATGGGTATTTACCCACCCAGGCCCAAACCCAAGTAATACCCAAAAAAAAGCATTAGACCCGGACTCAGTCTAGACCTATCGGGCTTGTGAAATAGGGTAAAATTCAGACTTGGTTTTTTTGGGTAGGGTCTGGGCACGATCAGTTTTTTTTTAAATTTATTTTTATTTTTAAAATCGACTAGAACGAGAGTTCTCATGCTAATTTTCACGTGTTGTTTGTTATTGCCATGGATGTAGTTGAACAAAGACTGCAATGGATAACAACGAATAAAATATATGGACTTTTAAAAGAGCAACTCTAGCGACATTTTTTAGGATAGTGTCATTTTGTTTGGTTCTACATGTTAGACCCTATTTAATTTTTGTCATAATGCTTATGGAGGTGATCAATATAAGTCACCCTCAGTCATAGTTAGTCTAGTGTCTCTCTCTCTCTCTCTCTCAAAAAAACAAAAACAAGAAAAAAAAATAGAAAAAACAAACAATGTCCTTGGAAATTAATACATAACTCAAAAAATATTAAAAAAATTACATATTCCAAGTTAATCAACACATTCTTCTAGCCTATCTCTCTCAAGAGCCCAAAAATCACTTTCGATTCGACACTCTTCCCTACAGTTTAAACAAAAACAACAAAGTAAGCCAAGAATAATTAGTATGCACAATTTGCCTATATAAATGCATAAAAAAAAATTAAAGAAGATGAAAAAGTACCTCTTCATGTTACACTCTTCAATGCTTTCCACTTAACTTTCAGATGATGTTGCACCTTTTTCTAGAGGTGATGAAAAATAAAGAAGATGAAAAATTATGTTGTTGTAATTGTAATTTCAAACAAATATCAATAAAGATAATTATACTTACCTTTTTCTGGAGGAAGTTCAATCCAATCATCAACTACTATTAATGCCTCTACTATATCTGAAAGCAAACAAGTGCGTGACTCATTGATGACACATTTTCCTATACTAAATGCTACCTCTGACACAACAGTAGTAGCAGGAATTGCTAATATATTTCGTGCTATCCTTGCTAAAGTAGGTAGCCTAGGACTATTTGTTTCCACCAATCTAAAATATTGAATGACTCTGCCCTCAAAAACCTAGGCTCCACCAAGTAGGTATTTAACTCAGATTTTTGATATGATTAACAACAACTCTATTTTTACTATATCATCTATCAAAATTAATTAATGAATGGTGTGTCTCAATGCTAGAGTTGCTTGGTCCAATAGATTTATTTCTTGAAGAGAGAAAACTACCTTCGTAATCAATGAACAAGTCAACAAAAATATCCCGAACCTTCCAAATAAATGGATAAGCATTATCTTTACCATAAATCTGAGTATAAAAAAATTCCACAGAATCCATTTTGAACATAAGTTCAAACACAACTGCGATTGCTACAACCAAGCAACATTCTTCCAAATAGTTATCAAACTTTTCTATCATGGGAAGTGACATGTTCTTAAAAAAATCTTACTCACTATTTCCCAACTTAGCCAATCTCAAACTAATCTCACAAATATTAGGGAAAAATATAGTAGAAGTCGGATACTTCCAGTTGCTGAAAACAAGTAACTTCATAAAATATCTATAAGCACTCATAAACGTATTCAGTTACTTTCCACTCTATCTCAAATGGATTAAACTTATAATGTTTATCTATCCTATGCAGATGAGCAAAAACTTCCTTTAATGGCAAAGCTGTTTCAAGCAACTCGTAAGTGGAATTCCTCCTATTAGGCATGTCCATTGCAACTTCGTGCTTATTACCCAAGTTACATTGATTTAATGCAGTTTCAAAATTTTCAGCTGCGGCAGGATGCTTATTCAGGTACCTTATAGTTTCACAAAACTTTTCAATTAGTCTTCTAATTTCATTCGACCCATCTTGCACAATTAAATTTAAAATATGAGCACTGCATCTAATGTACAACAAATCCCCACCAAAACCAATTAATGATTCGTCAAGAAGCCAAGTTTTCAATTTCTTAATCATAGAATCATTAGTTGTAGCATTATCAACAACAACTGAAAATAACTTTTCGTCTAACTTCCATTCCAAAATCATTTCTTTTATGACACCAAATAAAGATTCACCATCACCACTAGAAAATATAGATTTAGCCACGGATTTTGACAAAAATATATAGCCAAAAATATAGCCACGGATACATAGATTTAGCCACGGGCTTCTAGTCACGGATTTAGCCACGGATTTTTCTATAGCCAACCCAGTTTATTTATTTTGGTTAAAATAAAATATAGCCATGTAAAAATTCGTGGCTAATATTGATTAATTTTTTTAAATATTAAAAAATAGTCACGAATAAATCCGTGGCTGAATTAAATAATTTTTTAAAATATTTAATTTAGCCACAGAAAAATCTGTGGTTAATATTTATTAATTTTTTAAAATATTAACGTTAGCCACGTATATATCCGTGGCTAAAATATTTATTTTTTAAAAAAAAAATTAAATTTTTCCATGAAAAAATTTGTGGCTAAAATAAATATTAGTAAAAAAAAATCGGGTGTGCTATCTCAGCGGACTAACCTGCACCTACGCCCGCGAACCGCACCCACCGGACCAACCCCGCGCTCGCGCCTGTGCCCAAACCGTAACCTGATATTTATTCAATTATTTGAATTTCATTGTTACAAGTGGGAGTCGAGCTAGAGACCTCTTGGTAAATAGCCCAGCGTGATGCTTCTTGGTCAATTTTGAACATCCAAAATATTTATATGTATATATATATATATATATATTAAATTTTGTTAACAACTTTTACTAATTTATATCTATTAAGTGAATATATTTTATTAATGCATACTTATTATAATTTAATTAAGAAATATTAAATTGTGCAAATTATAATTCTTTCTAATTTTACTTTTACCCACATATAAAATTGTGATAAAAAATCAAAATTAAAAAATTGTAACTATGACCTTATCGAAATTTGAAAGTTTTCATTGATTATTTCAACTCAATTTAAGAAATTTAAACTACATATTTTTCAAGTGAGGGTAAATAATCAATTGAACTAATTGGATATGGAAAACTAAGAGCTTTAATTCAAAACTTCAAATTGATCAATTACATTTTTTTTTGTTTACTTTGATTTGCTTTAATTCATATAGTGCTTTCTTGCATTCACATTTAATATTTCGATAAGTAACGTGCAATTAATCTATCTTTGAGCTTTTTTATTGTCTTTTTTTCTTGATATATGTTATACCTTATCTTTTTTTTTTTTGGTTACATGTTATGCCTATCTATTGATGCTTTTTTCTAGAACAAGCTTTTATCTTTTTAATATAATAGTAAACTAATATCTATGCATAATAATTTATAAACTTTGAAAGTATTCAACGCCATGTGTAATTAAGCACGTATGAATAGTTTTATTATCCTCTATTTTTGACACATATGGGGTTATGGTGATTTTCAATTTTAATTTATATAAAAATACGATTGTTTATAATTATCCAAAAGATCAATATAACAACTATCTAAAATCTAAGATAAGAGAAGTTATATTTCAATTCTAATGAAAGGATAAAATTACTATTTTATCTAAATTTTACGATTTATGGTATTTTTAAATTATTAAAATTATTTAAAACTTTTCCTTGGCTAAATCACAAATAAAACTTTTTTTTTAATTTTTAGCCAGAGATTTTTCCTTGGCTAAATGTGAAAATAATTTTTAATTTTTTTAATTTTTTATGTTTAGCCATGGATTTTTCCGTGGCTAAATCCGAAATAAAACTTTTTAATTTTTTTTTATTTTTTAGCCACGGAAAAATCCATGGCTAAATATGAAAATAAACTTTGTTTTTGTATTTTTAAATGTGAAAATAAACTTTCATTTTTTTGTATTTTTAAATGTGAAAATAAACTTTTTTTATTTTTATATTTATCCACAGATTTTTCCGTAGCTAAATCTCAAATAAAACTTTGTTTTATATATATTTTGCCCACGGAAAAATATGTGGTTAAATGTTAAAAAAGTTTTTTTTAATTTTTTTTTTATATTTAACAAAAAAGGTTACTTAATTTGTTTTTGTCGACTTATTTTTGTCCAACAAAAATTTATTACAATATACAAATAAAAATACTTCAGTGCCAATTACTTGCTGGATTTGAGATAAAAAGCTATTAATTTATTTAGGTAAAAATTACTTTATATATATAGGTAGAATTTAGCATCTCAAATTATCACTCAAAAATGAATATTAGTTTTATCACTCTTATAGATAGAAAAGTTACTCTAAATCACAAATAAAACTTTTTTATTTTTTATAGCATCTTTTTTTTTATTTTTATATTTGGCCATCCATGGCTAAATCTCAAATAAAACGTGTTTTTTTTTGTTTTTTTTTGCTTTTATATTTTGGCCTTGGAATTATCCGTGGCTAAGTGTGAATGTTTTTTTAAAAAAAATAATAATTTTACTTAGCCACGGATTTATTTGTCACTCCGTGACTACCTTTTTTTTAAATCACAGATGTTTCCGTGGATAAGAGTCAAAAATTTGTAGTTGACTTTTTTCAAATCGAACTTTTTCGTCAATTAGTTTAGACGAAACCGTACAATTGGAGTAATATGACTTGAAAATTTCTCAATGTAGTTGAACTAATTGTTTTAATCAATTTTTTGATAAATTGTGATAAGTTAATTGACGTTAGTATACAATTGTTACTGAACTATGAAATCATTCATATATATCAATAGAAAGGAAAACGTATTTGTTGATATAAATTGGAATATTTAACTCATAAAACAAAATTTATTCAGGAATATTGTAAAATATATTACTTATGATGAGAATAATATGATTGAAATGGTTTAAACAAATATAACTCCCGAAAAGTGGGATCGAATGATATTATGTATAAGTTAGCGAAGGAATTAGTGACGTAAAAGTCATCACGAAGATAATGATCTCTTGGCGTGGAAATTTCCGTGGCTAATTCCGTCGCCACTTAATCAAAAATTAGGCTCCAACTTTGCCGCCCACCAAGCCACGGATTTTGAGGATTTAGCCACAGATATTTCCGTGGCTAGTTTTTCGTTAAGTTTTGAAATCCATGGCTAGATCTGTAGCTATTGTAAATCCGTGGCTATTTTGCTGTTTTTTAGTAGTTCATCATGCGGAAATGGAATCTTTTTAAACTCCAGAATTTTCTTTTGCAAATCCCAATGATCATGAATATAATGAGCAGTCAAGCAAAACTAGGCATCATGTGAATGCTCAGAAGTCCAAATATCTATAGTTAAAGATACTTTACATCCAAGCTCGGCAATCAATTTATAAACATCGGCTTTTTTTCTCTTCATACACATCAATCATATCACTCCTAATAGTATTCCTACAAGGCAATTCAAACCTTTCAAAAATTTCTCAAAATACACATGTTCGCCTATGTTAAATGGATACTTGTGTTTTATGACTGCGATTGCCAAGTTCCTTCGGCTCATTAATTGATCAAACTTAAATTCAACCCTAGGACATCCAGCTAAACTACTCCTAGTTTCCAACTTGAAATGTAGACATGGATTCTGCAAGTATTTTCTCAAATGTTGCTCCCAAAACTAGCATTGTCAGCTAAAAGCTTATCACAGTGATCGCACTTAGCAGGCACAATATTATTTACACCTTTGACCTTTTTAAAATATTGCCATACCTTTGATTGTTTGCTTTTTGTTGTTCTAGGTGGATTAGTCACCTCTTCATTGTCACCAAGAGATGTCAGCTAGCTAGAATCAATACGTGACTCCGACATGCATTACCAAACCTATCAAAAATATACATTTAAACCATTCAAGATAAATATACCAAAAAGAGTGATAAACTAAGAGTAGAGGTTTGTGCTATTACACATAATAACAGGGGAGGGCAGTGTAATAAAATAGTGATAAAAATAAGTTTCTCCAATCAAATCAGACAAACCAAATTATACAAAGTCCATTACAAGAAAATCCTTTCTTGATTACTTCGACTGTGATCAAGCATCCAATTCATACATGACCAAATTTCCAAATTCTTGATTAACCATTCACTCCATGAAAACAACCAAACAAGATATCAACCACCCACTACTAGAAAAAGAGCAAATAGCCACGGATTTTAGCCACGGGAAAAATCCGTGGCTAATCCGTGGCTATTCGCCACGGATTAGCAACGGTTTCGGTGAAATTTTTTTTTGAGCTTTAGCCACGGATTGGCCACGGATTACCCGTGGCTAAATGTCGTGGCTAAATTTGGCGCCAGTTTTGCCGCCAATGGTTAGCCACGGCCAGGCCGTGGCTAAAATTTTTTTTTTTTTTTTTTGCAACAAATATGATTTGAACTCTTGACCTGTTAGTTAAAGTTAGAGCATTAAACCACTACACCACTTTAACTTTTTGTTTAATAATTAATTTTTGCTATACTTAAGTAATATATATGTATATTATATTATATATATTGATATATATAATAAATGATTCGATATATTACATACGTATAAGATTAGATATACTTATATATATGTGTATTTATATATAATTAGCTGTATATATATTAGATGTATAAGTACATATATAACATATATTAGATATATAATACACTAATATATTAGATGTATAAGTACATATATAACATATATTAGATATATAATACACTAATATAGATGAATGATCATATATAGTACATATGATTAGATATATATATATATATATTGGATCTATATATACGTACACTACATTTATAACATATATTAGATATGTTCTATATAGATATATACTTATATCATATAGACTATATATAGAGGATTAGAATGTACATATAATATATTAATATATATGAGATACACATTGACATATACGTATATTGATATATGTATATATGATATATATACTTGGAAATATATATATACACATATATTGATATATATATACTTGAACATATGTATATATATACATGATATATATATATATATATATATATATATATAAATATAGCCATGGATTAGTCACAAATATATATATATATATTGGTACATATATACTTGGATATATAAATATATGTATCAATATAAATTTACATATGTATCAATATATATATATACATATATACTTGGATATATAAATATATGTATCAATATAAATTTACATATGTATCAATATATATATATATATAAATTTATCTGTGGTGCAAAAAAAAATGAAAAAAAACAATTAGCCACGGATAAATTTTTGTTATTGATATTTTAATTATCTCAATATAAATTATCTATATATACTTGGATACATATATATATTGATACATATATATACTTGGACATTTATATATATATTGATACATATATACTTGGACATATTTAAAATAGATACATATCTATCAATATATATACTTGGACATTTATATATATATATATATATATATTGATACATATATACATGGACATATTTAAAATAGATACATATATTGATATATATATATATGATATATATACTTGATATATATTATATAATACCACACATATACGAAGATATTGACAAATTATCACGAATTAAAGTTGCTATTATCTAAATATAAATTATATAAATAGACTTTTGTTATAATTTTTGTTTTGATATATTAGTTTATTAAATATTTGTCATAAAAAAAAGTTGAATATTGAACGATAAAGTCAAAGGTAAATATCTTTATTTTTTTTAAAAAAATAATTGGTTAATAATTTATAAAAATTACTAAAATTAAATTAAAAAAATTGATAAAACTAATGAAATTTATTAGATAATTTTAGTTTAAAATATTGTAACAATATAGTTTAAGTATAAAAAAAATCAATCAATAACCAAAGAACTCCCTTGGCGCAACGGTTACATGCTCCATTTATAACATTGATGTCCCGTGTTCGAATCTCCTTGAGCGCAAAAAAAAAAGCTTGGGTTGGGGCGCGGGTTTCAGGTCCAGGTTGGGGCGCGGGTCTGGGTTGGGCCGCAGGTTTGGGTGTAATTAGCTTTTTTTTTTTTTTTCCCAGTGGCCACGGATTGGCCACGGCCAACAGCCACGGATTGGCCACGGCTTGGCCGTGGCTAATCCGTGGCCCTTAGCCACAGCTAGGCCATGTCTAGAAAAAAGTGGCCAAACTTGGCCACGGTTTGCCCGTGGCTATTAGCCACGGCTTGGCCACGGCTTGGCCGTGGCTAAGCCCAGCCGTGGCTAAAAAGCCGTGGCGAAGGTTAGCCACGCCACTTTTAGCCACGGAAAAAATCCGTGGCTAATCCGTGGTCAATCCGTGGCTAATTTCCTTGGCCACGGATTTTTTGCCAAATCCGTGGCTAAATGCCTTTTTTCTAGTAGTGACCTACTCTCTAGTGATGAGTTTTGGTTGTCAGATTCTACTTTTGTGATGAATTCAATTACTAGACTAAGGATAGAAAGTTCCAAGGGGACAACTATGGCCTCACATAGTCATGTCTATAATCTATTTCTTCATTTTTGAATGCAAGGGGTGTTCGTTTGCAGTCACTCATATAACATTGGAGTTTCAAAATATTACAACATTTGTCTAATCTGGGAAAAATTATAATTTTCGTTTGCTATTTATTACTTTTTTGGTTTTTAGTCCTATAAGTATGCGTCATTTAATTTTACTCCCACAATTTACGAAAAATTGTCAATTTTAGTCTGATTTTTTCGGAGTCCTGCGGCTTGTGCTGACATGGACAATTAATTTGGGTGGTTTCCAGCGAATTGTGCTGACGTGTATAGTTTTACTGACATAGCTAACATGTATATATTTACACATATTTTGTATTTTTTTTATATCCACATATATATTTTTTACACAATTAAAAAATAAATTTCTTAAAAATAAAAATTATATCTTCCCCTTAAAAAACCTTATCTCACCCATCCCCACCTCTACCTCCAGCGTCTCTCTCTCTCTCTAGTCCCGACCCCCCCTCTCTCTCTGCTCTGTCTCTCCCTCTCCCTCTTCTGCTCTTCTTGTCTCTCTCTCCGTCTGCCTCTTCCTCTGTATCTCTGTATCTCCAGATAGATTCTCTTTTTTTAATATTAATCATTCATCAATGCACGTGATATATATATTAATGAGTACAATAACAGATGTTAACGAAAATAGAAAAGTTCTTGCCCAGGCCCGGCTTGGCCCACCCAATCAATCATATAACAAGTGTTAATACACTTGTCATATGATTGGTCGCCCTCCTTAAACTGGACACCAATCACATGGCAACTGTAAAACACTCGCCACGTGATTATTCTTGGTGTGGCCGAACCCTGTGCGGATAAGAATTGTTAACGAAAATATTACAAAAAATCCAAGCCGATTATAAATAGACCTGTTATGCTTCGCACCTCCACACTCCATCACACACAAGGAATGCACAACATACTTAAAACTCCATGCACATATTCATATAACACACACAACCATGATAAATTTTCTCTCAAATCTCATATTGGTAGCCCTGCTAGGCTACTCCTCTAGCATTGCTCAAAGAAATCCCGACTACAATTTCCCCGTATTCTCCCACCACGTCATCACCGGCCCCAATAAAACCGTTTACAACATGGTCTCTTTGGACATCATGTCCAATTTGCCCTCGGCTTTCGGCCTAATCCAAGTAATCGATAACCTAATGACCATCGCATCCATTTCTGTCACCAACGAGCCAGAGCTTGGCTGAGTTCAGAGGACCCTTGCTCACGCTAATTCGCACAGATAAGCCTTGACCTTCAACTTGAACTTTATCTTCATGAGAAGCCTATTCAATGGTAGCTTGCTGTGCAGGGCTGAGCCACCATGTCGAATCGAGTTAGCGAGCTGAGCATAGTTGGTGGCACTAGATTGTTTAGGATGGCTAAGGGGAGTGTTTTGCACAGAGTACTGTTATTCCTCCACTTCAATATGGTATCACTATTTATGATCAGCTGCAGATTTATATTGATAATACCTCGAGCTCAGCATCATAAGGGTGGGCTTTATTTGGATTACATGTACAAGTTTTTATTTGGTTTATGAATAATAATAAGGGATAGTTACTCCCACTACCCATGAGTTTAGGTCAAATTACAAATAACGCCCCCTTGTATCAGAAATTACCGATACCCCGCTAAATTTTGTGGACTTTTTGGTAAAATAGATGAAAATAATAAAATATCATTTTTACCCCTTGAATATTTGAAATGTTTTTTATTTAAAAAATAAAAAAATAGTTATAAAATTAAATTGATCAAAATACCCTTCATTGAAAAAAAATTACCAATCTTCCAAACAAAACCCTAACAACCCCCACCCTAAACACCGTACACTATCACCACCTCCCACACCCCCTCATTCTCTCCCTCTCCCCCCATTTCTGTCTCTTTCTCTCTCTCTCTCTCTACATCTCTCTCTTGCCCCTCTTGATCTCTTTCTCTCACCTAGCGGTGGCAGACGAGGCGGAGGCGCGGCTGAGGCAGAGGGCGGCGGCGGAGGCGGAGGCGGAGGCGGAGATGGTGCCACCTCTCTTCTCTACATCTCTTTCTCTCCCCTCTTGATCTCTTTTCTCTCGCCCAGCGGCTACAGCGGAGGGAGGCTGCGCGACGGAGATCGAGGGTGGCGGCGGAGGCGGAAATGGTGGCGGCCTCTCTTGTCTACATCTCTCTATCCCCATCTCTTTCTCTTGACCAGCGGCAGCGACGGTGGCGGAGGTTGGCTGCGCGGTGGAGACGAAGGGCGGCGGATGAAGCGGAGATGGTGGCGGCCTCTCCCTTGATCTCTCGCCCCTCTCTCTCTAAATCTCTCTCTACCTCCTCTGAATCTCTCTCTTCCTTTATCTCTCCCTCCCTCCTCTCAGTCTCTCTTCGCGGCAAATGGTGGCGGCGGGCGATGGCCGGCGATGAGGATGTTTGTATGTATATATATATGTATATATTTATGTGTGTGTGTGTATACATATGTATATATATATGTATATGTGTGTGTGTGTATATATATTTAATAAAAATGTTACATTAAACCCCCTGAGTTTGTACTTAATTACTATAAAACACCTCAAACAATGATATTATTTATCACAAACAGCCCCTCAAGGGTAAATGAGTCATTTCATATTTGTTCAAATAATATTCCCGCCTTTGAAGGGATAATTTTGGGAGATCACATTAGTATGCAAACGTTGATTGTTAGTCAACTTAACGGAAGGTGAAAATTGTAAGACAACAACACAAAACGGGGGGGGGGGGGGGTATTGGTAATAATCGATACAAGGGGGTGTTATTTGTAATTACGCCTAAACTCAGGGGTAGTGGGAGTAATTATCCCTAATAATAATAGATGATCTTTTCCTGCAGGACAAGGTTAATCTAGCTAGCTAGAACGAGAATAAAACATTGATGTCCATGCATGCATCAAGTTGATAAGCCATACTATTGTCTGATTAATGAAATTATGTATATACTAATAAAGTATCTTTATCATATATATTGATGAAGTTTATTGTTTAATTTCACTCTAGAGAAAGTGAAATATATGTTGGGAATACAACATTTGATCACAAAACAAAAGTAAGATAGAGTGATAAAATATAAAATTGGTGCTGTGAAAGTAGCTAGCAATGGTTTTGTCATCAAGTTACAAATTTATTGAGTGAGCATAAGTTTTATTTTGTGATTAGTATTAGGATTAATTGGTGACAAACTAATATTTTAATTGTTACCATTCATCATCAAGTAGCATTCCTATAGGGACAAATCGGATGATTCTAGGGGACCACCCTTGCTTATGCTGATAACCTAATTGATAACTCTAATTCTTGTCACTATTAAGTTATACTGTAACAAAATAAAATTTGTTGTTAGCTCATCAATAATGAAGTAGGTCGTAATATATAATGGTTGCTTTTAGTAGGTGGTATTGAATTTGATTCAATATCTATCCTTAAAATTATTTTGTTTGGCAAAGTTTTTTGTCAACTTAGTATTAGGCCCCAACACGATACATTATCAAGTTGTTTTTGGGACTACAAATCCTAAGGGGGAGATGGGACATAGTATCCAAAGATTTTTGGTTGGCCGGATTACATTGGGAATTACCTTGTTCACCCTTAAATCTGTTCATTTTTTGAGCGGCTAGCATAATACCCAATTTTTCACAATTCCGCGAATTCATCGACTCTTGAAGAGTTTTTGTTGGGCTGTAAAACAATCATGCTTATTTTTATTTTCTCCTTTTTGTTGGAGAACAAAATAAATAACAAATAAATAAAGTTAACAAACAACAACGAAAGATTCCAACATCCCAAATTAAATTTTAAATGAGGAATAGTGTATCACTCAACAATTATGCTCCGCGACTTTGAACATTACAAAATTTAGCATTTATTTAATTGGAAAACGGCCTCAAAATACTTGAAACCCCTGACGATTATTTCATAATACAAATTACAAACTAAGAGCTTAAAATAAAATGCATGAAGGGACAACCATATGCAATGTAAGTGCGGTGTCAGAAAAACAAACAAAAAAGTTCAAGGAAATAATAACCAACAATTACGAACCCTCTTGAGGTGAGAGGTTCGAACCGGCACCAGTGAGATTTTGAGTTCGAACCCTCTTATCATCTCTCCCTTTCCCCTTGAGTGAGTGTGTGCGTGTGTGACGGGATGTCTTTCCGGTTGACATCTATATGGTGCTCCGAGTTGATTGTAATAAAAAAAATAAAAAATAAAAAACAAAAAAAAAAACAATTACGAAATCACGCATTTTCCTCGGATGTTGAGGAAGAAAACAATTTACCCTACCAATAAGTATTATCTTTTCATTATCTTTTCAATTAACTCATTCTGTGAGTTTACTTTATTTGGATTTTTTTCCCCTTTTTTAAATTTTATTTCGTTATACTTAAAAATTTTACAATCTTAGTCCTATTTCGTTGGATAAATATATCCGATAATTATGTGAACGTACGCAGTGCTGAATATTGGTCTTTCACTAAAAGTAGGTTAACATGTTACCACCAAATACTGGCACATCAACATTTCACGAAACCACGTGATCATAATTGTTGAATTCTGATGAAATCGAACAAAAATTACAATTTTCAACAAAGTAAAATTAAAATTTACTGAAGAAATGGACCAAGCTCAAATGGGTTTAACGTACAAGATGGATTTTACAGCTAATTATAAATATCACTAGAAATGAAGGGGTTTGAAGTGCATTTAATTTGGTGTTAAAAATAAAAATCATAGTTGGATACCAAATAGTTTGTGGATGACTGAATTATCAGCAAAAGTCGTCTTTGGATGGCTAGATGATTGTATCAAGTTGGTCATTAAAATCTATAAATAGAGATCTTGATATGCATTATAAACTCACACAAATAAAATCAAGAAATAATATTACTATATTTTTTCTCTATTCTCTAGTCATTATTTTTGCGGATCTTACTTTGTTTTAAGTTATTTGATAACATTTGGAGATTTTTCAAGAATTATTAATAGGACCTATGGATCAAGTTCACAAGGGCCCCGCTTCAAACGAAAGGGACTTCACTATGATTAATCCCACGTTTTACATATATATTCACTCTATTCATTTTTAGCCTCAATGATTAATCACATATTTGTATATATCGTTCCATACATTTTTAGCGCAGTGCATTAATCACGCGTTTGAATCTTTTGGTCCCAGCTTGTTCGTGGATTATATATACTAGTAGGTAAACTGAGGGGACCAATTATGAATGTCCATTATTGACGTGCCAAAAGTTCAAATTAAAGAATGGGATAATTCTCATTTTCGTCCATTATATTTGAGGATATATGTTTTTTGTTCGTTAAGTATGCCCTCCGCAATTTTAATCCTATATTTTTAAAATATTACAATTTTAGTCTGATTTCATTGGAATCCGTCGGAACTCGCTAATGTGGCGCATAAAATTGTGATGTCATGTCAGCGAGTTCCGACGGATCAGGTTAGGTCAGACTAAAATTGCAATATTTTCAAAACATATAGGACATAAATTGCAAAGTGGATATTTAATAGACCAAAAATATACACCTCCAAACATAACGAATGAAAATGACAATAATCCTTTAAAGAATATATGAAAAGAATAGTACTAGCATGAAAGGGTCAAGGAAGGAATTTGAGAACGGAATTCCGATAAGATGTTCTATTTTTAAGTAATGTTTCATTTTTTATTTGATGTTATAAATTTATGTCGAAAGTATAAAATTGTTTCTATGAGAAAAGTCGAGTGTGATATTCGCTTGGAAGGGACCAGTGGATTAACCTCCACCGTGCATGACAAAATGTTTAAATTCAATGAATAGACAAGAATTGGCACTTTGTCACAAAATCAAAATTACATGGATAAATGCCAAAAAACAATAGTGAAATACTCGTTTATTGAGGAATAATTTTGATGGACAAATTCAATTACATATATAAGATATTTATGATAAATTTTTGATTTGGTCCTATTAATATACCATAAAATAGTTCACATATGTTTTTTGCACGGAGTTATGTATGTATGTATATGTTTTTTTTTTTTTGATAAATATGTATGTATGTGGTTTAATCAATTTTGTGAAAATAAATGCTATTTTTTGGAAGCATATCTTGCTTCTTATCATGCTTACCAACTTAAAATCCACGTTGGTTGAAGCTGAAACATATGATTTAATTAATTTGTTCATTTTTCTTTTACAAAATTGATTAATCAATTATATAATTTAATAGTTTTGGTACACCTGATATGTGTGTAAAATAAAAAAAATATATAACTTAATTCATTAATTCTTAAATTTGATAGGTGTATAATTTAGATATTTATAATTATTTTTATATAAATATTATTTTTAATTATTTGTAATATAATTATTAATTAAATTAATGATAAGAAAAAATAAAATAATTTAAAATAAGATTAAATTAAGAAAAAAATATAAAAATGTAATAAAAAATATTGAAGAGTAGGATAAAAAAATAATAAAGAGGAAAGATAGAATAAAATAATGTGATGAGAGAGGAGGAGAGAGAAAGTTAAGAAAAATGAGAAACAAATAAGATATCAAAAG
Organism: Petrea volubilis; assembly: GCA_026212405.1. Lineage (NCBI taxonomy): Eukaryota > Viridiplantae > Streptophyta > Magnoliopsida > Lamiales > Verbenaceae > Petrea > Petrea volubilis. Next base: position 18,089,496 of record CM047883.1, read on the forward strand.
TAGTTATTAAATGGTGTTCTAATAAGGAGAAAATAGTCAGAAAATGCCAGGAAAGCCTTGTCAAGAATCCGTTGGTGCGGAAAATTGAGAACTCCCACCTACTTATCTAGCAATCCATCTATAAGTAGACCTCTCTTGAACCACCAGACTCCCATCACACACACCAGAAATCTTCCTCGTGCACGTCACAATGGCTAAAAACCTCATTATCACAATTTCCTTGCTGAATCTGCTAGCACTGCTAAGCCCCATCGCCAACGCCCGTCTCATAGCCCTGCCTACTGATAAAATTCCCCAACCAGCTACAGCACTCGAACAAAAGCTCAAAAACCTCAAGGCCGACGACGATTACACCCTGCTCACCGTCTTCGTCCAAGAATTCACAGCCGGAAAAAACAGAACGCTCTGGGACGTCGCCAAGGCCGAGATAACGCCCAACTCGGCCACATCTTTCGGCTTGGTCGCGGTCTTCGATAACCCGCTTACTGCCGGGGTTGAACTCAATTCGCAACCAGTCGGACGAGTTCAGGGCACCGTTGCTTATGCTGATTTCACTCAAACGGCCATAATCCTGAACCTGAGCTTTCTTTTCACGGAGGAGGGTCCGTATAAAGATAGCACGCTGATCGTGCAGGGGAGGAACCAGATATATGATATGGTTAGAGAGATGAGCATAGTTGGCGGAACAGGGGAGTTTATAATGACTCGGGGCGCGGCCGCTACGGTCACTCGTACCATGGATGAGGCCACGGGTTACAATGTTTACCAGTATAATTTGTATGTTTTTCCTGGATTGAAGGGACCCTCCAAAGCATAGGTTATTTTCCCTTCTGTTTGCGGAGGAGAAAATTGCGAAATTCGTTCTGTAACTTAGGTCGCTTAAGATTTTGTCCTTTATTTTAGCCCGTTTTGAGTTTAGCCTTGTGAACTAAAATTGAAACGGGATAAAATACAGAACAAAAACCTTGAAGGGCCTAAGTTACGGAGTGAGTTTTTAATTTTGCCTTTTTTTCCCCCTTATGTTTTGTACATGATGTTTTATGAATAATGATCTTGTCTTTGGTGTCGCGGGACAAGATTAAATCGAACAAGAATAGTTCCGTACGTGTATGAATAATTGAACGGTCTTGGACTAGAACATTTTCCATGCTTGTGTGTATATTTCATGTTTTTTATTACTTTGTTCAATGAACTTTTGAAATTAATATATATCAATGATTGAGGTCTTGACTGCTTGTATTCGTATGCTTTGTTATTATTATTTTTGTATTTCATTTGAACTATGTATATTTTAAATAGGAATATGTAGTGTTTAAATGAAAAATAAAAGAATATTTTATTAATTTCCCAACAACCTCATGTGGGACCCGAAAAAGCAATTGGTTTACTTGCAAGTGCAAAAACTTACCATCAACGTATGTGTTAGTCCCTATAAGTTTTCTGAAATCCAATTAACTACAATAGCATAAATATATGTGTTTGTTTCATTTTCAATTAAAAAATATAATGATTTAAATTTTAGTCACTAGGGTACTCAATTCTAATTTCAAATTTCAATGATTATTAGCGATGTTAGCCCTAACCGTTGTTTTGGCCAAAAATTATATTGTCTATCTTCAAATTCGCGGTGTACCAAAATATTAAATCCCTAAAGTTGCAAATCATCATAAACATTCTTAGCTAGGAATCATGTGTTTGAAACTTTTGCTCCCCTCGTGGATTAAATGAGGGGGTTAATTGGGATTGCAATTATTGTCTTGCATTTATTGTAATGATATCTGTTTTTTTATTTATTTATTTATGAAAAAAAAAGAAGCACACATGCACATAGTACATGTCAATAATGCAACTAATTAAAGTGATGGATAATGCAGATTAATTAGTACTAATGAAAGGAACATGAGTATCATGTTCCACGTTTAGAAGGCGGTTTTCAATTTTCTGTTTTTTTTTTGCAAAAGTACATTACCTCTTAGTTAACTACTGGCCGGCCAGGTGTATCACTCTCACGATTAATAATTCCAAAGGGACCAATAAAGGGGCTAGAGGATACAACCGTCGCCTTCAAATTTGTATCAAGTTAAAATTTATATATACTTGTTTTTAAAAAAAAATTGTCATTTTTTTTATTATAGAAATGCCTTTAGTATTTTTTTAAAAAATTGATCTTGTCTCTAAACAAAAACTTTTAATTCCATCCTTAATTCCGATGACATGCCATGTAGATTATACTTACATGATACATGTACTCATTACTAATAATTTTTGGTGTATATATAGTTGTCATAGGTAATTTTGATACTGAATTTTAACCATATCAACATTTTTCAATGTCAAATTAAAATTTTGTTATATTCAAGTAGGTGATCGTTTAGCAAGTGTCACTTAACATTGCATTAGCTGAAATATCGTATAATTAAGTGTAACAATAGTATACTTTAACAGTCCATGATATTACAAAAAAAATAAAGAGATAATTATCCCCACCTTTCCTAAGTTTAATTAGGTGAAATGACAAAGAACCTCTTCTTATTTCTAAAATTACCAATTTCCCCTTGATATATATCAACATTTACAAAAAACACCCTACCATTAGTGACTTGTCAAAAATGTCCTTGGTGAATTTCTTTATCATTTTTTGAAGACCGAAATTCCCTTATTTATTATAAGGTTTTGAAACTTAAATGGTGGTTATTGTAAGTTTACGAATTACATAAGAGCACGCATATCTGTAATATTTTTGAAAAAAAAACACACACAACGATGGGCGGCGCTCTCTAATGGGTTTTTCAAGCAGGATTCAGAAGACTCTTAGCTAATTGCAATGAGCAATATATTGGTGAAGTCTAGTTTGAAATAAAGCCGATAATGGTGAAGGAATTGGACGAAGGACATGTAATGGCGGGTTATGGTTTAATTTAGTTTTTGTTCAATTAAATCTAAATGGACGGAGCATTAACAAAAATATTTATTGAGGGGTTTTGACAGGTTTGGGAAGACAAAAAAGTTGGTATGTAGCTTGACTATCTAGGTGGTGGCTATACTATTGTGGGATGGGGTATTGTTAATTTTCAAAATAAGATGGAGTTATTTGTAATTTTGCCTAAACTTATGGGAGGGAAGAGTAATTCTCCCTTACAAATATCTAGGGCCAAAAAGGGCATTACATTAATCCTTTAATCTTATTTAGCAATAAGGGTACAAAACTCAAAGAGTATTAGTAATTTTTGAAACAAGATGGAGTTATTTGTAATTTCATCTAAATTCGGAAGAGGTGATCAAGGTAATTATTACAAAAGTAAATTATATTAATATTAAATTTTGATAAAACTTATTGAGACAATCTCTATGAAGTTTACTAAAAGGAAACACCCTCCTCATTAATGAAAAAATTGTTATGGAGAAATTTTATCATAAATTTATGTTTGGACCTTCGATTTTTTGTGCGGAAGTGAGGAAGGAATTTTTCTTCGTAATAAATGGTTGTACTCTATGCTTTACTTTCTAAAACAGAGTAAAATACAATTTCATTAACTATATCAATATGTGTGTGTGTGTATTGGGAAAAATGTCATTTTCGGCTTTTTGTCCTTTAAAAATAGTCATTTTTATTTTGGTCTTTCAATTTAAAAAAAGTTATAATGTTGGTCCGATTCGCCGGAGCTGACATGTATTTTTGAAGATCACCCCTTGGACAGGATTAGCCCTTCCTCTAGCACCAAAATGATGCGGTCGTTTTCTGGATCGACCACATGTCGGGTCTGAAGAGCTCTTGACAGTAATGCTGGTGGCCCCTAGGAACGCACGCGAGACTAGCCGATTTTGCCCCGGCGTAGGCTCTGCGACGCTCAAGTCAGTTGTAGGGTATTTGGAGAAGATGATGAATAGTAAAATGCTATTTTTTTAGAAGAAAATGCAAGATACGTAAGATACCTCATGTGGGTGGGCCTTTTGCATATTTATAATGAGAGTGAGTCTTTGATTTGATGGGGTTGATGGGGATTGACCATATGATTTGACCTAGGGAGTAGAAGTGGACATACTTTTTGTCACATCTTGAAGTCCAAAATGGCGGCTGGGGCCCTACTCTTATTAATGGGGCTTGACTTTTGTATTAAATGCATATCTTGGGCATTTAATGCTTGAGATTGCACTTATAAGAGAGCATTTAAGGTACCTGCAACTTAAAGGGTCCACCTATCTTGTCAGGGCATATTTTGGTGGCTGGGATTGTATGCTTCTGATAGAGTAGTTGGGCCCCCCTTAGCTGTTATATGGGCCAAGTACTCACCGAGGATTCAGCGGATATGCCCTCGAATGGGACATCTTTCCTCGAGGACAACTCAATCATTCAAGGGCACACTTGGAAGCCCCCTTTTGGGAGCATAGGATCTTATTCCATGACAACTCATCAATTCGAGGGCAAACTTGGAAGCCCCTTTTTGGTGGCTTAAATCTCTTTCGAGGACAGCACACCAATTCGAGGGCAAACTTGGAAGCCCCTTTTTGGTGGCTTACAACCTCATTCGAGGATAACACACCCATTCGAGGGCAAATATGGAAGCTCCTCTTTGGTGGCTTAGAACTTCTTTCCAGGACATCACACCCATTCAAGGGCAAACATGAAAGCCCCTCTTTGGTGGCTTAGAACCTCTTTTGAGGACAGTATACCTATTCGAGGGCAGACTTGGAAGCTCCTCTTTGGTGGCTCACAACCTCATTCGAGGACAACTCACCAATTCGAGGGCAAACTTGGAAGCCCCTTTTTGGTGGCTTAAAACCTCTTTCGAGGACAACACACCTATTCGAGGGCAGACTTGGAAGCCCCTCTTTGGTGGCTTACAACCTCATTCGAGAACAGTACACCCATTCGAGGGCAAACATAGAAGCCCCTCTTTGGCGGCTTAGAACCTCTTTCGCGGATAACACACCCATTTGAGGGCAAATATGGAAGCCCCTCTTTGATGTCTTAGAACCTCTTTCAAGGACAGAACACCCATTCGAGGGCATTCGGCTTCATACTTGGCATTATCTGTCCGGTGGCAAGGTAACGTGGCCTAATGGAGGGAAACTTGGTCACATAATAGGGTTTTTTCAGATTAATTTTATTCCATTAATTACAAATTTCTCATATTATGTCCATAAATTTCTAATTTTCTCAATTTATGTATTTTTTGCCATGCAAACGGTTTGGACATGTGAGTTGCACGTGGCCATTAAAATGTGAGCAAAATTTATGCATTAATTTCATTTTAACCCTTAAAAAAAACCAAACACAAAAAATAAATGCAAAAACGCCCTCCTCCATCACCCAACAACCTGTTCCTTTAACCCACCATAATTGCCGCCCCTTAGCCATGCAACCCCCCCCCCCCCAAAAGGCATCACATATATATATATATATATATATATTATGAAATTGGGGTTTGATATGTGTATAAATACATGAAATTAGGGTTTAAATTTTATGAAATTGAGATTTTATGTGTGTGCGCGTACACACACAAACATACACTAATTAGGATTTTAGTTTTTACGAAATTAGAGTTTAATACATATACATACACATATGCTTGACATTAGGGTTTGTGTTAGAGAAGGAAAATAGGGTGGAGGGTGGCTTTTGTTGTGGCTTTAGTTGAAAACTGTAGTAGGGTACGGTGGTGGTAGTGCTTCGTGGGGAAAGAAGTGATGGGAAAGAGTGTGCTCTTTCACTTGTTTTATTTGTTATATACACATATACTTTACATCACTTGTATTACACTCCCAATCTTGATCTACCACCGGTTTGATGTCGTGGTCTTTCCACTCATCTAAGTCAGCACCATAACCCAATTTATCTTAAAGAAAAAGCTTTCCAAGAAGCTAAACTATGATAGGCTTGTTGGGCTTTGATCCCATTACGAAGTGTTCTGCTCATTTAGTGTTGTAGGAAAAATTACAAAATTACGAAATCATTATTTTATTTTGATCCTTTAATTTTTTTAAGAATACAATTTTTATCCGATTTCATCGAAAATTACTAATGTGGCATTCACTTTGACCGAAACTTCTCAGTCAAAGTAAATGCTATATTAGCAATTTTAGGTGAAATCGAATCAAATTGTAATTTTTTTTGACTTAAAGGATTAAAATTAAAATAATAATTTTTAGAAAATAAAAATCCAAACTGACTATAATTAACGGACGAAAATTCTCTATATGTATTTGTCGTTCGCATAGTAATATCGAGAGCACTTTTATTGTCACAAATTGTCCGAACCTTGACTAAGACGTACCTTTTTGGCATTTCTTCCAAAATATCTCGAAACAAAAATTAACAAAATCTCCTAAAGTTTCAAGTCATGGTTACATGAAATGTGTACGACGGAAATAATGAATATATAATGCATGCATGGCACTTTTAAAAATCAGTGATGAAAGAATTGTATATGTGTGTGTGTGGTTCTTTTCAAAAAGATAACGTCCTTTTATTGCTGGACATGAACGGATGCCATGATTCTTAATTCCAACTTGTTCACACAAAATTTTGTGTTTATAAAACAATAAATTACAGGAAAAAAATATATAATAAATATTTAAATTTAAGAGAAAAAATATAATTTAATAAAAAATATTCTAGAAGACTAATCCCTTAATTTTTTTTCTCCAAATTTAATTTGATACTCTAATAACGCGATTTATAGGTTTTGTCACTTGATTACAAATCAAAAGTCAGAAGTTTTGATAAACGTCCTGAACTTGATTTGGAAAAGAACGCCGATTTGCTAGTTTGGTATTTTGATTGCAGATCAAACGCCTTATTTGGATAATTTCAACGAAAAATGCCTTAAATGTAGTCTTACTCACCGTGGATTTGATTTGAGAGAAATGCAATACGCGTGCTAACACCTTGATCATGGATCGAACACTTTGATTTGATTTTTTTGTGAAGAACACCAAGATTTTTGACTAAATTTTTACGAATTTTTTTGAGCTTGACTTTATAGAATTTTGAGATCTCCTTAATTTGTCTGGCTCTAGAAGACTTCTTGGTATTTTTTTAAGTTCCAAATGACCCCTATAGGTGTTTGTAAAGGGTTTTCGATTGATTACCAACTTTTTCGTCATTTATCTCCTTAATATAATTTTTAAAAAGAGAAAATATCATTCGTGTGTCTTTATTTGATTGGCCCACGCATTCGAATGCGCCACTGGTCACTATTTAATTAGTTTTTGAATTTTCAAGGTGCACAATTTGATTTGATTGGTTGAAACACTTCACATTAATACTTAGTGGTTTCTTATTCATCAATGAAATAAATATTAAAATATTAATTAAAGTTAATTATTTAATATTAGAATTAAATTTAAAAAATTTTAAAATATAAACTAAAAAACTTAATTAATATTTAATATTTTAATTTATACTTATCAATTTTTTGATTGAACAAAATTTAATAGCAAACACGACTTGACGAGCTAAGTTCAAAGTCATTTTACTAAATTAATAACTGAAATAAAGAATCAATACAATTACGAGCAAACATTCCATAGCAATTTTGTTGGCAAAGTTCACGACTCCTATTTAATGATTGGTCACAACGCTGGGTTCGTAAATATTCCTTTTCCTATGCAAAATTCTAACTCAAAACCAATTTGATCGAAATAGTATTAATTATGCAGTGGATATTTTATACTTACCCGATAATTGGTTAATAATTTGGAGAGAGTGACCAATCATTTAACAAATATATTACATTTATCATATAATTTTTTGAGTTCGATCAAACCATACATGAATTATAATTTTTCCCTTTTTCTACTTAAAGCTATCCTTCTAGGCAAATCGTCTTTCGATAATTGCCATATATACTACTTGTATTTTTCCTTGAAAAAAATCACAAAATTCATTCTCTAGAATAATTCCATTTGGACTTCTGTACTTTTTTAGTCAAATTTTAATTTTGGTCCAATATGTCTTAAAAAGTTGTGATTTTATCCTAATTTGTTAAAATCTGACCAATTGTGTTGATGGGGCGCTTATTTCTCTGTAATCTAATTGCGCGAGTTGCTGATGTGTTACTAGTCTGAATCAAATGTCATGAAAAATGTCATGAGAATATTTTTCTTAGTGAAAATGAGATGAGATTTTTTTTTTCATTTTTTTTCTTGAGATGTGTAGTTGGATGGCTTTTTTTTCTTTTTAAACAAAAAGTATATATGTTTAGAATGTAATAACTACTTTTTGTGTGATGTGCCTCTTCACAAAACGTTGATTAAGTAGTTGTTATATAGAGTTAATTTTGAGCTACTTATCAATATTATAGCATTGTAAATGACATTTATATACATAACTTTTGGTATTTGTTATATTGAATGTTGTCGATATAGTTATATGAATTGTGTCCACTATTATAGTTACATTTACAATATAATTAATGTACACTAAAATTGGTCGACAACTATTTTTTTTGCTAGCTTTCCTCACTTAAATATGTATAAATCGGATCTTAAATCGATCATTATGCTACATCGTTCAGACTAAGACTAAGTGGTTTGATTGCGCTATGTTTGGTATAAGAATTTTGGTAAGAAAAAATAGAAAAAAAAATTGATAAAAAAATAAAAATAAAGAATATTATCATTTGAAGTAAAGAAAAAATATTTCTCTTTATTTTTCTTATCAAAATTCAAAAACCAAACAGACACACAACACATTCACAAAGTGCAATGGCGTAAAATCTAGTCACAATTCTCATTCTGCATCTGCTACCACGGCTAAGCACCGTCGTCTCATAGCCCTGCCGAGGGCTACGCGACTCGAAGGAAGGCTCAAAGATCGACTCAACTGGGAAAATGATTACACATTGGTCATAGTCTTTCTACACGAATACACATCCGAAGAAAACAGAACAGTCTGGGATGCAGCCAAAGCAGATATCACTCCCAAGTCCGCCACGTCCTGCGGCTTAGTCCAAGTCTTCGACAACTCACTCAAGGCCGGGCCTGAACTCGATTCGTAGCCTCTCAGTCGAGTTCAAGGGACCGTTGCTTTCGATGATTTCAGCGAAACAACCATAATTTCTCTACTAGAAAAATGCTAATTTGTGACGGAAAATTGCAACCAAAAAAAGCGCTTGCAATTTGTGACCACATTTGCGATGGATTTTTAGCAAAAATTGACCAAATTTTGGATCAAAATTTTGCGACGGATGAAATCGGTTTGCAAGATCTGTAATTTGGTCACAAAATTGAGCCAGATTTGCGATCAACTTAATGAGTTGCGAAATTCGTCTTCATTTTTGCAACCGGTGTTGTCGGTCACAAAATTCTTTTGTATCGTGGACCATGTTCGCGACTGATTTTGTCCGTCGCAAAAGTTTTATTTTATTTGTTAAAATTTTTTTTGGCTACCTATTAATTTAGATCCCACTTTAATGGTTTTTTTTAAATGTATCAATCATGCTTATTCTATGAAATAATGAATAAAAGATATATATATATATATATTATTTAATTTAATTATGTATTTAAGTTTTAATAAATTACATCATAAATTCTTTGAATTTTATATATAAATACTTTTTTCTCTTTATTAATTTTATTATAAGTGAAAAGTAAATTAATTTATTTAAAATAAACCAAATTTATATGATTAATAGAAAAGTAATTGACTATGAGAACTAAAAAAATACTATATAGCGTGATATGAGATAAAAGCAAGAGAATATTTTGAGAAAGTAAAATTAAATAAAAAAAAACGTTGAATTGGAGTTGAGAAAAAAATAAGGGAGAGAGATAATATGAAAAAAAAAAAAAGACAACGTTGTATTGACAAACCAAAGCAATTATCAATGGCATACTTAGTAAATCTAGTACATGGTTGAATTTATTAATAAAATTTGTACTTTGTAGAATTCATAATTTGAGCTAGATTCAAGTTTGAAATTTTTATTTAATAAATTGATAGAGAAACTAATTTATTAAAAATACAAAAAAAAAATTAAAATAATATCTTACCTTCTTAGCTAAGCTAAAGATCAACTCAAGGTGAAACTTGAGTTCGATAAGAGCTCGATTCAAACTCGACTCGCGAAGCTCGTGAACCAACTCAATCATTTGCTCCCCTAATTCTAAGAAGAAATATTAGTTAATTCTGTAATAGATTGTAATGTGATTTGTATTTAAGGCTTTCTACTTAATCTATATTTTATTATCACATTAAATGACTACCTTATTTAAAAAATAAAAATATTAGCAATGTATATTAAATATTTAAAATCTCTTTAAAATTTCCAATATATTAAATAAATAATGTTAGAAATATCTCGATGATATAAATTTTACCAATCTTAACAAGCTTTTCTTGGGATTTTCCGTAAAAAAAGAAATGTAAAGTTATAATGAATTTGCTGAACTTGTCATCCAAGGTTTTCTTTGAAATAGACATTTATATATAACTTCTAAATCTTTAACTTGTTAAGGTGATATAAATTCCATTTTGAAAACCTCATCGAAAATACATTAGAAATACAATTCGCAATTACGTCCTATTTTGGTGAATGATAAATTTTGTTACGCTAATACGTATCTTATGGGATATTTATAATTTTTAAAATCACAGTAACTAACTTATAATTAAATTATACCTTAAGGGGTGTAGATATAATTTTTATTGAAAAGAAAAATACAAGACATAGAACTCGCGCACCTTTCCCATGGATGAGTGATTGTCAAATCTATTAAAAGAAAAGAAAAAACAAAAAATAAAAGAAAAAGAAGATGCATTTGAGTCGCCTTTGTGAAAGGCAAGTCATGCTATATTTCCCCTTTTGGTAGGAAAATCACAATTTTTTTAATAAAAAAAATGATATTTTAGTGTAAAAAAAAAAAAACTATAGCAAGTGAATTAGATGCATTTACATTCTTGTATTGCTTTCTTCAAGTTATTCGAAAGTCACTTCCTCCACATATTTAGTGACAATAAACTGTATAATCGTTTAAAGTTTACTCTTTTGGAAAGGTATACATCCAAACGTATAATTGATTTGTTTAAAAAGTTATTTTAGGCAAGAAGAATGCAAATAAACCTTGAAATATAATGTCAAAATTTTCAATTATTATTATTATATAATACGCATATACACGACTCACATGCATATTGTGAGATTCGAATCTTGACGATACTCCTCAATCTTTTAAAAGCGAGATACGTGTCTATAGAAAATTCTTCCATGGGCTAGGTGTTATGCCTTATTTTTACAACCATGTGTTATATATTATTTTTTTTAATATACATATATATATATATATATATATTATGGTTGAATTTTAACTATCGAGTGTATAGCTGGTGTCTAAACACTCAGATTCATATAAAAATTTTCCCATGTCTATTAGCCTGAAGGCATTAACAAAAATTTCAAAGAATTGGTTGAAAACTATTTTAATGATATTAATCGTGCAACACAAACAAATCCTAATGACTCAATTAAATTTGTAATATATACAGTAAAGTGGCAACGGCCAGACAAAATCCAACGGCCACTTTCCGTTCCGCTACAAGTTAAACCCAAAATCCGTGGAGAATTTATTTGGCGCGAAATAACAGTGGAGATTGAACACAGAATATATGAATATCATAATTCATATCTCGTCGTCTTCTTTCAAAATTACACAAACAGTTTGAAAATTAAAAATTCACTGTATATTTCTTTTTCTGGGATTTTTAAGTAGTTGATAGATAAAACAATGGATGATGAGTGCGATTGGAGACTTCAATCCGATTGGTACTCTCCGAATCGCCTCCACGACAGCCCTGTGGAGTATGATTTTCCGGTAAATAAACAAGAAAGTAAACTTTTCTTGGGTTTTATTTGATCGATTTCGTGTATTTTATTACATGGGCTGTTCGTCTATGGTGATATATATATGTGTGTGTGTGTGTGTGTGTGTGTGTGTGTGTGTATTTTACTTTCTTGGGTTTTATTTGATCGAATTCTTGCATTTTCTACATGGGCTGTTCGTTAATGGTGATAATTTTTTTTTTTCTGGATTAAGGGGGATAGGTTTATACCGAATAGGAGCCTGATGGATCTGCATCAAGCCCACGGTGTATTGACAAACAGGACTACCAAAGGACCCCGCGAGACTAAGTTCAAAGTCGGTTCCATTTTATTATCTTTTTGATCTTTGATTATGTTTCCATTTGAGGGTCAGAGTTTTCTTGAATCCCTTTTGTGGGCATTTGAAATTTTGATACATTGAGTTATGTTTCATTTTATAGCTGTTTTTCATTTTCTTTTTTCCTTTGATCGTGGCATGAGGAATATATGTTTGGGTTGGATTTTGGATTCTTGTTTGTTTTCGCTTTCAATTTTGGACAAATTATAATCATCCCTTGTGGGGAAATTTGGAATTGAATTGTTTCTTGTTATTATTACAGAAAGAATATCATCAGCATTTAGAAAATCTGACACTGGATGCAGAGGGAAGGCCATTTCAAATGTTGGTTTTCAGGGGCAGCCCCAAATCAAGTAGGAAACTGATTAGCCCCGTAGTTGATGAGATGCGGCGTAGCGATGAGGAGGTCCCTAGTAATAAGCCATTAGTACGACACTTCCCTAAGGTAAACTCAATTTCGCAAAGTCTTGTTAGGCTTCTCCTTGTTTCTTGATGATCACCTTGTTTGAATTAATAGCCGTATGGGAGACGACTTTATGCAGAGTGAGTCGTTTGTTCTTGATGCTCCTGATATGAAGAATGATTACTATCTCAACATCTTGGATTGGGGGAAAACAAATGTTCTAGCGCTCGGTTTGGGGACGAGATTATTCTTATGGAATGCAGATACTCATGGGATTGAGTTGTTGTCTGAGGTGAAGGGGAATGACTATCCTGCTAGTGTGTCCTGGTCTGGAGATGCAAGAACAGTAGCAGCAGGATACAAGTGTTCGAGAATAGCTCTCTATGACGTTGAGTCTCTCAAGCTTGTAAGACCTATATATCTTATATTGTTTTGACCGGAAAATCTCATTTCCAATACCACAACTAAGCGTTATACGTGGAACCAAAAAGGATCAAGAACTACTAAATTGTGGGACTGAAAAAGATGGGATTTTTCATGTTTTTTTAGCACTAACCGAGTACTGAATGTTCATGTATTACGTAAATTGTGTGTGTTTTGTGCAGGTGAGATGCCTCGACGGTCACAAGGAAATGGTGGGATCTATCGCGTGGAATGGTCAGATATTAACATCTGGAGGCCGTGATGGCGCTATCATTAACCATGATGGTAATAATCAAGTTTTATCTCATCTTTGGCTGTCATATTATTGAGTGATTATCTTTTTTCCTTTTTTCGTTATAGTTATACCATTTCCTATTTTGTGTTGTTTCATGGATAGTGAGAGCAAGGAATAGTATGATATGCTGTTTTAAGGAGCACATGGGTAATATTTGTGGTTTGAAATGGTCGAGCACAGGCAACATGTTAGCCAGTGGTGGAGATGACAATTTGGTCTACTTATGGGATGCTTGCAAAATGAGCTCAATGCATCACGTTTACAGACTTAATGGTCATCGTGCGGCAGTAAAGGCCCTTGCATGGTGCCCTTACAACTATAACATGCTGGCCTCCGGAGGCGGCTCAAGGGATGGCTCTCTCAAGTTATGGAACACACAAAAGGGAACCTGCATTAATAGCACTGACACTCATGCACAGGCAAGTTAGATGATGTTATAATTCAAATTTTAGTAAACTCTTCAAATTGTTTTTGCATGTACCGATGATGTTACCAAATATCAAATAAACCTCTTTTCTTAGTTTTGATTAAATTCTGATGATGAGAAGGGGGTAGTTATATTTTTAAAACTTAAAGGGAATGTTTTTGTAATTACACATCCTTACAGGGTAGGTTACCGTAATTGACCCTTATTTGTTTCTATAGTATCGACAGCAGCAAATTTTTGTCTAATAACTGAACTTTACCTAATGTTTTATATGGTCTTTTTGTGCACAGATATGCGGGCTGCAATGGAACCGGCATCATAAAGAGATATTAAGCGGGCATGGCTATGGCTATGAACATGGATATCAATTATGCTTGTGGAAGTACCCTTCCATGTCTAGAATAGGAGAATCAGTTGGTCGAATATCAAGAATTCTCCATCTATCCCAGGTCTGATTTAAATTTTTTCATGCAACTCAAAACTCTGCAATAAGAAACATCTCACAGTGCCTTTTTAAGCGTGTTTGTTCGTTGTTGACAGAGCCCGGATGGTTTAACTGTGGTCTCAGCCGGAGCAGACGAGACCCTTCGCTTTTGGGAGGTATTTGGTCCTGCATCCACTGCCAGTTCAAGCGTTTCTCATTTGGATAGTCTTTTGTCTCTCAAGACATCACCTATAAGATGAATAGCGCATAGACATTTTATCAGTTTTCTCTGATTGATATACTAACAAGGTAACTGTTGCTTCTGTGATTTTTATAAATTGCATCCAAGATTTTGGTATATCGCAGATTTTGGAGTGGTTTGCTTGAGCGATAGGATCTATAAATCCCACAACTTTTTTGCATTATCACGTAAATTTTGTAAAAAATTTAGTTTGCTTTCACCTGGTACCATGAGATAAAAGGCAAAAACGAGGCTTCCTAGGTTTACCACCATCAAACAATTCAATACAAATTGATCTGTTATCTAATCGCAAGTTGAATAACATCATCAAAGCCGAGTCAATCGTAATATTTATTGAAGAGCTCCTTCCACATTAGGACTCAGATATTTTGTTTGACAACAAGCTGAAAAACCAGCTTCTGTAAATGGTACAAAAAGATTTCAACTCAACCAGACAACAACGATGGATACGAGAAAACACTATATAGGTCGAAAACTCGTCTCTGTCGTAGCCTTCGTTTAACCTGTAATAGCAGCATTAAGAGCACTGTGTACATCTACACCAATTTGTGCTTCGGCTTTCTCCACATCAGTTGATGCTGAGCTTAGCTTTTGCTGGAACTCTGCAAGGCCTTTCTGGACCAAATTTGGGTCAATGCGGTCGACAGGTGTGGCTTCAACAGCTATTATATCCGCAACAGAGTTTGCATGGACAAAAGCAAACCCACCGCTCAGAAAATATTTGGTCACATCATTACCTTCATGAACTGATAAAACCCCAGGCTTTAGCTCTGCAATTGTAGAGACATGACCGGGCAAAACACCCATCTGTCCTGTGGTTGCTGGGACGATGACCATATCAACCTGGAAAGACACAACAGTTGCACACTCAATATGACCGAGCAGAAGCCAGTAAAACCTTAAAACATGCAACAGAAAAGGAGTTCTCATTCTCTTCTTTGCTCAAGAAAAAAAATATCAAGTCCCTGAGGTAATATTTCAGAAAGCCAAATAATAAATAAACGAATAAATAAATAAATCACGGAGCCAACAATTAATCCCATGAACCAGTCATGGCAGTACTCATGGGATCAGAGCAAAAGAAATGAATCAAGCATACATAAATATTGGAAGGCATAAAGAATATGATCTTAATTGAGTCAAATGCCACAGACCTACGTAATGTACCTACTGTGATATAAAAGTATTGTAAGAGCTCAGAAGGACTACAGAACCTATATAGTTGCATCTGAAATTTAAGCCACTAAAGCTCTTCACAGAATCTTCTCCATCCTTTCCATTTCCACAACAATAAATTTGTATTGACAGAGCACAGTTTCAGTGGGGAAATCAACAATTATTAAACTTTACTTCCAAGTTCCTGAAATGTGCTGTAGTTGGGACTTGAGAATTTAATTGGAGAACAGAAAGCCGTAATGTATAATTCTGAGGTCAAGAATCTCACCTGTGAAATGATTAGGGTGCCTTGTAGTTTCAATAAAACTCTATGACGAAAGCATAGTTCAACAATGCTTGAAATCAAAATAACGGATGGTTGGAACAATAAGATAAGGTCATTAGTTGGATACCATTGATATTGCCATTTGTTTTGGTTCTCAAGTCAAAAAAAAAAAAAAAAGATATTTAAGCCATGCACCTTAAGCAGCTTACCAAGCCCTGGACCTCCAGAGCAACAGGGATCAAGGATGTATTCTCAGTCTCCACAGTTGGTGATAATTCAACTAGTAATTGCTACCTAGTTTTCCAATAAGAACATCTTCAACCAACTTATTAGCCCCAGCCCAGAGAGTTTATTGAAGAATAGCAGGACATCTTACACAAAATAATTGGTCACAGAGTTTACTTAGGCAAAGAAGTAAAACATGGAAGACTCATAATTAGAAAATTAATTCAGGACGGGAGATGCATTTTTCAAAGATCCTTCCCCAAACTGAATAAACTTCATCCACAGATATAATATTACTTGTACGGTTGACTCATAACAACTGAAGAAACAAGAATCCCTGCTTAGCTTATAGAACAATACAACATATCTAGTTTAGAACAGAAAAGGAAAAACAAGGAATAAAGCATATAGAACTCCTAAAATGCATATGTTGAGAAGATAGGTCTCACGAATTAAAGCCAACGACAACTTTTACAGGAGGAAATAAATAATATGATAGTCATGTAACTGAAAAATAGATAGAACAAAACCAAAAATCCTGAAAACGCGGCTCCATTATCCACAACATTTGATTCATAGTTTAGACAAATCCAATCCAAGAAAGTGAATACTTTCAGACCCCATAAATGATCACAGGATTCAAACTGCTGTGTAATTGCAGAACAGGCAAGGAAATCAACACTAATGAATGTATGTCTCCAAATGCTTCAGACACAACAATTCAACCAATCTTCTGACAATCAATTTAGCAACACTAGATCCTCCTCTAAACCAAGAATTCTAACTCAAGGGCTTCCGACTCATAGTAGAGGGCAACATTAGGAGAAAAAACATCATTCCTGTTAATGATGAATTCGAAAAACTAAATACTATTCAACCCCACCATAACCATTTGGCCTATTGCAATAATTTAAATTTAATGTTGCTATAAAATGATAATTCAAGAGGCTCTGGAGTCCAAATTTAGAAAAACTAGACAGTTTTAAACAATGCCAACTTCTCCAATACTTCAGATATGATCTCATTCCTTAGAAAATGTATCCAACAAATTATAAATCCATACCAGAAATACTAAAAATAATTAAACAAATAATAGCACAGTAGTGTTTAGAGGGGGGAAAAAAACCCTCCACAAACAAACAAATAGAGAATGAACACAACCCTGAACACCAGTTACCCATATCACTACAAATTCACTTGGTCAAAAACCCATCTTCCAGGCAACAAGGTCAAGAATATCACCCAGGCAAAGAAATTCTAGATAAGCACATTTAAGCATATATGTTTATATGTACCTCTTTTGCGGATAAGAGGGAATCATAAGGAAGAACCAAATTGACAGTGAGCTTTGAGGGGATAGTGGATGGGGTTGGCGGACGGGGAGCCATGTATGCGGAGGGGGTTTTTGGTGGATCCATATTGGGGATCACTTTCTTCCACTCCTCAATGAACTTGGAGTCTCCGACCGTCTCCGCTGGTAGATCAGCAGTGGCGAATTGGCGGCGCCACCTCATCGAGGCGGCGGAGGCGCGGTTGAGGAGGAATCGTGAACCCTGTCGCAACATTTTGAGGAAAGAGGCTGTGTGTGTGTGTGTGTGGAGTTTGGGGAAAACGGAGGATTAGAGAATCAGAGGGGGACTGCAATTTGGAAAAGTGGTATAATGGGCCCCCTTTGTAGAAGAAATTCTAGGCCCAATACTAAACTAGCTAAATGGGCCAGGCTTTGTTGAAGGAATTCAGGCCCATCAGATTCACTTTTAACCAACTGAAATCATATATAGATATATATGTATATATTACCGCTGTGTCTGGTAAAGTTTATGGGTGGGTTGTACGAGTATAACACTCATAATTATATTTAATAAAATATTTTTAGACCTTCCACAAAGCTCAATTCGGTTTTCTTATCTATGAACTTATTGGATAGTTCATCCGACATCCCATTTTGAGAGAAGGATGTATAATTCAATTAATTTGAATTAAATTGAAAAGAGTTTGTAATTTATAGAATCACTCTAAAATTTATATTGATCTGGCATAATATCGTCCTGTTATGTATTTTCTCGAATATCAACTTTGGTCTCACAGCCTAGCATTGAGCATAGGAGAAACTCCCCCTCGAAGGGGAAGGAGCCTCTCAAACAAATCAGTCGAATGACAATTTGACCGTCGTGCTTCCTTCTTCTGGGCTAGGGATAGCAAACCGAAGGCCTGATCAAGCTAGTGAACCTCTCCCTAAATCCTCTCCAACTCAAGCATTCGTAGTGACCTACCACAACCAATGCGAGCCACATCAGTCCATAGCATTTAGTACACCGTCAAGTCGATCATATTGAAGCCACTAAAACCCGTATCTCCATTTGATGTGGTCGACCTCAAATTAACATGTCAAATCCTTAGACTTATTGGACAATGTCAAGTCACCCTATCATTGTCTACTAAACTTAGAAATTAACTTCATAGAATATTAGTAACTTCAAGGGTCTCTAAGTTAAGATTTCATCACTATAAATACCCCAAAATCTAATAGAGTAGGTAAGTACACATTCATTATTCGAATCTTTGTTTATATTACTTTCGATCGGTTCTCTTATCCTATCTGTTATTGTGACTTGAATTTAATGATGGCTTTGATTTATGCAAAGAAGCAAATTTCAAATTGAAGTCTTCTTGAATTGGATAATATTTATCCATTAGCATTGGATAATATTTATCCATTAGCATTGGATAATGTTTATCCTTTAACATTGGATTATGTTTATCCATTAGAAATTGATGATGTTTATCCATTAATATTGGATAATGTTTATCCTTTAACATTGGATGATGTTTATCCATCAGGATGATGCTTATCTCATCTCTTTTTGGTCTACAAATAGATGAGCTTTGGCCATTCATTTGAAGAAGAACAAGTTAGAAAGCTTAAAGACAAGTGAGGTTATTTGAGAGTTTTGAAAAACAGAGTCGGAAAACATTTGAGAGATAAATTCTTTGTGAGAGAATTGTGAGGTTGTTCTTTTGGGGTTTCGGGTTTAATTAGAGAATATTTTTTCTAATTGTTGTAACTCTCTGTAAATCTCATTATAGTGGAATCACTCCTCGCCCGTGGACGTAGGCTTGTTATTAGTCCAACCACATAAATATTGTGTCATATTAATTTTCGTTCATTTCATTATCAAGTTATTGTCGCCTATTTAAAATAAATGTACTACTTGATCTAGGTATAAGCCTAACAAACTGGTATCAAAGCGTTGTTTGTTGGTACATTTGTTTTGGTGTTTCCTATTAAGTTAGGATGTCGACGACAAAATTTAATGTTGAGAAATTTGATCGAAAGATCAATTTCACATTATAGCAAGTGAGGATGCGTCTCGCTCTCGTACAGAACGGAATTCAGAAGGCTTTAACCGGTGAAGGCCAGAGGCAATGTTAGATCATAAATGGGAGGAGATGGATGAGAAAGCCCACTCGGCTATTCAGTTCTCTTTGTCAAATGAAGTTTTGCGTGAGGTGATCACTGAAAAGACACGAAAGATCTTTAGGATAAATTGGAGTCTTTCTACCTAAAAAATACTCTCATGAATAAGTTGTACAACAAACAATGCCTATATTCACTACGAATGAGTGAAGGTACACCTTTGAGTTTTCATATATCAGAGTTTGAATCTATTATTATGGATTTACAAAATCTAGGTGTCATTATTGATGACGAGGATAAAGCCTTGTTACTACTTTGTTCATTACCCCCTTCGTATAGACATTTTAGAGAAACCATGTTATATGGAAAAGATACTATTTCTTTAAAAGATGTTAAATCTGATTTGGAAACCAAAGACAAGATTGATCATGATATCACTGGTCAAACTAGTGATAGTCAGGCACAAGGCCTATATGAAAGAGGGAGGTCCAAACAAAGAGGAGTCAATAAAAACAGGTCAAAATCTAGATCAAAATCCAGAAGTAAAGGTGTTGTGTGTTAGCACTGTAAAGAACTAGGGCACGTTCGCAAAAATAGTGATAAGTTGCAAAAGAAGAGAAATGCTCTACAAGAAAAGAATGAAGATTCTGGCCATGCGAGTATTGCTTGAAGACGGAGGTGGCGTTGATGTGCTTCTTGTTGCAAAGAAGCAGGACAAATTCAACGATGAATGGATTATGGATACAAGTTGCTCTTATCATATTTGTCCCAATCGGGACTGATTTTCGATATATGAGTCAATTGATAGAGGAGTTGTTTTGATGGGGAGCAAAGCTCCATGTAAAACTATTGGTATTGGAACGATCCAGATCCGGATGCACGATGGGATTGCCAGAACATTGACTGATGTTAGACATGTTCCAGATCTCAAGAAAAATCTCATCTCATTAGGCACCCTGGATGCCAATGGGTACAATTTTTCAGCTGAAGGCGGAGTATTGAAAGTAAGCAAAGGTGCATTGATTGTTATGAAAGCTAGAAAACTAGGTAGCTTGTACGTGTTACAAGGTGCTACTATTATAGGCTCTACAACAGTCTTATCATTTATGTCAGATGCTGATATTACAAAATTATGGCATATGAGGCTTGAACATATGAGTGAAAAGGGTTTGACTTTGTTGAGTAAAAGAGGTCTTCTTTGTGGCCAGAGCACAGGAAAAATGGATTTCTGTGAAGATTGTGTGTTCGGAAAGGTTCTTTGGATTATATCCACTCTGATCTTTGGGGAACCATCACAAGTTCCATCAAAAGGAGGAGTTCAATATCTATTAATCTTTATTGATGATTTTTCAGGAAAAGTGAAGCATAAAAATGATGTGTTGGATACTTTCAAGAAGTGGACGGCTTTGATCGAGAAGCAAACTATAAGACAAATCAAAAGACTCCGAACAGACAACGGTTTGGAATTTTGTAGTGGAGATTTTAATAGGTTTTGCGAAGCTAAAGGGATTGCCAGGCATCGCACTATAGTTAACACTCCACAACAGAATGGCGTAGCAGAGCACATGAATAGAACTCTTTTGGAAAGAGCTCGGTGTATACTTTCCAATGCTGGTTTGTCTAAAGTGTTTTGGGCTGAAGCAGTCTCCACAGCTTGTTTTTTGATGAACCGCTAACCATCTACAACAATCGAGTTTAAAACTCCTGAAGAAGTATGGTCCAGTAAACCTGCTGACTATTTGGATGATGTTTATCCATTAATATTAAATAATGTTTATTCTTTAACATTGGATGATGTTTATCTCATCTCTATGATGCTTATCTCATCTCTTTTTTGGTCTATAAATAGATGAGATTTGGCCATTCATTTGAGGAAGAACAAGTTAGAAAGCTTAAAGACAATTGAGGTTATTTGAGAGTTTTGAAAAATAGAGTCGGAAAACATTTGAAAAATAAATTCTTTGTGAGAGAATTGTGAGGTTGTTCTCTTGGGGTTTCGGGTTTAATTAGAGAATATTTTTTCTAATTGTTGTAACTCTTTGTAAATCTCATTATAGTGGAATCGCTCCTTAATCGTGGACGTAGGACTTGTTATTAGCCGAACCACGTAAATATTATGTCATTTTAATTTCGGTTCGTTTCATTATTAAGTTGTCACCTATTTAAAATAAATGTACAACTTGATTCGGGAGTACGACTAACACTATCAAATATGGCTTAACTATCAGAGCCACTTAGTTGAGGCTTTTCTCAACTAATTCATAGTTACTAATCCTTTTGTTATAGAAATTCCAAAGTCTTATCTTATCACTACCTTGATATCCCAATCAACCCCACTTTTTGATCAGAATCTCGTAGTCATTTAAATTTGGCAAATGTCATATATAATATTGCACAAATATAAGAATATGTCGTAATATGTTTCTAATTTATATGGGAAAGGGAGCTCCAACTGCAAACACTTCCTAAAAAATATCTCACAAAATGTACTTGGTGATCTCAACTATATTGATAAATAGATTGATAACGGATTTATAATTATATATCGAATACATAATCTATATACTACCTTCGCATGGCGCCGGAGCCCCCATGCTCTCTACGGCGCACAAAATTCTCAACAAATTTGAGAACCCAACTCTCCAAATTGAAGCTCTCATACTCTACTTCACTCTTCCCTCCAAATCTCACAAATTTATTCTCAGAACCTCCAACCACCGCCGCCGCCGCGGCGAAAGCCATTCCAAGTGAAGACGACGTCCCAGTTGAAAATGCCAAGCCCACCAAATCCAAGAAAGCCAGGACAATGGCCCGATTCATCAACACCAAACCCTGGTCGGCCCGGCTCGAATCATGCCTGTCGACGCTCACTCCCCTCTCCCAAACAACATTCTTTCAATGTCTCCGCCTCATCAAGGACACTTCTAAAGCCCTCCGCTTCTTCAACTGGGCCCGAGATTCGGGTTTTACCCACAACCACCAATCCTACTTCATCATGCTTGAGATTCTGGGCGGGTCTCGGAATCTGAACAAGGCTCGAAATTTCCTCTTTTCTATACCCAAGAAATCCAACAATGCCATTCCGCTGACTGACAAGTTTTTCAACAGCTTGATTCGGAGTTACGGTGATGCCGGGCTTTTTCAAGAATCATTGAAGATGTTTGAGGTAATGAAATCAATGGGTGTTTCGCCTTCCACTGTTACGTTTAATAGCTTGTTCTCGATTTTGCTTAAAAGGGGTAGGACGGGAATGATCTTTGAACTGTATGATGAAATGCTTAGGACGTTTGGAGTGAAGCCGGATTTGTACACTTTCAACGTTTTGATAAGAGGGTTTTGTAAGAACTCGAGGGTTGATGAAGCCTTTAGAATGTTTAAGGACATGGAGAAGTTTGAATGCCAACCAGATTTGATTACTTACAATACAATTGTTGATGGGTTGTGTAGAGCCGGGAAGGTGAATATTGCACGTAATGTGGTGAGCGGTATGTGCAAGAAATCTGAGAATTTGAGGCCAAATGTTGTTACTTATACTACTTTGATTAGAGGGTACTGTGGGAAGCAAGAGATGGATGAGGCATTGGATGTGTTCAAGGATATGGTCGGTAATGGGATAAAGCCGAATGAGATTACTTTTAATACAATCATAAAAGGGCTTTGTGAATGTCAAAAGTTTGATATGATAAAAGAGATTTTAGAGGAATGTGTGGGAGAGGGTGGAGGGTTTGTTCCCAACACGTAGTACTTTTAACACATTGATGAATGCTCATTGCGATTTGGCAAATTTGGATGAGGCGTTTAAGATATTTGAGAAGATGAAGGAGCTGAATGTTAAACAGGATTCAGCTACGTACAGCGTGCTAATCCGCACTTTGTGCCAAAAGGGAAATTTTGACAAGGCGGAAGAGTTGTTGGATGAGTTAATTGAGCAGGAAATTTTGCTGTGTGATGATAATTGCACACCTCTTGTTGCAGCATACAATCCCATTTTTGAGTATTTGTGTGCAAATGGGAAAAGCAAGAAAGCTGATAGAGTGTTCAGGCAGTTAATGAGAAGAGGGACACAGGATCCTCCTGCTTTTGAAACTCTAATCTTGGGGCATTGTAGAGAAGGGACGTTTGAGGATGGGCAAAAGCTCTTAGTCTTGATGCTACGAAGAGATTTTGTGCCTAACGTGAAGATTTATGAGTCCCTAATCGATGGTCTGTTACAAAAACAGGAAGCAAACCTTGCCCACGACACTTTGGAAAAGATGTTGAGAAGTTCCCATGTGCCAAGAACATCTACATTCCATTGTGTTCTCATGGAACTCTTGCAAAAGGGTTATGCACAGGAATCTGCAAACTTGATGATGCTAATGTTGGATAAAGAGATCAGACCAAACGTCAGTCTCTCAACTGATGTTGTCCGGGTGCTATTGAGCAGTAGTATGCGGGACAGGGCATTCCAACTTGTTAGAAATCTTTATGAAAACGGTTATGTTGTAAACATGGAGGAACTAATTTCCTTCCTTTGCCAGGATAGGAAATTGCTAGACGCATTTGAGTTGCTGGTCTTTAGTCTGAAGAATGACCAGAGTGTAGATATAGCTCTATATAATACAGTTTTAACAGGCCTTTGTAGAGCACACAGGCTTTCAGAAGCATTTCACCTTTACTATGAATTGTTAGAGAAGGGTATTCGACTGCCTTTGAGCCTCCTCGAAGACTTAAGAAGTGCTCTTGAAGCTAAAGGTAAGTTGAAGGAAGCCGAATTTGTTGCTAAGAGGATGATGAATTCATAGCAGTTGCATGTATCTTGTACACAATTTTAATGCAAAAAAGAGTTCTCTTAATGCTATTCTTCATCCTTTCTTTTGCCTTGTGATATTTGATGTTTATAGTCTTGACACAAATGAGCTGAGTCGAGCTTTGCCTCTTTTTTTAAAGCTTGAGCTCAGAGCCCAACAAGCCAAGAAAAAAATAGCTCAAGCCCAACAAGTCAAGAAAAAAGGGACTCAATCTCAAATCTTGTTCAAACTCAACTCATTTGGTTCGAATTTACAAATAAATAATTTTCTCACCCTCAAACTCAAAAATTTTGGCTCGAGATCGAAAATTAATATATTAATTATAATTATATATGTGGTTATATAAAAATAAAAATAAATATTAAACAAAATTTCACAAATTTGAACGAGCCGGCTCATCAAGCTTTGCTCCCTAATTTATGGTATAGTTCAATATATTGTGTTGCAAATATTCTGCCCGTAACTCCAGACAAATGTACAAGGAATACAACTGCTTGATACTTTTCATACCGAGCTGAATACATTCTGTTTTCCCCCCTAGGCCTCTATTCTTTCATCAAAATTTTGAAGAGAAAAGAAATCTAATACAAAATTCGATGAATGGACAAGTGAAACTCAATCAGCCTTAGGATCATCCCCTTCACTTTCCAAATACATTTCGACTGCTTCTGAGCTTTCTTTGCCGTTGCCTTCATATTCTTCTTTCATCCTCTCCTCCTCTTTCTCCCTCTCAGCAGCTCGAGCCTTTGCAGCTTCGAGCCTCGAACTTACGGCATCCCAAGAAACAAGCTTCTCCATAACGGTAGATATATAATCCGGGCGCCGGTTCTGTAATGAAACATGTCAAATTGCCGGAACTATACATAGAGAAGGTGTGTAAAACAAGCGACTCAGGTTTGGAAGAGGACTAACCTGGAAATCAAGGTAGTAAGCATGCTGCGCAAAGAGAAAGGACGAAAGCATGAAGAATGTAGAGATCGATTACGAACTAGTTCTAAGAATTCAGGTTGGGGGAGAGGGGACTGGGAGGTGATTAAGAATTTCAATATCTTACCTCCCAAACATCTATAGTAAGCAACGGCTGCAACAACGGAGGCAAAATAAATAAATATATGAAAGGAAATTTTGGTTAAAGGGAAATCATAAGAAATAATAGAGAAAACAAAAAGACGGAATAAGGTGTACTCACAGAGTAATCCCAAACAAGAGGATTAATAGCATTTGGGCTCTTCAAAACCACAAGCTTTTTGTCCTCTTCTGATGGACGGGGGTTTACTGCATTCGCTACATCAAGTCTATTTGCTTTATCTTCATATATAAACCAGAGCTGTCAGTTGGTCTCATCTTTAATTCAGTATCATCATTTTCAAAGTGAAAAAATGAAGTTGCAATAGTGCTTACATACGAGCCATGCCCAACCAGAACCAAATTGTGTTGCTGCTGCTGTCTTGAATTCATTGACAAAATTTTCGAAAGAACCAAAGTCTCTGTTAATCAATTCTAGAATTTCACCGGATGGCTTACCTCCTCCACCTGGTTTCATAGACTCCCAGAAGAAATCGTGATTCCAGGCCTTACAATCAATGAAAAGGAATAATATTAGACAACAGAAGAACTTTAATCATGATGAGAATGAACTTTGTGGAATCTTGTGAGTTATTAAGGTACAGGTAAATTTGAAAGATAAATGCTACCACATCATAAAATGAGCATGACATTTAAAGATTACAAAGAATGACTGGGACAACATTCACAGCTTTTTGATAGAGAAAATTCTAAAATTCTCATTCCTGGTTTATAAGGACCAAAGCAAATCAAGCATGAAGACTTGTGCTTATTCTTCTTCAAGAAAACTTTGAACTAAGCAAATATGAAGACAATCAATTCAATGAACTTGAAACTGCATAACGAGTCGTGTTGTGTCCACAGAAATGTAAATCAACACATTGGAAAGGTGAAAATTTGTTAGTGCATACCTGTGCAGCATTGTTGAAGGGTGGGAGGAGATCACCCTTGTTGTATGTGGCGAGTATTATTTCCTCTAATGGCTTTGTATCAAGTTCTGTACCAACTATTTGCTTGTTGAGGTTATCCACATAAGCCCTGTGATGCTTTCCCCAGTGGTATTCAAATGTTTCACGACTCATATGAGGTTCCAAAGCATCCTACATAACCGTAGAAGGTTGTAAACTACCAAACATGACAAGTATATGCATACAACATTCATCATGTATGGGAGATGATAATAGTAAACATATAAGAGATTCCACAGTTTAGCAGCAAAGAAAATTCATGTCTTACTAGTGGGTATGGTGGAGGCCTCAGATCAATTTTTGCTGTTATTACACCTCTTACAGCTCTCCTAACATTCCGCCTCTGCAGCACAGACATTCAAATTTCAAACAGCGTTGTATCAAAATCATAGGAACCGAAAATTCCAAATGCAAGTACACAACCCGAATTTCAACTTCAATCGTAAAGTACGGAAACCAGCAAGTTACAAGATTTAAACTTTCAGCACCAATCACAATATTGCACACAAATGAAATGAACCAGAGAATGAAAAGCATGCCAGTTACAGTTCCATATTGTCATTTCGTCAAACACCTCAACTACACTCTACCAAAAGGCATATTTGCTCAACATAAGTCAACCATTCAAACAAAACAAACGAGAAATTCTCATCCCAATACAAACATTGGAACTTTAGCACAGTCCCACATGCTGAAAACGCAAAACACACACAAACGAACCTCATTCTTTCTCCATTGGAAGCTGCGCGTCGACCCAGTAAAACCTGCAGCCAAAACACCAACCACGAAAAGATTCATCAATTCACATGCTATCGATATGAATAAAATGTTTAATAGTTTGACAGGTATAATGTTACAAAAATGGCGAACCTTGGGAGGATACTATCCCGCATTTCAAAGGACCGGCAATGGCTGCCGCCGCTGACGCAGCCATAATCTCAATTCTGCTGCAAAAAGGCGAGTGAGCTAAACACGTGATTGGCTGGGACACTGACCTTTGGGCGTGTGTTGTAGGCGGGTGTACTTATAGAAATATATTAGTACGAACAAAGAAACTAAGGGTGAATTTCAATTTGCCCCTTGATTATGTGTTTTGTCTCACTTAGATCCTTCAAATATTAAAATATATTCTTTGCCCCTTTTAATTCAACTAGGAAAATATAAATTCTTTTTTCATTTTAGCCATTTTTCCTAAATATTTTTAGAATTCATCCTCCTTTGACTAAAACAATATGATTTAATTTTTAATTCTTATCCATATGTTCAAAATATTGCAAAGTATTATTTAGATCTCTCAACAAGTTAAAAACATTTATTTACGATTATTTGAAATTGTAATAGTTAAGAATGAAATTAAATCAAATAGTTAATTATATATGATTGTGTCCAAAACTTGTCAAAGGACATGGAGTAGCATCTCGCACCTAAAGATGTAACATTCTGTTGTTTTTGAAAAGACGTCTCAAAAAATAAAAGAGAAAAGTTAGTTTTATAAGTTAGCAAATTTACTGACTCCATTTAATATGGGACAAAAATAGTGTCTTTTCTAATAATGAATATAAAATCGATAAAATTTAAGTATATCATTTTATATTTGAGTTGGTAGATCGGTTCTAATAGTGAAATGAAATTCTATAATTTTAATATTTTAGCACCCGCATCATCCCAAATATATAAGGAAAAAGGGAATCAAATTGAAACGTAAAATATATGTGGGATAATACAGAAACTTCCCCTAAAGTGAAACCTAAATATAGAAATCTCCCTTATGATATGTCCAATTATATCTATCTTTCTTATGATTTTGTACAACATAAAAATATCAACCTTCAAGCCTAACCTCAAAGAAGCTGGTTCTATCTATCCCAATATATTTTTTATACTTTGAGATGTCAAATTAATATCTTCTCATAATTGAAGGGGCAACAGTGAGTTGAAACATTTATTTAGGGGTATGAACTGAAGTTTATATAAAAGCTAAAAAAGAATTGCTAAACTAAGGTTAGTATGATTTTTTGGTACTAGAATAGTGTACAGTTTGTACTACATCGGATTTGATAGTACAAGAAACAAATGGATAAAATATATGGTCTCAAATGAGCAATCACATAAAAATTGCAAGAACTTTCTACACTTTAGTAGAATTTTGGAAGCTATTGCTGCTGGCAGATATTAGATTTATTAGAATATTTTTGGAAAAATACACTCAAAGACAATTATTATTATTATTATTATTATTATTATTATTATTATTATTATTATTATTATTATTATTATTATTGTTGTTGTTGTTGTTGTTGTTGTCTTCTGATAGTGAAACTAAACGAAATGAGGACTTTTTACAATTTTAACATAAAAAGTGTTTGTTTTAATACTCTGACACAAAATTAAATTCATTGTAAAAATAATCTAAGCCAACAATAGAAATCGACATTATTATTATTATCAAGTTTTATTATATAAATTAAAAAATGGTTAAATTTATTAATATTTTAATAGAAGTCGACAATGGCAATATCGACTTCTATTAAAAAAATTCATTTCTTGTTTACATGTTTTTTTTTATCTCTGAAAAATATAAGAAAAAAAAAAAGAAAATTCTTAGAAGTCGACAATGTGTGATTGTCGACTTCTGTGAATTTTTTTTAAAAAAAAATTGGAAGTTGACAACCCTAACCCTAAATGCCTAGTATTAATAATTGTTAGCTTTGATGAAGTCGACAAGATTATGAATTTTTTTATTTTTTTTTAAAATTAAGATTCGAGCTTGGTTAAGTAAAGCATGTCTAAGTTGGGGTGACTCCACGAACAAGTAAAAATGCAATAAAATACGTAAAAGATCGGAAAGCTAACATGATATGCCTTCTAAACACAAGTCCACAAAATAATCATAGGAAACAAAATAAAGATAAATACTTCTCACAAATCAACAATCCATCAATTCAACACCATCATATTCCTCCCCCCACACTTAAACAAAACATTCCTCAATGTATAATACAAGAAAATTAAAGAAAGGAGGACAATAATACTTCCCTGCCAATGGCTACTGAGGTGGTGGCGAGGCATAGAAGGTAGTTTGAGTCCCCTTTCCATACCGCTTCGGCCGTGGGGCTTGTTGCGTGATTTGTTTTATGCACGGCATGAAAACCTATATTTTAATCCACCCAAGAGCGTTCAACAAAATGCAAAGCAAAAGTTAACAAAAATTGAAAAGTTAAAATAATAATAATAATAATAATAATGATGATGATGAAAAAACAAATAAAATAAAATAAAATAAAAATAAAAAGGAAAAGGGAGAGGATGACGATGGTTGTGAATTACGGATTTGTAATTTGAGGCTCAATTTGGAGTAAGTGAAAGAAAAGGGTAAAAAAAATTTAATAGCAGTGCTCTTAATTTAGGGCGTGATCATGCCTTAAGAAAAGAACATAGCTGTTTGGTTGAAGGTGGTTCCTCATTGATAAGGCGTGATCACGCCTAATATCCCGTGCACCATCTATCAACTTTTGACTCCTATTTCCACCATTTTAAAACACACATGAACAATAAAACACTAATTAAAACACAACAATATAGAGTAATTAAATGCATAAACTAGTTTTTTTTTCGAAAAAAAACAAGAGAATGAAAAATTGGGTTGCCTCCCAAAAGCGCCATTGTTTAACGTTTTAGGCTCGACGTTGGGAGGGTTCAAGTGATTGGAGGTGAGAAATTATCTTTGTTAACCCTCCTCACGAACTTTCCATTGGAGTTTTTGTCCACAATAGCACCTAGTTTCTTCGGCACCACTTTTCCGATTCTTCCCCTCTTTCCGTCTGAGATTGGTACATCCATATCTTTTGAGGCTCTTTTCATTATCACTTCTACCATTGGTGAATGTGTAGTGCTGTGCAAATCATGTTCTTTAGGTAATAGATTGATAGTTTCCATGCTAAAAGCGGAACACACTTCATCAAACATTTCATGGTATCATAAACTTTAAATGCAACCACTTCTTCATCAAATTCCATAGTAAGTGTGTCATTATACACATCAATCTTAATTCTAGAAGTACTAGGGAAAGGTCTCCCTAGAAAAATATCACATGGCATTGAATCATTCTCTAATTCTAAAACAAAGAAGTTAGCAGGAAAAATCAAACCATTAACTTGCACTAAAACGTCTTCCAATACTCCCTTGGGACGTACCAACGATCCCTCGGCAAGTTGGAGAATTATAGTAGTTTCTTCCAATAATGTAACATTTAGAGAGAAGAAAATAGACAGAGGTATGATATTAATAGAAGATCTTAAATCACACATAGCTTTATTTATGACAACTCTACCGATGGTACAAGAGATAGAGAACATACCTAGATCCTTGCATTTTTGGGGGATTTTCTTTTGTATTAAAACTTTTTCTTATTTGTGCATAACTTCTCAAGACATTTAGCATATCGAGGTAATTTGTTTATTTTATCAAGTAAAGGAATATTTACCAATTTTGCGAAAAGTTTCAAGGACCTCCCTTTCCTCTAATTCCTTGATTTCCTTCCTACATCTTGCGAGTCTCTTTGGAAAAGGAGGCATTATTCCGAAGTTGTGGAATGCCCGACTTCTTTGGATTGCACTTTTTGTTGAACTTCCATCTAGTTTTTGACTTTCAATCCAAGCTTTTCCAACTCCTCCCCACTTTTCAATGTAATTGATCTCACATTTTATTTTGGATTGACCATAATTTGTAAGGGTAATTTACCTTGGGATTCCCACTTACCCAATGACGAGGCTAATTGGCTTATTTGGTTCTCCAATTTTTACACGTTAGCCTTTGTCTCCTATTGAAATTGTTGTTGGTTAGTGGCTAAGGATTTAACCATGTCTTCAAGAGACATACCTGAATTAGTAGATTGTTGTGGCGGTAGAACAAGGGCTTGTGATTGGAATTGTT